>VXAV01004184.1:752037-772448 GCA_013399715.1 Alectura lathami
CTGCGCTGGGCCCTGTGCCGCTGCTCGCAGGCACGCTGTGCCGCGCGTCCGCTGCCTGGGCTGACCGCGTTTTGTCCTCTGTCAGCTGCGCGCGGTCGCACAGAAGCCGTTTATGCCGCGGTGATCGTAGGCAACTGTTGAAAGAGGAAGATGGAGGAAAAAGAGAAGAAGAAGCATCGTGCCAAGCACAGCGGGCCAAAGGCAGAGAAGAAAAGGAAGCGTTATCTCAGCGATCTGGGAATAGGAGAGAAGGAGGAGGATGCTCGGAAAAGAAACCCCAAAGCCTTCACGGTGCAGTCCGCAGTGCGGATGGCCAGAACTTTCCATAGGTGAGAAATAGGAATTAGTTCCAGGGCATGCACAGTCAGTTGGGTGAAGGAACAGAGCCTGGCACAGGCTGCCCAGAGCAGCTGTGGATGCCCCGTCCCTGGAGGTGCCCAAGGCCGGGCTGGATGGGCCCTGGGCAGCCTGATCCAGTGGGTGGCAGCCAGCCCACGGCAGGGGCTGGGACTGGGTGGGCTTTGGGGTTCCTTCCAACTCCAGCCATTCTATGATAAGAGGTGTTGGCCAGGGTTTCTTTGCACTGAAATGTACATAAGTGTAATTTTCACTGGCATGCTCACACAGCTTTCATCATTCACGAGGTTGTGTTGTAACTTGAGTGTGTGTGAGCAGTGTGGTGCATTCTGCATCTGTGTTACGTGGTGCAGGTATGTTTGTCTTAATGGAAAAAAAAAGTCTGAATAGCTCCTTGGGCTTGGTCAGAGTTCCACATATGTGTTAGCATCCAAGTGCTTGGTGAACCTTTGTGTCTGAATTCTTGCAGGTACTGCAGACTTTGAAAAAGAAATGTTATTACTTTTTAAGTTATTTGTGTGTTTGCTCATTATAAATTTCTTCTCAGAACTCAAGATCTGAAGACTAAAAAACATCACATTCCTGTGGTTGACCGTACTCCTTTGGAGCCACCTCCTGTGGTGGTGGTTGTAGTCGGCCCTCCCAAGGTTGGGAAGAGCACCTTAATAAAATGTCTCATTAAGAACTTCACAAGGCAAAAATTGGTTGAAATCCGGGGCCCTGTTACTATTGTTTCAGGTGAGAACAAAGACACGAGAAATGGAAATGCGTATTTTACACTCCTTTGTTGTCTTGCTCTTAGAGCTAGAACGTGCTCGCGTTCTCCTAGTTCTTGGTCACGTTGAAGAGATAGTTAGGTCATGTTACTAGGCATACATATTAATACTGAAAGAATAGTTAGATTTGGGCCTTTGTCCTTCTAAACTTGATCCTCCCACCCTGCTGGGATCCCAGTTCTGACTTTCCTTTTTTTCTTTTCCATCTGCAATTTTTCCCCCAAGTTTTCTTTTTCTATTGAGTTCTCTTTTCCCGCTTGATCTGTTTTTTTCTCTAGCTTCATCTTAACCTCATTCTTTCAGCTTCCATGTCCTATAATCCCTTCTTTTGTTTACCTTTCTTTCTTAGACTGAGATTTAATTTTCCTAGCCATTTCCAGTTATGTTTCTCCATCTTAACCCCTGGTCATTTCCTTTCTGTTAAGTTTTCAGTCCCAGTTTTCTTTTGGCTTTGGCCTCTTTACTTGTCTTGTGTATTACTAGTTGGATCATTGAGATCCTAGCAGGAGCCTGACCCACAGCATCTCAAGGAAAATAATTGTAGAGGAAGTCTTGCTTGGACCCAGACAATTGTGTTTGGTGCAGGTAGACTCTTTAGAGAGTTAAATTAATAAATCTGCTTGCTTTTTTGCTTGATTGGTCTGCTGGGACTTAGGGATCAAACTTTGCAGTTGATAACATGAAGAAGAAAAAAACGATAACTTTTAGACAACAGTTATTTAAAGTTGTCATTGCTGTTGTCTAAAATTCCACTAGCTAGCTCAGGTTAGTGAGTCCAAGTCAACAGTGGGTACTTCCTTGAAATTCAGGTGCATGTTAAGAAATCTGTCTTAACAACTTAATATCTACTACTTTTTCTTTTAGAAGTTACTATATTTTTTTGAGAAGCTGCAGCAGGGTGTATTTATCAAAAGGGACAAAAAGTATGTGGTAAAATAAAGTCCCTGGTACTAACTCTGGAACACAAATATAAAAGAAAAGAAGAGGTTTTATTCAAAGTAAAAAAAATTTTTTTTGCTGTTAGCATTGTTTTTGGGAAAGACAAAATAACTTATTTGAAGCCACGTACTCAGCCTGATAATTTCAAACCGAAAGGTTAAAATTTTGCAGAATTAGAAGCATTTGTAGGAGATGCTTTTACAATCACATGTATTTGGCAATTTATACACTAGACAAGAATCCAAGTCACAGATACTGCTCAGGAACTTCGGGAGTATAACCTGAGTAGAAAGCAGTGGAGTAATTAGTTTGCTTCCGATGTTTCAGTTTTTGGTTCGTAATTCTGTTTTCAGGTAAAAAACGCAGGCTGACTATTATTGAATGCGGATGTGACATTAACACAATGATTGACCTGGCTAAAGTTGCTGATTTGGTAAGTTAACAGGAGCGCGTGATTGCTACTGTAATTTATTTTGAAAGCGCCTCTTTCTAGAAGTGCTAGAAGTAGACTGCGCCAGTGTCTGGTTTCTCTACCCACTGCTGCCAGAGGCAGAACTGTCTTTGGTTTCAGAGAGAACAGGACTAAGCTCTACCATGAGCTACCATGAACTCAATTTTCTGTACGATTGATTTCAGTGAAATGTGATCACCATTTTAACTTTCTGTGAAGTCTGTTTGTCTTGAGGACCCAGGACACAGTCCATGTACCTGTTAGGAATTCTACTTTGTGTGTGGATTTAGGGTCTGTGTTCATAGCTGATGAGGCTTAGGATCCTTAGCTAAGTATTAACTAAAATGTATGCGGTAGTCCGAATACTGTTCCGCCAGCATGTTTTCTGCTTGAGGAAGTGAGATGTGTTACAGATACCAAAATCTCTTGGTAAGTGGGTGTGACACGGTAGTTCTGAATGCGCATGATGATGCTGAGAATCTGTCTGTTTTTTCATTTTTGAAGTCCATGAAGCAAACACTTGTTCAGGCCTTAGTGTGATACTCTATATTGTTGTATTCGTAGGGCAGCTGTGTTCTCCTATGGTTCTGTTGGAAAGAACGTGCAAACGAGGTCTGTGTGGAGGAGATTTGATTGACTGGAAAACCAGATGTGATTTCCTAAGCTGTACTACTGAAACAGTTAAAATGCATACTGTAATTAAAAAGCCAGAGCTGATTTTCAGGTTATAGGAAAATAAATAACAGAATTTTTACAAGATTTTGGTTTCCAAGAAGGTTATGACTTTATAGGCTTGGTCTTTGAAATGAGCTTGAACAGGCATCGTGGTGGTGTTACACTGAAATGCCAATGTGGTGTTTTCAGGTTCTGATGCTCATTGATGCCAGCTTTGGATTTGAGATGGAAACATTTGAATTCCTGAACATCTGCCAGGTACATGGCTTTCCCAAAATTATGGGAATTCTTACCCACCTGGATACATTCAAGAACAACAAACAATTAAAGAAGACAAAAAAGAGATTAAAGCACAGATTCTGGACCGAAGTGTATCCGGTATGACATCCAGCACTCATTTGCCATATATTTTGTGTTGTGGAAGCTAAATTAAGACTATGGCAATACTTGAATATTTGTTGCATTCATAAAATATTTTTAAAGATACTGTAAATGGTCAATTTTGATATTACATCAGATAGTGTAATCTTCTGTTTACTAAAATAGCTATATAAAAAATTCTCTGTCCCAGCGTGGCTAGCTGCTAAACTTGATGCTAGTAAAAAGGTCTGTTACATTGGTATTATGCAAGAGGGACCTGCTGGTAGGTCTGGGAGACAAGCTAAACCTTTACATCACGATTTCTGACCATGAGTTGTTTTCCCCTAGGCTTTAGGGGGCAGTTTTTGTGTTGAAGTGTGCTAGCTAGTTTGCACTTCTGGAATGAACTGTAAATTGCTGTTTAGGATTATGACTTGCAAACTAGAATTGCATTAGCTTTTTTCACTTCTGCAAGTATGAAGTTGATGTGTAATGTTTTGATGTCTTTTTACTGTGTTTAGGGTGCTAAGCTGTTTTATCTGTCTGGGATGGTCCATGGAGAATATCAAAAGCAGGAAATCCACAACTTGGGGCGTTTTATCTCTGTGATGAAATTTCGACCTCTTACTTGGCAAACGTCTCACCCGTATGTTCTTGTGGACAGGTACGTGCCTCTCTGTTCTTCAGTCTCAGCGTAGAAAGCACGTTTACTGATTAAGAAGTTGTGTTATTAGAAGCAGTCAGCTTTGTATGTGCAAGGAGTATTTCGTATTATCTAGATGGCTTTTGGGAAATGTAAACACCTGTTTTAGGTTGAGCTAGTAACTTCAGCCACTCAGTTTCTGCTTGCATTGGGGAGCTAGGCGTTTAGTGTATAGTAAATCCTATTGAAACACAGTTTTTTTTTTTTTTTTAATTACCTTACTTGCTTATGATTATATTGAATTTCTGTAGAAAAGAAGCAACACTCCAACAATTTAACAACAGGAGGTGAATTAGATCTCTGTGGTCACTGGAATGTCCCTTCTTCTGCATGTATCGTGGTTGCTTCAAGGTCTCTGTTTACTTGAAAAATTACCTCTCCTTGAAAAATTGCCTCACCTTTCACATTTTACTGCCAGAATGCTTACAGTTATGATTACACTCCCACAAGAATCTGAGGTGCCTAGAATGGGTTTCTTTCAAAGCAGTGATTTCTTTAGAAAAAATTGTTAGAGAAGTAGATGAGGATCATGCAAAGTCCCATGAAACACAAAGCAAAGAGAAGGGAGAAAGAGGAAAAAATAGTCTTTCAGTACTGTTGTTTTAGGTTCCTATAACTAGTATGAGTATTTCGGTTGCTGGAAGAGTTTTAAGCAGATCTGCAACCAGAACACATGCCCTGTCTGTGGCTGTGTTTGTGTTCCCTCCTTTGTGCAGAATAGAAGGCAGTTGTGGGAGGGGTTTCCATCTCATCTCCCTGAAAACAGCCAGGCTTTTTTTTTTCTCCCCTTCCCTATGGTGGTTCTTGTGTTGCTCGCTGACACTGTTAGAGAAAAGAAGCGGTGATCTGTTTTCCCCCTAACGGCAGAGTTGACTTAAGGAGTGTGGTGTGGAGAGCATATAAATGTTAAGGAAGAGGTACATGCTTAGTGAAATGTCAGGTAGTCTTCTGGAAATATGTAAAACCATGTATTTTGAAACTTGTTGAACAATTGTAAAATATTCTTGAAAGTTTTTTTCTTCATAATTTTTGTATTGTACTGTTTTGATTTTTAGAGTCTGCAGAGCATGACTCAGTGGTGCCGCAGTTATTTTTTTTATTATTTATTTTCTTAAATTTCCTTTTTTTTTAAGTTAATATTAGGGCTGCTGGATTTTCTAACTTTTTTTTTTTTTTTTTTTTTTCTTCTTTTAAATGTTGGGTAGAATGGAAGATTTGACAAACCCAGAAGATGTCCGAATAAATCCCAAATGTGACAGGAAGATATCACTTTACGGCTACTTACGAGGAGCATACCTGAAAAACAAAAGCCAAATTCATATGCCAGGTAGTTTATCGTATTCCTAAAACTGTGTTTGTGCTGATCTGTGTAGGTGTTGATATTTTTACTGTGGATTGATTTGTATCTTAAAATTGTGTACATTGTAAAATAGATTTTTCATCTTTCTAAAAACATGTTATGTTTTTGGAAATTATTTTTCATAGTACATATTTCTGTAAAAATCTATCCTTGTAAATTAGTTTTGCTTTTGATTCTGCAGTGTTCTTGCAGTGTTAAACACAATGTTGGCAGCATTGGAAGATCTTCAGCGGTTTCACTGTAAAAGATTCTTGAAGTCCAAAACATGCCATCTCTGATAGTGAAAAGTAAATTTGACTTGTAAAATTTCTCAAACTCTTTGAATAAATTCAGTATTATAAGTGTATGATTTTAAACTGTAATTTCAGGGATTTCAATATTAAATTTACAGACCTACCCAGAAAAGTGAGGTAATAGTTCCCTCATCAAAACTAATCAGACAAACGCAAGGCTGGATTTTGGTGACCCTGTGCTCCTCTAAGTTCAGTGGTGAAACAGGAGAATCAGATGTTTGCTGTAGGGCTTGCTGTTGATGAACTGCTGAATGCAACGATGTTTCTTTATCTGTTTATGATGAATTGTACACATTTTAGAGTTAAAACTTTGTGAAAAGTTTATTTCTCCACTTGTCTGTCTCCCCAGGTGTAGGAGACTTCACTGTGAGTGATGTGAGTTTCCTGCCAGACCCCTGTGCTCTACCTGAACAGCAGAAGAAGCGTTCGTTAAGTGAGAAGGAGAAACTAATCTATGCCCCTCTCTCAGGAGTTGGGGGTATTGTATACGATAAAGATGCAGTTTATATTGACCTTGGTGGAAGCCATGCTCATGAACATGAAGAGGTAAAGGAATGTTGTTGGTGATTGGAATTCTTGTCTCTTAAAAAAGAGGCAGGTTCTTACCTTTAGAGTCAAAATAAGTGCTTAATAAATAATAAGCTTCTTAAAAATAAGGAATCCCTGTGTATCCATTTCTTTTTCTCCCCTGGTGAGAGGGATAATCATAATATATTGCGATTATCTCTGTAATGTATTGTGCAAAACATTTGAAAGATGAGATAATATTTGTAGAAGCTCCTGGCACTAGGACAGTCTCATGCTTATTTTGCAGAGTAGGGCAATTGCAGGAAAGCACTTAGAGGATGTGACCAGTCAAAGGAAGAAGTGGAGTATATTTGCATATAAAACAGTTGAATCCAACTTTTTCCCCTTGTCGTGGGTTAATTAAAGGCTGTCCCATGGTAGTGCCTAGCCCCCTCTCCCACCCCTCCCCTCGTGGAGGCCAGGAAGAGGAGTGAGAAAGCTCTCCCAACTCCGTCAGTTTGTTATATGATGTCATGATGTGGAATACTTAGGGAAAAGACATGACACCACTGTGTTCTGTTAAAGGTTGAATACCTTGACGATGTCTATGGTTGCTTCTGTTTACCATAGTTGCACACTGTGAAGGAGGCCTTCTTTGATTTTTCTTGGGTTAATTTGTATGCATTCTCAAAATGGGAACAGGAGAAGGCAGACCTTGCTATTCTGAAAAAATGTTTATTTAAAATGCTTTGTTTATTTTTTTTTTTTTTCAAATGTATATTTCTAGTTCTTTTGGTAGATTAATGACTTCATTAGCTGTTCATTAGATGTTTGTTCATCATAGCTGAAGCGTAAAAACTGTTGGCTTTCCAGGAGGAAGTGAGACCAAATCATGAACTAGTTCAGAGCCTCATCTCCACTCACTCAGCCATTGATGTGAAGATGGCGTCCAGCAAGGTTTCTCTCTTCATGGACTCTAGACCATTAGGTTCAGAAGATGTAGGACAAGAGTAAGTTTTGAATTCTGAGCAGTGTTTGAACATGAATAAATCTCTGATTTTAGGTTCTAATTTAGGAAAAATCCTCAACAAAGCATAGTTAATAGAATGGCTTATTACCTAATTCTTCCTCTTCTAAGACTTCCCATGTCAAATACACACTTTGAAATAGGAATATTTGGTATTAAAGACATTTTGTGAGCAGCATGCTTTGTCCGTCTGGAAGTTTCCTGATGAAATAACCTTAAGTAGTTAATTTCTGTGCTGCTTCTGAGTTTTGGAGAATGGCAGTCATAATCTCCAGTAAAATTCATTGTAGAATCCATCTTCATTCCATGGAAAATGGAGGAATTTCTTGGAGTTATTTAGAGAATAGTGTAGAGTGTAGTGTAGTGAGCAAAGTAGTTTTGTGTACTGAAGTCTGTTGCCATTTTTGTGTTTTCCATAACCTCTCTGTTTTTTATGTTCCTCCAACGAAAATGTTTTAAGATGTTAATATGAAGCTTAATGGTTTCACTGAAATTTTCTTGCATTTTGCTGTCTACCCCAAAATGCAATCTTTGGAAAAACAGGTTTGTGATGCCGAAAGAAGAAAGGCAGATTGATTTGAAGACTGGAAGAGTACGTCGGAAGGCATTATTTGATGAAGAAGAAAAGAAAGAAAATGATGCTGCAGTTAGTGATGAGGAAGATGATGAAGAAGAAGCAGCAATGTCTGAGGATGGAAGTGATGGTGATGACGAAGATGATGCGGAAGAAGAAAGTGATGACGAGATGGCTCTTGGGAGTGCCAAGCGCCTGAAAACAGAGGTGGCTCAGGAAGAGGCTGTGAGTGAACTGCCCGCATTTGCTGATAGTGAGGATGATCTTGAGATGAGTTCTGAAGAAGAAGGAAAAACCTCCTCTGAAGAAAGTGAGATGGTGGAAGATGATGATGATGATGAGCAAAGGATATACGAAAATGATAGCTCAGACAGCGAATTTGAAGCTGTAAGCAAAGGAGTTGCTGAATCTAAGCGATATGAAATAACAACAGGAGATAAAGAAGTGAGAACACAGCTGTCAGCTCGCCGTCAGAAAAGAAAAGCAGTGCTCACTACAGATTCAGGAAATTGCACAGCGGAAGAGGCATCGGAATCGGAGCTTGAATCCCTCGATGAGGGAGATGGTCAAGAAAGATGCCATGGTGAGTTAGAAGCTGAAGTTTCAGACAGGAAGGGATCTCAGCACACTCAGAGGAAGAAAGCCGATGGTACTGGACAGGCTGAACTTGGAGCTGTAGAAGCTGAAGATGATGATGTTGAAAATCTACTGAAAGAGGACGAGGAGTATGAAGAAAAAATAGATTTCTCTGCTGACACTGCAGGTACACTGTAAATGTTATTTTTTTTTGATGCCCACTTTTAATTAGATTCATTGTTAATTGTTAAAGGACATAAAAATGAGTAAATATTTTATATATTGGAAGGGCAACGTTGTGTAGTTGTTGAGTGGAAAACTCCAGGTTTGGAAACCTGAGATTATTTGCTGTTAAGCCTTTGATTTGCAGTGTAGCATCCAGATCTCAGGCTTCCTGAGTCAAATCTGTTAATACTGCCAGTACTCTCTGGCACTTTTCTCCTGAAACTCAGATTCATCAGGAAAAAAGATCAGAGCTCTAACCTGCTTGCCACAATTTATGTTTCTGTGTATATGGAATATGAAAAGAAGATGAACTGTGGGTTTTGTTTATACTTCTTAAGCCTTTTGTGGTTATGCCTTTATTTAAATTATTTGTGTAGCTCCTAAGTTTTGCCCTTTTTTGAAGGCGGGTGCATATTTTTCCCTTTTCAGGTGCACTTAAGTGGAAGGAGGACCTCACACAGAAGGCAGCTCAGGCATTTTTAAGACAGCAACAGGCAACCCCCAATCTTCGTAAACTCGTATACGGAACAGGTACAAATTTGTACTATCTTTATTTATGGTAGGTCTGTAACTGTTACCAAGTTGGTAAGTCTGAATCTTAGAGCACTTCTAGTGGGAGGCTTGAGGAGAGTTAATTGGCTTTCTTAATTGGCAATGCTAATTTTCACTAGTACTAAAGACCGCTGTTACTTTTCCAATTAAAAAATGCATTTTAAGCTCATTTGGTAGACTACTGGATTGTTACTCATGGGTTATGGTATAACTATTTTCACCAAAACATCTAAATTTTGGTCACTTACACAATTGTGTAATAGCTATTATACAAACACATTTTGACAATTTATGTGTTTCATTAAGGGATGTCTTTTCAGTAATTTCTGTCTCACAGTGACTGAGAGTTGGTTATTCTTTGATTATCGTGTCTGTGTATTGTTATGTCAAGGGTGTTTGTCAAGGAAAAAAGAAATAAGCCAGCTGGCTTAGGAGGAAGATAAGATTGGTTTTTGTTTGCAGTTTGTCCTGTTTAATTCACAGCTTTTCCAGTAGCTGTCTGAATGTACAAACCTCATAATGCTCAATCTATGAGGAAGACATTGAGTATTTGGCATCTATAAAACTTTCACAATGCAGGAGTGGAAAGATCTATTAACAGATTCTCAGGTCCGTTGCCTTTGATTTGCAGACTAGTTCAGCGTTGTTTCTATTGCCAGATTGTTTTGGTGTTGTTTCTACTTAAGGTATTGAATCAACACTGTTTACCTAATGGGCAATATTTTTTGAGATAATTACAGGTATGCAAATAGAACTGGATTGCAGGTTGTTCAAAGAACTGTATGGAATTTGTAAAGTACATTAGGTATTTCTGTATGGAACAGCTGCACAACTGAAGCTGAGTATGGTCACAGCATGTACTATCTGCTGCTCACCTTACTTGGTCCTTGTTTGGCTATTAGTTCAACTCCTGCACTGGATCAGAACCATACCTTTTTCTTCAGTTTTTGATATTTAAAGCTGTTTTCAGCTTGCACTGTTTTTCCTCAAACTACTGCAGGTAATGTGAAACATAAGGCAAGAGAGAGATTGATGGCAAATGTAATTTGTGTACTGTGGGAGAAATAATCACTGTTTGTGTACTTCATTTAGCTGTTGAAGATGAAGATCATGAAAGTGAGGATGCAGGTGATGAACTTGGAGGTTTGTTTCATGTCAGCCGTCCAGACAAAGAATCCAAACAGAAGGCTAATGATCTTGACTGCTCCAAATTTCTGGTAGAAAAGCCTCAGGATTGGGACTTAGAAGAGGTAATTCATTCAGATAATTTTATTTGAAAATCCTGTACTGGTTGGGTCCTGGCTGTGTTTCCAAAAGCACTACAAAGCTGTGGAGAAGTGTCACTGAAACAGACCTGTGTAAGCTACAGTCAGTGTCGTATCTTCTGCTCATTGGGAGTATTTACTAGGTAACAGATTCCATTCTCCCAGGAACAGAAAGTAAGAGTAAGTCAGTTTCATAGAATCATAGGATGGCTTGGGTTGGAAGGGACCTCAAAGATCATCTAGTTCCAACCCCCCTGCTGTGGACAGGGCTGCCAACCACTAGCTCACTAGATCAAACTGCCCAGGAACCCAGCCAGCCTGGCCTTGAACACAGCCAGGGATGGGGCAGCCACAGCTTCTTTGGGCAGCCTGTGCCAGCGCCTCACCACTCTCTCAGGGAAGAATTTCTTCCTGATGTCCAACCTAAACCTCCCCTCTTTCAGTTTCAGCCCATTCCCCCTTGTCCTACCATTGTCCACCTGTGTAAAAAGTCGGTCCCCCTCCTGCCTGTAAGCTCCTTTCAAGTATTGGAAGGCCGCAATGAGGTCTCCCCGGAGCCTTCTCTTTTCCAAGCTGAACAATCCCAACTCCCTCAACCTTTCCTCACAGGAGAGGTGCTCCAGCCCTCTGATCATTTTGGTGGCCCTCCTCTGGACCCGCTCCAACAGCTCCACATCCTTTCTGTACTGGGGCAGTTTACTGCCTGCCTCTCAGCTGTCTGGTGGATCGTAGCTTTCTGTTTGTCCAAAAGTAACAAGCAGGGCAATCATGAGTGAAAATACGATACGTGGAGATCAGGTTGGTGTAAAGACCTTGGGGCAAGATTTCTCAGTCTTACTTTTGGCTGAGGAATTGTAGTTTTGGTAATGATGTCTTGATTTGGAGCTGTGTGTGAAAATACCAACTTTGGAAGATGATTGAGGAGTGGGGAATGAATTAGAGAATGTCTTGATGACAAGCTTGAACTGTGCAAGTCAACGCTTTATTTTGCAGGTTATGTGCAGCATTAGAGATTGCTTTGTTACTGGAAAGTGGGAAGAAGATAAAGATGCAGCAAAACTGCTGGAAGAAGATGGTATGTGTGAGAATTGTAAGAAATGATAAATGGATAGAGGAGATTTAAGAAAAACATGACTTCATAGTTATGTATTTAGAGTGTTTTGCACTACTTATATACTTGCATTTTTTTTCAAACTGAAATACTGTAAAGTGTTACACAGTTGTTAATGTATTTAAATGTTCCTGTAAAAAATATACAAGTAGAATATTTTTGAAATATAATCTCAGAAAAACAGGTTATCTAATATTTAAGCTAGGAAATTAAGTTGACCATGCCAGCTGTGCATTGTGTATATTAATTCATCTACTTAGCATCTTTATGTTTTATTGTTTTCAATAGCGTGGGGACAGACAAGGTAATCATTTGCATTTGGTTGAAAAGTGAGATCTTTTGGAGGGTTTTTTGTTTGAGTTTTTAGACATGTTTGGAAAAAACTTAGAAAATTTAAATAATATGGCTGTATTATTTAATGCATATTGATTGAGGTCTGATATTTAAGCATTTTTTTAATTACTTTTTTTTTTTGAATTAAGAAAAGTTGCTTGGTGACTGTGCTGGTGTCATTAGAGTATTAACTAAGAGCACTCTTGTTGTGTGAAGTTAGTTTTGTGAGGCAGTGTGTATGGTCATTTGGAATCATTTTAGGTTTTATTTACGTATTTGAAATCATGAAGTACAGGTATTGAAAGGGAACAGGAGGATCCAGTGGACTTAAGCTGAGAATATAGAGAAGGCAACAGACATCTGGAACTGTTGATAGGAAGGAAATAATCAGTTTGGGCTGAAACTGATCTGTCAAGTAGCACTAAGAAATACACATTACCGAAAATGAGAAATTATATGGAACAGTGTAACACAGTGTTAACTGTCAGATGTCTTATTGCAGAAGAACTGTATGGAGATTTTGAAGATCTTGAAACAGGTGTTGTGCACAAGGGAAGGCTGGCTGCTAAGGGAGATGAGGTATGACCTGAGTTTGTGTGTGCTGGAGCAATGGAAATGCGTGTGAATTTCTGATCAGATGGTAGGCATCCTATCTAATAAACTTGATTTTTCTGACTCAATAGGAACAAGGAAGAAAGGATACATGACTTTGGAACCTGTAAATGTTGAGAATAGCATGTATTTTTAGTCTCAAACTGATCTGTTGTTTAAAATTAATTAGGAAGGAGGAGTCACTATTAAATAGTAGATGTCAGTCTTAATCAAGAGTTGGAGGGTCTGGAGTTACAAGAGAAGTGTTTTAAAAGCAAGTGTGATTATAACTGTTCATACCATGTCGTCTAATGTGGAAGACTATAGAGCTCTGTGTAAACACAACTAACAGTGGAAACTCAGGTTCCTCAGATCTGCACAGAAGAGGCTGGTGGAAGCTGCTTTCTGCTGTCACTTGGATATCTTCCAAGCAGAGCTGGAAGATCAGAGCTGTAGTTTGTCTCTGACAACATAGATTGAAAAATCAAATATTTTTTAGACTGAACAGCTTGATGTTCTTACATTTGGTTATAAAATGGGGTAACAGCATCATTTTGGCAGTGTTCAAATGGTTTGTGAACCAGCTTACTCCTCTCTGACCTCTAGAGTGTTGCTGTGCAGAGTAGTATTACTTAACACTATCAGCTGTTTTTTCTTTCCCCTTTTACTACACGTGCTTATTTTAGATGTAGAACAACAGGCCAGTCGTAGGATCTGTTGCCTGACATTAAAGTAAATGTGAAGTCAGTAAGTGTTTTTAGTGAAAAGGGGTACAATTAACTTATGGAATGTTTTGGTCATTGCTGAAGTTGCATCTTTTTCTATGAAATATCTCCATTTTAGCTAGGGATGAGTAAGTCTCTAATCACTTGCACCATGACAGAACGCTGCTTAGTAATGGCTCATTTTCAGTGAACACTGTTATGTTTGCTAAATTATCATTGATCAGTCTGAAAATGAAGAAGAGGAGAATGATGAAAAAAAGTCCAAACCAGAAGCTGAGGAGGAGGAGAAGAAAAAGGAGCGCCTGGACAAGAAACGGAAACTGAAAGAAAGGTTTGATGCGGAGTATGATGAAGGGGATGCCACCTACTTTGATGATCTTAAAGAAGAAATGCATAAGCAAGCCCAGGTACATGCTGTTAATTTAGCAATTTCTTTGCCTATATGTCTTCAGAAATAGCCCACGGTTTTTGCTCAAAGGTCTATGCTGGAGACACACATGACAAACCAAACAACTGAAAGCTTAATTTAAATTGACATTAGTTAGCTATATTCTAATTCACTGACTAGATAAAGTTTAGATGATGTGTCTTGACCTACTTAGAAGTTTTTCGCAATTACACATTTCTCACTTAGTCTTAAAAAAAAAAAAAAAAATAGAAAAAGAGAGAGAAGAGTCCTGACCACTCCCTCCCCAGAAGAACCTTTAAAAAAATAATAATAATAAAAAAAAGTCATCCTTGTATGTGGAAGAAGGTGAAAATCCTTCTAATATTAACTTGCATCAAATATTTTCCTGGTATTATTTTTGTGTGTTTTTTTTTTTTGCAGTGTTAAAAATAGAAGTATAAGTTCTGTGTGGCAATCTTTTCATCTAACTGTCAAGTTATTTTGAGAAAAATAATTGATGATGATTGTATATGTAGTAGCAGTCTTCAGGGTAACTGCATCTAGAATTTGAAGTGTTGATTTTGCTCCAGGCGTTGTTTTTAGATAAAATCCTCTATATTTAAAAATGGTTGATTTCCTTGGCCGACTTTGACGAACATTACCTTATGTTACTTGTTAATTTCACTGCCTTCTTTTCTGAGAAAATCTTGACCCAAACAGCCATTAAATTAATTGCTACCCTCTTGCATTAACCTCTGTTGTAAGTGATCGTGGTGTACTGATATACTTACTAAGAACACTTGAAGTGTAAGCAAGTACATTGCAGCAAAAGAATATGAGATGATTTACGGTTGTTTCACTAGAGGTCTGTGACAGAAAAACGTATCAGCAGTCAGCTGTGCTCCTCCTGCAGGATGGAAGGGCAACTAACTCAAACTGGGGATGTGCAAAGACTTGAAAAATAAGCATAGACCACAAGATATGTTCCATATCTTAGTACCTTGAGCAATGAAATTAATAATTACTTTGCTTATATATGGCATCTTACATCACAGGTAGCTGACCATTAAGAGCTAGGGTAGGTGTGTAAAGGGTGAAGCTTCTCTTAGTCACAAGGATATCTTGTTAAATATTTACATAATATCTGCATTTATATACCACGGAAGAACTTTAAAAGACCCTTTGAGGACACAGAGTATTTGAGGACACAGATACATTTTTAAGCTGCTGAGTAAGGTAGGAGCCCAGCTTCCTCATACGTGGCACCTAAAGATCAGGGTGTTAACTTAAAAAAGCAATTGAGTTCCTAAATCAAGAAGGTACTTTTGACCGTTGTATCTTTAAAATCCAAAGACACCCTTATAAAAGGTATATCGGAAGTGACTCAGTCATTTGCTTCTCTTGGGCGCTGTCTTTCAAGTAGACTAACAGGCCCACCTGGGATTTCAAATTGGAAGGATTTCATGGTGGCAGAGATCTCGCTCTGAATAAAAAGTCACAAAATCTATTAGATCTTTCAAGAAAGATTTATAGAAATCTTAGCATGTTTTAAATAGAGCTGACACCTCATGAACAAGTTGCTAATGCTTGAATTTTGTAAAACATGAGATGTCTTTCTCCTTGTCACGTAGCTTAATCGAGCTGAATTTGAAGATCAAGATGATGAGACCAGAGTGCAGTATGAGGGCTTTCGGCCTGGGATGTACGTTCGAATAGAGATTGAGAACATCCCATGTGAATTTGTCCTGAATTTTGACCCTCATTATCCTATTATCCTGGGTGGTTTAGGCAACAGTGAAGGAAATGTCGGCTATGTACAGGTATGTAGCCAAAGCTGTGAGTGCACTTTCTTTCAGTATGGCTATGCTTCAACTGTGTCTGGAGTTGCTCTTTTATTTTTTGCTAATTAAGGGTATCATAACCAGAGAGAAGTATTCATTTTTATCTCTTGAATAGTGGGATTGCTTCCAATACAGTTAGCTTTGCAGTAGCAGACATTGCATTTTTACAGGCTTAGCTGGATAACTGGAAGAAAAATACATGACATTTAGTGTTCATAATATAATTCTGCGGAGATACCTCATGACTACGGTGCGCTGGTACTGTGGTTGCTAAATCGCAAGCATAGATTGTACTCAGAGGTTCGTGTCCTACATATAGGATAGGTGGCTAGAGAGAAAGTACTAGCTTATATGTATATATTTTTTTAATATATGCATGCAGATGTGATTTTTGAAGTAACTGAGATACTGATTAGCTATATTTTTCCAGTCAAACTAGTGTTAATGACAGTATTCAAAGATTCTGAGTAAAGCTTTCCAAGTAAGAAAATTGTAGTGTAGATGGAAGTTGCTTTCAATCATTCCTGAAAATTAAGGCTCACATTTCAGACTTTGTGTGATTATCCTGTTAGAGCATTGTTCATCTTTTCTTCTAATTAGTTGCGCCTGAAGAAGCACCGATGGTATAAGAAGATACTTAAGACACGTGATCCTTTAATCCTCTCATTAGGGTGGAGGCGATTTCAGACTATCCCAATGTTCTACATTGAAGATCACAATGGGCGTCACAGGCTTCTGAAGTACACACCACAACATATGCATTGTGGAGCAACGTTCTGGGGTGAGGGCATTCTGAGTTACTATCCTGAACCACTTGATTGTTACAAAACCCTCAGGCTTTACAGGATATATCAGGAAACACAGCTGGTAGCTGCGGGGATGAGAAATCTTTAGAAAGTTGTGTTCCCTGTGGGATATAAAATAACAAATAGTATGGTAAAATAGGCAGTTGCTGATAGAGAGACAAGGGTGGGTGCATTATTTGGCTTTTAATCAAATTGTGAGCATTCTAAGAAAGCCCTTTCTAATGCTTTATTTATTTTTCTTGTAGGGCCAATCACTCCTCAGGGGACAGGATTTTTGGCAGTTCAGTCTGTCAGTGGCACAACAGTAAGTTTGTTGCAACAAAATGTTGTTACCGCTTTCCATAGGTCCTATGTGTATATAATATGTACATCAGTGGAGGAAGGTTTACGTATGGTAAAACAGTGATATCGTAGGACCTGAGGAGCTAGGGGGACTCCACCGTTTGAAAGATGTGTTGTGATGAGATAGGAAACTAGATAGAAGCCTTCCCCCCACCCCGCCCCCCAGCTGCTGTCTGCTATGCTGAAGATGGCAAACACTGCTTTACTGTTTTCCATGGAAGGATTTATGCCTACTTGTGTTTTAGGTACTCAGTATTTAGATAAATTCTGAAACCTTTTTTACATGATGAGATTCTGTTGTTCTTGAAAAAGTTTATCCACAGTGTGTGATTCCCTGTCGTGTCAGAATTTTGGTGGGTATTTGAATTCTTTTAAATAATGTTTAAGCAGTATTTATCAAATGTGATCTTTGCATGTATATTACCCATACATGGATTGATGTTTACACGCAGCATACAAACAAGTTTTTTGAGTGGCAGTGTAATAAGGATGACAATAATCAGTCCTTCCTAAATATGCCTTGTGTACGTCCTGTTGCACAGTTGTCCTGTTACAAGTATTAGAAGGTCGTTCTCATCAAGTGTCTGCAAGTTAACAGTGACTTACAGCAGTGCATAACTCTTGCCTTTGAGACTTTGAGTAAGGTTCTGTTTCATAAAGAGAACACAGGAATGTAGGTAACAAGGACTTCTAGATTGCTTCCAAGTTAATTGGAATGGCAGCTCTGAAAATCTTGTTAGTGAATGGTAGGAATGTTATGTCAGTAGTACCTTAACCAGTCTGTACAAAGTCGGTTTGTATTTTTCATGCTGCAGTACTCCTGCAAAGGTTAGAGATTCTGAACTCTAAGAAACTAGGTAGCTGTATCAGTGAAATGGTTTCTTCACTATTTGGTAAATATATGTACTACTGTTTGGTAAACATGGTTCTTCAGTGTCTTTCATTTCTGTTTGTTTCAGCCTGATTTCCGGGTAGCTGCCACAGGAGTTGTGCTTGATTTAGACAAATCCATAACTATTGTAAAGAAATTAAAGCTGACTGGCTTTCCATTCAAAATTTTTAAGAACACTTCTTTTATTAAGGTATGTGTGTATATATGTATGTACTATAAAACTATGCACCAGTGTTAGGAAGGAATGCAGCTTGGGACTACATTGTCTGTCTTTCGTGAGGCAGTTCTCCATAACCATTGCGTAATGTCTCTAAAGATACTAGCCAGTGAATGTAAATTGTTAACCAGACAAGAATTCTGGAGCGGTCTCCTGGCTCACACTCAGTGTGATTTTTTTATTTTACTTTTTAAGATGATTTTTATTTCGTCCTCAAGCCTACTAGTTAGCTTTCCATAGCGAAAGACAACTCTGGAGAGTGTGAACTTAGCCCCGGTGTCAAGCACAAAGCTTGATGCCACTGAATTTCAGCTCTGGGATCAAAGATTATTTCTAGCAATGGTTTAGGACTTCACAACTACAGTTACAAGAGTTTGCGGCAGAAAGTGTCACAGAAGGGATTTTTGACTGATCCTCCAGCTATCCTTAGTTGGACTCTGAGGAAGAGATCAGGTTATTCTGTATTTGAGGCAGTAAGCAACTAAGCACTCATTCTAACAGCCAAGCACTCAAGTATTTACATGAAGCATACACAATTTTTCTGGATTTCCTTGTGGTTTAAGAAAGGAGAAGCACAGCTCTTGGAGAGCAGTATTGTATTAGTCTCACAGCTAGCAATTTAAGGCAGCTTACTTGCTTTTAAGCTATGCTGTTTTACTTTTAAAAGCAAATTACTTTTATAGAGGACTGGACAAATTCTCTCAAATATGTTCAGTTTTAGAATTTTAAACATATATTTTTAATGCTAAGAAACCTTGCAGAAGCCAACAAGAAGCATGATTCAAAGTAGATCACTTCTAGTAAATGAAAAGTCAGTTAAGCAGGGTTTTGATATGATCAGTACTTGTTCCTATTTCTTATCAGATGCTTGTTGGGATTACTGAAGTTTTGTTGGCCTACATAGGTCACAGAAATAAGCTTAGCATCTTGAATAACGGTGGGTAATTCACACTTTCAGGGGATGTTTAACTCTCAGTTGGAAGTGGCTAAATTTGAAGGTGCAGCAATTCGTACTGTGAGTGGTATCCGAGGACAGATTAAAAAGGCCCTCCGAGCTCCAGCAGGTGCTTTTAGAGCAACATTTGAAGACAAGTTGCTGATGAGTGGTAAGTTGCACTTGCCTAAGATTGATAAGGGGCTGTTATCACACGACTTTCATCCTACTTCACCGACTGAAAAGCAGCATTTCATTCTCTGGAATCTGATAATTGAAATGTGAATTCAAAGAGCGTGAAATCTGCTGAGGTGCAGAATGAAATAATAGAAAAGTACATTTCTGGTGGATTTTGTTCAGTTATACTTAGAAGTCATACAGTATACAGATGAAAAGGTTTGTCTTGGAGATTCATTTCTCTTGAGTGTTTTGAAGTGCTTTTCTCCATGAACGTGCAAATGAATTGCATTTAGTGGCACAAGTGCTAGAAGGACGTTTTTTCTGAGAAGTCGAGAGAGTGGCATTGTGACTCTAGTTAGCTTTTTTCCCCCTAACATTTTGGAGAAATGATGCAGGGAATAGGGGTTAGTCATCTGCTGTGTTTACTGAGTGTCTCTGTGATACTGAGAACATTGAGTTTGTGTTTATCTGGGTTTATATGACTTCTGCTTTCTTAAACACAGTGAAATTATGGGTAGCGCAGAACAAAAACAGGTTAGTTCTATTATCAAAATAGGCAGAGGACAGGCAAATTGTTTTTTATTGGTCATAGTATAGGCACAGATACTTACATGAAATCCTGTCCTAGTCTTTGATAGGAATAATGGATAGAGTGGTATTCATCTGGTTGCTCTTCAGCAATATATAGTCTTTGTGACTCTTGGGATTTTTCAGTATCTAGGTGTCCAAATAGTTATATTTCTTTTGCCTGAAGTTGAACAGATGGGGTATGTATACCCAACACATCTAGCACATGGTCTAGATGTTAGTAATCTGTTCTGCTCAGACAACATTTGTGTAGAGTGTGGATGTGGTGAACTGTGTTGTCCGAGCCAAGTGATATTTTTTTTCTTTTCTTTTCTTTCAGATATTGTCTTTGTGAGGACTTGGTATCCTGTTTCTATCCCAAAATTTTATAACCCTGTAACATCCTTGCTGAAGCCAGCAGGTGAGAAAGACAGTTGGAGAGGAATGAAGACAACAGGCCAGCTGAGGCATGAGCGAGGCATCAAACTGAAACAAAACAAAGATTCCCTCTATAAGGTATATTTGATACATCAGTTGCGCTTTATTTTATTTTATTTTTTTAAAATAAACCAGTGATCACACTCTAGTTTGATGCCACACACTGTGGCTTACACCTGTGCAAACAAAGCAGGTTAAACACATGTTCATACATATGCATTTGTGATTTAGTATTTTTATCCGCAGGAAGGATACAGTCTTTCCTGGCATGAGACAGCAATGAATCAGTGAAAAGTGAATTCTTGTGTATCAATGAGAGTTTATAAAGCAGTCTGGATAGTTAAGTAGGGGTGACATTTTCTTCTACAGTTTTCATTTACAGTTTGGTGCAAGGATGTAGAGCATC
>VXAV01004184.1:772466-789320 GCA_013399715.1 Alectura lathami
ATTTTTTTTTGTGTTTTGTGCCCCCCCTCCCCTGAATCAAATGAAATCAAATGAAAGCTTTCTAAAGCCATGAATTTTATATATAGTCTATATTCATTCTTTTAGCCTATTGTGAGGGAGAAGAGGCATTTCAATAAGCTCCACATTCCTAAAGCACTGCAGAAAGCATTGCCGTTTAAGAACAAGCCTAAGAATCTTGAGAAGAAAGGCAAGACTCCAAAAGACCAGTGGAGACCAGCTGTTATCATGGAGCCTCATGAAAAGAAGGTAATTATCACTTAATCTGAAACAAGGATTTCCTGCGGGTAAATGTGTTGTTTAGACCATTTCTAACTATTGTTTTACCACTCGAATCTACTGCTAGTGCTAAAGACATATATGCTTCCAGTGAAAAATTAGTACTGCAATTTGTTTTGTTCCTATTTGACACATGGCACATGTTTGGAAATGGCTCTGAGTAGACAATGTCTATGTATTAGAGTAGCAGGGTGCCTGAAACCAAAATACCTGAAACCTTTTGTCCTTGTTGCAGTATTTTCAAGGTATTTCGGTTGGATATAGTGCTCTCACAGTAGGGGTGACTTAAGTTGACAGCTGCAGTCTTTTATTTGTCTTGTCATTGCTATATATTATTAACACAGATGAGATTTGAAGCCAAGGCTGTACTTCAAAAATTGAGAATTGCAGCATGTTTACAACTTGAGTCTGTGTTTTATACAATTAAGCAAGTAAGCACGGATTTTCAAATAATATCAAACCAAAATCGGAGTTCATGAAAATTAACTCATTGATTAACTTCGCAACAAGATGAAATCATTTTAGAAATCAGGGAACAGGTGCAAAAATTATTAGGAATCTCTGATTCACTATATAGCTGTCTGCTGAGGCTAAACTGTTTCTTGCTCCAAAACTGAACTGTTGGTATATTGATTCTGTGTTTCTTCTTTCAGATATCGGCCCTACTCAATGCTTTGAGTACAGTGAATAATTACAAGATAAGGAAAGCCAAAGTAAAACATCGGCAACAGATGAAAGAATATGTTAAAGTTAAGCAGAAGGAGGAGGAACAGAAATTAAAAAGACAAAAGGAGGCTAAGAAGAAAATTTATCGAATACTGGGACAAAGGGAGAAAAAGAGGCAGAAGTCAAGTTTGAAAGGATCTAGTGAGGGAGTGAAAAATGTGTAAAATTTCATCAGATTTCAGGGCAAACGAGAAAATAGGATAGCTGTGCAATTTTCTCTTGAAGAAACAATAAAAGGCCTTGGACTGCACTGAATGTGCTTTAAAGAGAAGAAAGAAATGCAAATATTACCTTTTTCAAGCCATTGAATACACTTGGAAATGTATATAAATAAGGTGGAGAACTATTGTGATTTTTCTACATGATAATTCTGGAGGACTTTGTATTTCAGTATATTTCTATCCATTCGACTCATTTGTCCAGACAATAAAGTATTTTATTGCCAGTTACTGAATCAAAAGTGTTTCGTCTTAGTTCAAGTGGACTTTTGTGGAAGGAGGAACTCCTGTGGATAAGCATGTCTGAATGTGTTTCAGTGTTGGCAGTATTGTGAGCCATTGGCTAAATTTTAACCTTGGCAAGTCTTCCAGTAAAAAGCATGAAGGTCAGCTGTTACTGGGCAGGAGTTTCACAATCTCTGTCTTTGATAAACTAGCAGATGCCACTGGAGTATTTTAGTCCTGTGCTTAGATTATCTGGTTCTGTGTGAAAACATCTCAAGTTTTTCTACTTCTCACTAGATCTAAAAAATCTTCAAAACAGTGCTTAATCCAGATCTTCTGTTACTTAACCAGTTTTGGCATGCTGAGGCTGCCAGTGCCTCAATGAGTGCACAATGAGCACAACTTTCTGGCCAAGCAGTGTTAGACACTTCCTGAATGCTGGTAACTACTACCGCCTTGTTTTCTGTGAGGTAGGCACGGACACATTACTTGCTTCTTTGAGCTATGTCTTCCTGTGTCTGGCCAGGTTGGTTTGATGGTTTGTTGCTAGACTTTCATAGGGTGAATGGAGGGAACAGACAGCAGAAAGAGAGAGGTTTGATTCTGTTAAATTAACTGATGGCTGAAATCTTTCTCAGCAGGATGAGAGGCTTCAAACAACCATTCTTTGGAAGAGCAGAGGAATTTTTTTGTTATGCCATATGTGACATCAAATAGTTACTGTGTCTGTTTTTAATCCTTCATTCTCAAACAGGCAGTGGTTCAAATAAAAATCAGTACTTTTGTGGTTTCTTTCCTAAATTAGTACTCTTTATCGTCAAACCAAAATTCATTATTATTACGCTGGTAATATTTACTGACTCTGATGGGAGATCCTGCGTGGACTCAGGTTCCCTCACACAAAAGCTTTCTGCTGAATGGTTTTCTAGACTCGTATGCCAACATTTAGCGTTTCAGGATTTTTTACATTAATTTCATAATGTTCTGTGTACTGAGTAATAATACTGAAATTCCAATGCATCCATTTTTGCCTGTATGATATTAGGCTGAAACCAGACTCAGATTAATTTGCTGATTATTTTTTTTTTAACCTGTAAGGTTCAACGCAGGTCACATGAATACAAAAAAAGTGATTTATTCTAAAATAATTGAAGACTCTCTGCTGCATAAACAGCTTCTGCTTTTATTATTTATATGTGTTGCACAGTGGTCCACTCAACTTTGTTCTGCAGTGTTGTTTCCACTTCTGTCACACTCTGCTAGGTTAGATCTAATCAAAACTCATGAGAAGTGTTTCTTCTTAATCCCATTTTTGTACTGTTGTGAGCAATCTTCTGTCTTAGGTGCTGTTGTTTGCATCTTCCATGAATTAAGCTTTGCATTGGCACTGGCAGTTCATAACAAGTAATTGCAAGTTTTTTTAACATCTAACAAGTTACCAGTGAAACACTTAAGGTTTCACCTCTGCTGTTCATATGTAATTTAAAATTATTTGGATGTAATTTGTTGATAATAACATTGCCAAAGACAAAAATGGAGAAATGGTGGACCTCAGCCTTGTTTCTGTTGTGGAGACAACCATTCAGAGAGCTAATGAAGTCTGAAAATGTTTCACCTATGAATATTATACAATATAGTCTGGATTTTTCACTCCTTAGGTAGCACATTTCAAAGGGAGAGAAATTTTGTAAGTTTAACTGATTTTTCCTTTTAATAGAAAGAAATTTAATATGCAGTCAGCTGTACGTAGAAGCCAGTGTATGTTGTGAGCTTGGAAAGTTCAAGGACTCCTGAAGTATAGTCTTAACTCCTAACTTCAAGCTGATGCAAGGTTCATTTTAGTGTCATACTGCTACAATTGGAGCATGTCTGTCCCTGGAGACCTGCTGCTGTTCCCAATTTTTCCCAGCCCATTGCCTACTCAGGCATCTCTTCCCATGTCTTTGTGTCACCAAGCTCAGCCGTGCCTGGACCAGTATGTGTCCACCACTGGCCTGCAGCAGTTAAACACGGTGCAGCCCTTTGCTCACAATGAATAGAAATAAATGGGCCTTGGTTGAGCTTTGGCTTATTGGGAATCTGTTGGTGGGTGGCACCTTCCAAGGTTTTGGTGATGTCTGTGTGTAGCTGACTTGTGGAAAAATGTTGGCCATAGCCATCAACGCTACCTGTATTTTGATTAAAAAAAAAAAAAAAAAAGAGGGCACCTTCATTCCAGAAGTATTTGTTAAGCTGAGCGAGCAGCTGTCCTCAAGCCTGGCGTACTGCAGGCTCAGGAAGGGCACTTTTTTCCATCTGGAAAGAGCTGCTGCAGGGGCAGTGGCTCTGCTAAAAGGCGAATGTCTTGCAGTCTCTTGCAGAGCCGATTTTATTTTGGAAATTTACAAGAGAAAATAGGTTTAGTAATCATCATAGCAGAGTCTGTCAGTGCTTTTGACTTGAGGAGGCCCAGCACTGCCTAGGTTTTACGGTGATAGAGGGCTCTGCTCGGGTCCAGTACATTTGCTAATTGTTCCTGGGTCATGATTTACAATGCTCTGGAGAAGGTCACCGTAAATCCACTACTCTGGAAGGAGGGAAGCAGTGCAGAACATATAGATTAAAATCATCGCTGTATTTGTCTGAAAATAATGACTGCGTAGCTGGGAGATCGCATTAATATTGTATGTGAGGACAGCTACCAGAGTCCTGGTAAAAAAAGGTATTTGTTTTTCATCCAGAAAGACTGAAAAAGAAAAAACAATCAAGAGCTTTTAAAATAGTAACAGTGACCTCTAATAGTGTTTTAGATCTGCTTTTAGTATTGAATTGTTTATCTTTGCTCCCAGGGACCAGGAAAAGGAAAGTCTTAGTCCTGAGGCACGTGGTACCCCAGCAAGGCGCAGGCCCACTCTAGCCCCCATGGCACAACCCTGTGGCTGCTGAATTGCGGCCTGGAGCTGCTGCGCACCTGCATGAAGAGAAAGGTGCCAGCCGTGGGGAAAGTGAGTCCTCACTTCACATGAAGTAACCCTGAAAGTAGGAGACCTAAAGGGTTAAGACAATTGTATCTGGAGAGGGTTTTTGGTGATAATCTAGAGAGTGAAGAGGGATGATGGTCTCGTTTTGGTTCAGCTGCGTTATCTGGTGACAGTGGCTGTTCCTTCATGCAAGATACCCCGGGAGGTACCTCTCGTGGCTTTACTTCCAAACCACCCGAAGCAGCGTCTCGTGGCGGTTCGCCGCCTCTCCTCAGGAGCTGTTTTCCCGCCCAAGCACCAGGCGGGCGCCCTGCCCTGCCCTGCCCTCTCCAGGCACTCCGTGAGGAGGCAGCCAGAGCCCTAACTGCAGCTGCTGACTAAAACTGCTAGGAAAAACATCCAAAAAACTATATTTACCGCTGCTAGACAGCTGGAGGAGCACAGCGAGAAAGCCCATGATATCTGAGAGCTTCGCAGGCAGTGACTGGTGCTGGCAGAACAAGGAGCTGAACTGTGCTTATCTTGGATAAACCTAGTCAGCGCTGCGGGAGGTACGAGTAATTAGCAGTCTTGCTTGTCATTGAGCCCTAGGCACACTTTAAAAACTGGAGCAACAACAGTCTTTTGTACAAGAACGTTAAAGGGAAAAAAAAATCTGGTAGAATGCATCATACGGGTCTTGTGGGCAGCATAATGCAAAATGAACTGAATTCTGAGGTATTCTTCCCTAGGAGGTGATGCTAACTGTCAATTTGGACAGTAACTGAAAAGAGGTGAGATGTAATGGTGTGGTGGGGCATGCTCCACAATGTGGTTGTATTGCTGATGGGAGGGCCTCTTACCCACCGTGCAAAGGCTAATGCTAGCTGCAGATCATCCAGGAGATGACCTTTTAAATAATACCCTTCCTAAGAAGGGTAAAGGTAGGTGAACGTTTCTCATCTTAGATTGTCTGTGTGGACTCATTTTTCAGGGATTAGTCCTGATTTCTCCTTACTCTTACTGTCTTTTCAGTCTGCTTTCAAGCTGAAACCGGTGATAACCACACTGGAGCAGATGAGGTTTCGTGCCCTGCCCCAGGCAGCTGGGTTGTTTGGTGGATATCTGGCGAACACCTGCCCCAGCAGTTTGTGAGGTGTCTGGGTGTCCCCATCCCCAGGCTCCAGTTGCTCCCTGTGCTTTTGAGACTTACCCACACACACTAGTTGGTCACCGTGTTCTTTACTTGTGCTGAAAACCTCCTCTCTAACTGTCTTAAGAGGTGGGAAAAAATGCATGTGAATGTAGCTGGCTGTATGGCTGTGGGAGAAGGTAGGAATCGTTCCGGAGCTAACTAGCTTTGAGAGAGTTATTTTATATCATTTACTATTTTTAAATTGAATTACGTGTTTGTAATGATTTAGAAATAAAAGCTCCATTCACATTGTATTGCAAAGTTAATTAATGTGGTATTGTGGCATAGCTATTGGATTCAATGGATAGAATTAAAATAACTATGTTAGACTGTCAAAATACTTTTGTTCCATGTGTAATGACTCGATGATTCCTGCATATACAAAGCCACGGCCAGTTGTGACTGCTCTGCTGAAACCAGGCTGTGTCTGCGCTAGGTGATGTAGCTCGAAACAGAGGTCCAGCTTTTCACAAGTGCTGAGGACCCACTGCTCCGAGTCAGTTCATGAACATCCCCACACGTCCATTGTTTCTTCATATCAGAACTGTAATTTGTTCTCGGCCAACAACAAGCTGCTTTCAAAGAGTTTCAGAGTTCTGTAGAATTGACACAGAATAATGCAGTTAGACATATTAGACACTGGTTTCTCTGCAACCAATTTTAAACAGCAGCCGTGCTGTAGCTTTAAAGGTCGTTGTTGATGGAGCCTCACATTCGCAAACACCACGCTTAATTTGTTGTCTATTTTAATGTATTGTCCTGAAGTTACTGGGTTTGGAGAACATAGAATCTATTAAGAAGCTTAATAGAGCAGCTCATTCCAATTATAAGAAATGTATTGGTGGAGAAAATGGATATGCATGGCAGATCGATGTGTTAAGCAGTTGCTGGAATGAAGGAAATGGAGGAAAGATATTAAAATTAATTTGCTTTAGTACAAAGGAGGTATTTTCTTCTACATTTGCTTCTAGTATTAAAAAATGTTGGGTTACTTACATTGTAGCAGATAAAGCATTTCTATGCTGATTGTATCAAAATCAGATGAAGAGATATCCACAAAATTTTCCTTCATTTTGTGTGTATATTTGGATTTTTTTTTTTTCCCCTTGGGTTATAGTTTCACATTTTGGAGGTTCTTGAATTCCTTCACTGGAAGACTGTTGAACTGAAAACTTACTTGGCAGCAAGATAACTTAGCAGTGAACCCAAGAGAGGTCATCTATGAAGAAGCAGTCTGGAGAGGCTGGTTCTTTGGCTTTGAATTTCAATTGCCAAATGCCAGGTTTCCTAGGTCTAAAATCAGGGTTTCAGACTATTGTTTATGGTCATGGACATTTGGAAAGCAATCTCGAGTTAATGCCACTTTTTTCCTTGATCAATGGAGCCTAAAGTAAGAGAGAGGAGATGTACATACTTGTAACTGGGGATCATTTCCCTGCTCCCATTTGCATTGTGTGACCTGCTTTGCCAAAAACTAACGGAAAGGTAGAGGTGGGGGCAAATTCACTGAGTGGTTTTAGGTTTTCCTACCTCATTGAATGGCCTTCTGATATTTGAAGAATTCTATTGTAATTACTTTTTGCTTGCTATTAAAGGCATGTTTTGCAGGAACTATGAAACAATCTTATGGTCCATGGATGTTAAATATTAAAA
Organism: Alectura lathami; assembly: GCA_013399715.1. NCBI lineage: Eukaryota > Metazoa > Chordata > Aves > Galliformes > Megapodiidae > Alectura > Alectura lathami. The sequence goes on from VXAV01004184.1 coordinate 779,720, forward strand.
GCAGACTGAATTATTTACACTATCATCTATTTGTTAATTTCACCTTCTGTGGTTTACTAATGGTGTCTATAAACAGGTTGCCGTTTAAGTCTCATTTTAAATTATCTCTGGATAATATCTGAGAGGGATTTTCCAAGATTTTTTCATGCAGGAGAAGATTATAGCCTGAAAGTAAGCAAAGCAAGGTAAATCCTGGCTAAGTCAAAAGTTAACTCATGCACAAGGTTTTCACTTTGCATTGCTACGTTATAGGAATTCTTCTTCTGGAGGGACATAGCATGTCTTCATAGTGTTGTATGCTGTCCCAAAAATTAGCGAGAGAGGCTGAAATTCTTACTAGATTGCAGACTGCTAGAGATTCAGAGGTCTTCAGATCATGCGATAGTTTCTAGAAGGGCACATTGCTCATCTCAGAGAGTAATCAACGCAGAGAAAGAGATGGATTATCAAGGATCTTAACAGATGATTCTGTGATGTGACACTGGTCATAGCTTGAAAAGAAAGATTGAGATCTCTATTCCTTGAAATATTAAAACCTTGACTTTGATGGGATTGCTTGTGTGATTTAAATTAAAAACACATTTTTTGGGGGGGAAGATAATTCATTTCCAGCCTACTGGAATGCATGCATTTAAAAAGTATTTTATTCAAATTTTCCTGCTTGTTCATCTGTTTCCAATATTCATAGTTTAAATAATTAAAAAAAAAAATTGTCAATAAGTTGTTTGTGCTATATAAATCAATTTAATTCATTTGGATTTACAAAAAAAACCTTTTTACAAGGTTTATTACAAAAAGTTATTCAGGAAACAAACAGATCAAGAGCTCAGTCCTCCCCCCATGATGCTCCATCTGTCTAGATTACATCTATTCGAGACAAAAAAATAACCTTTGCTCACATCCAGGAAGCAACCGCCCTTCAAAAATTACTCCCAGAGCTGAGCTGCATATGTTTTTGGGGTAGTTTCATATCCTATAAGGTGTCCTTTCTGGCAACTATGCGGTGAAAACATGTGGACATGTTAGAAAGATTCCCGTAACAATTTGCTTTGCAGAATCCATTTACAGATATTGGACGCTATGCTGCTTTTGGCCTTGCTTGTGTTTGTGGCCTTTGGTTAAGAAGGGCTGGTCTCTGAGGGCAGGATATGGAGCGTGTTTTGAGAGCAGCAAGGTCTGGTAGGTCTCCTCTGCCTCCTGAGAGGTGGTCTTTGCAAAGGCCGCAAAACCAGAGCTTGGCTTAAAATGCATCTTTGCAGAAAGATTTCTACAGCTTTAGCTTTAGTGTTTAGGGAGGAACAGCAACCCGCTGAGACTTTTAGCACCGAGTTTTGTCTTGCCTTGGTGGGGAGTGAGTAAAAGCGTCCCCACCTGCTGGCCATCCGGCAGCGCCTGCAGCCGGGAGCCCACCTGCCCCGCAGTCGTGGGTCTGGCACTGCTGCCCTCCTGGGGGGCTAGGGGTAGTGGGGTCTGGTGAGGCCGGAGTTGACCCAACAGGCACCTCGCAGAGCCTCAGTCTGGCTCTGACCCCCTGCTTGGGCAGTTACAAACCAGCGGGAACCCGAGGGCTCTAAGAGAGTGCTACAGCAGCCCTGGGCTTGGCGGAGGCTTCACCATGTGCAACCAGCGTTCAGGCTACAAGTCTGGCAGGGCTAGTACTCAGAAATGAGAGAATGTGGTAAGTGCTAGTTGTGCTGTATGCAAAGATGAGTTCTCTCACTTTCTCTCTCTCTCTCTCTCTCTTTTAATTCTTGCTGTCAGAGGTCTGAAGTTTTGCTGCTTATACTAAAAACATGGTTTCTTTTCAATTCTAGCTGTTCCCAAAATATGGGAAGTAACTTTGTGAAAGTAGAATCTTTATTTTAACAGAAAGCAGTCACTCTGTGCACAGCAGTGCTGTATTTGTAAGCATGCTGTACAGTATGATGGAAAAGTAGGTATTAGTGTAGTGTTGCCTGAATGCTAGCAGCTGGAAGGAAAAGTAGAGGAGCAAAACAAGCAGGTATGTCTTAACAGCTGCATGTTACTGAGACATGTTGGTTCTGAGTAAACATGTTCTTGAATCCTTCTTGTAGTACTGATTAAAGCAGCTCAGGTATGGGCTTGTGCCTGGCAGTGAGTGCTGTTGGCTCCTTCAGCTCTCCTTTTTGCTGGAAATCACCTGGGGGCAGTGCTTGACCTGTGCAAAGGAAATTCTGCCGTTGGGTTTTGACAAACTGATTGCAGGGCACATTTTGTATAGAAGAAGAAGGAAAACAAACAAACAAGGACATGCAGGAAACTGAAGACATTAAAATATGAAAATACTTATGATTGCACATAAGGTGCACATATGGTTGCACGGAGTGCAATTGGTTATGCTGATTCCTTTTCAAAAAAAGAAAGAACAGAGATAACAGAAATAAGTCCTTAGTTTCTTTAGGTGGCCTAAACCGTTCACAGGCCTCTCTCCTTAAAAAAAAAAAAAAAAAAAAAAAAAAAAAAGACTCCCAAAAGCCTCTAGGACTCATTAGTGCTTCAGCAAAATAGTACTTTATAGCACAGTTATCACAGGAAGAACAATTAACAAGGATCAGGAATGATGGCCTGAGATAGGCACCTGCAGGCTTGTGCTTGTACGGGTGGGAAAACCAGTAATTAGCTGCAGAACTCTTCATTCAATGTCCACAGGGGAAAGTGCAGTATTATACAAGGGGAAGCCTTGATTTAGGATGTGTGGCTGTGTTGGGGTGTGAAATGTGAGGAGGGCTGAAGGCCAGGGCTGAAAGCCAGACCTTAGAGAATCATTGCTGCTTTGGGACAGAACACCAAAGGACCCACTGTTTTTCGTGAGGAATGTGTTTTACCATTTGTATCTTCCCTGGTACTTCAGTTTTTCTTTCTGTAAACTTCATGCTGATACTTGCCAGCACGTACACAGATCTGTTTGCACCATTACCCCTCCACTTTGCCTCGCTTACACCGTACCGTGCAAGGCTGCAGGGGCAGGCGGTGCCGCTCGGCTCCGTCTCTGCAGGCAGATAGGTGGTAATGAAGCTGGGGCACTGACGCTCTGTGTGTGATAGCTGGTCAGTGTTGGAAGGACAGCATCAATGAAGGCCATCACTGACCCACAAATGGCATAGCCGCAACATAAGGCAGATGGAGAAAGCATAAATCCTCAGGCGGTGATGGCAAGCCTTGTTCTAAGCAGAAGCAATTCTGTTTAGAATGCTTGGAAAGTCCTGCAGTGGTTTATATACCCTGTATGGCGCGCTCCAAAATCTGGAAGCTCCGTCTCTTCTTGCTTTGAAGCCAAGAACACTCAGAGCTAATTCTCTCTTCTTTGCCCTTGCTGTTGACCTCATTTACAGAGATGAAAGAAATGAAAACAATTAGCTCACTGGGAAATTCTATTATGTGGAAGGGAGGTGGACATTTGATCAATACTTGGAGGGTTATGCTCTCAGCTGGAAGGGCAGATTTTTGTCTCCCAGATGGAGTGATGCCTGTTAGTCTCAGATGGCTTTGCAAGTAAGAACAATTGTGATCCAATCTTTTGCTCCTGGAAAACTGAAAGACACCACTTTAATCTTCTCAAGTAGTGTACTGGAATAGATATTAATTCTAATTCATCATATTGTTATAGAGGGGAGAAGGACTTGTTAGAGAAATGTGCTCTTCATTAACTGTGACTAATTGGGTAAGGGAGGACTCACCCCAGCCTCTTACTCCCCCAGCCCAGAAATTATTTCTATCTGACTGTTTCACACAGCATGGAACTGGCTCCATCCACACCCGTGACAAGCTCTCTGAGAGCCTCCCTCGTTCCTTCACCTCGCTGACATTGAACGTGCATCGAAGCTTCAGGCTGGCGCGTATGCTGGCTGTGCATGCACAGCGTGCCTTGCTGAAGACAGTCTCTGCCACTCAGGTTTCAGCTGCAACTCTAAAGCAGCCTCTCCGGTAAAATGGAGAGGTGAAGCAGATCTGCCTGCTCTTGAATTTTCATGTTACCATTGAAGCAAATAAGCATATATTAGGAGTGGCAAGGATGAGTGGACTTTTGCCTCTGAAACTACCACTCCAGTAGACTGGAAGAAGTTCTTTTTTCTAGCTAGTGTAGAAAAGTATTAGTTCATTTCATTTAAGGTTTGTTGTTATGAAATGGCAGAGATGCCAATATTTTGGGGCTCGAGGTTTAATTTCTAGTGAGTGAAGTGTTGATAAGCTTTAGAAGGGTATGGCTAATTTCCTGTAAATCTGTAAGCATGAACTATCACTATTAATGGTTGGGAGGTTTTGCACCTCTGCTAATGCCCTCTAACATTCGCTTACTATTTTCATGCCACTAGTTGCCTTTTGGAATGGATAATTTGCCAAACTTAGTGAAGCAATTAGTGTGCTTAGTGTCCTCTTTTCCTTTCAGCCATAGCTAATGTGGAAAGTTAGTATGTTTTGCATTTTTATTCTTCCTGCACTCTAAGGGTCTCAACATTTTTCACTTGTGTTAACCTAAAAAGTCTCTAAGCGACTCTGATCACAGAGAGATCACAAGTTAACTCTGTTTGCCAAGGTGGGACATAAAGCAATGGCATGACCATGTACTCTAGCATTCCTGGTGCTGGATTTAGAATGTCGTAGTTTTGTGACACAAGGGACTAACCCCACATATCTTTATCCTGTCAGTTAAAATATGTGGGGCTGTTGTTTGTTTAATCACAATGATTAAACTCAAAACTTCATTTTAGCAGGTTTTATGCCATTTGGTGTATCTTTTTTTTTTTTTTTTTTTTTTTTTTTGTGTGTGTGTGTGTGTTTTTAGCATACAACCAGACCTTCCACAACTGTTTTACTTGCCCTCTTTTCTTTTGCCCAAGGAGGCTCTAATAATTCCTGTAAGTCCCTAGGCTCCCCTGCCCCTGTTATGCTCCATGTTATGACCTAGGAAACTTTGCTAGGTCTCCGTGGTCTTGGAGATGAGGCACAGGCTTTTCTGGTTAAGGTGATAACTCACCTGCTACATTTTGTTTTGCTGGTGGTTCAGCTGTGCTGCCTGCAGTGGTTGAAGCTGGTCAGTTTGAAGGTTGATCGTTGTGGGAGAAGCTGCTGGACTTGAAGGGTATGATGAAACCTGGTAAGTGAAAAGGATCTTTTTGTTCTATCAACTGTCTAGTGTTGGTGGAAGTCTCCTTAGGAGCCACTGGCTAGTATTTAGGGAAAAAATAAATAAATAAATAACAAAAAAAAAGTTTTCCAAGGCAAGTATGTTGTTGCTATGAATTTTGTATCAATCCTAGTACCTGTTAGCTGCAGAGCGAGGAGGTGGATGGGCTGTGCTGTTTTTGCTGATGGTGCTGCCCCCTGAACCTCGCGTGCCAGCCGGGGGCCCAGCTGCTCTGTGTCCCTGGGCAGCTGGTGAGGGCTGGAGCACTGGATACTGCGTGCTAGGCCCCTGTGAGCCTCCTTGAGGGGCCCTGGCTGGGGCTTGTAGCTTCTGTTTTTCTCTGTCCCTCAGCCCTGGAGCTTTGTGCTGTCTGTTTTTAAGAAGATAAATAGCAATGCAGAGCTGCCTGCCCACAGCAATAGAGGTAACTTGTTCCTGCTGAAAGGGGGGTTTCTGAAAGGGAGCTGGACTGGATCCTCCATGTCTGCCCTCTGCCCATCAATGTAGGTCATGCATTTGCCCTCTTCTGCTGTGCAGTTGGTCATTTTGTTGTTGTTTGGAGTTGCAAAATAGTCTGTAGCTTCCCCTGGGTAGTTTCTGGGGTAGCAGTTTTTTCTGCTCACACTGAAGAAGTTTCATTTCTTGCTCAGCTTGCATAGCATGAGATGCCCACAGCTCAGCAAACAGCGGAGCTTCCTATGGTGTGCACTGGGTGTAGTCTGGGTAAGCTTTAGTTCATGGTGTCCCCCCAGGCTGTGACCAGGGAACAGTGACGAGCTGTTGTGCAAACTTATTCAAGTGAGAGCGTTCGCTGTGGATCATGTCGAAGAGGACTGTTTCTGTCGTCAACAAACAGAGCGAGCAGGAGAAATCATTCCTGTTTGCAAGAATGAGCACGGTGCCAGGGTAAAACAATGTACAGATCTTGCAGTGCTGAGATACAAAAAGGTCTGATCTGGCCGAGCAGCCTTTCTGCAAGGCTGTTAGTTGGAAATGTGGGTGACCTTGGAAACAGAAGGACTCTCCCTCCAAGAGGGCTGCTCAGAAGTACTTGCAGTATTGCAGGAGAGGCATTGTGCAATGCACCAGGTGGTGAGGATCTGCACAGGCTGGGATCAGTGCAATCTGGAATACCAGGTGGCATGCTGAAGCCTGGTGCCAGCACAGACTTGCTATCACTCTCACCACATAATTCGTGGGTGATCTTGCTAATTTGAAATCAGATCTGTGGTTTGTATTGACTTAAATATGTTCTGCCAAAGGAATGATAGTGTGAAAATGTAACATTAATTGTTTGTTAGGACACAACTGAAGCCACAGTCAAAGTGAGTATATGTCACTTGAAAGTGCTTCTCACTTTTATTTCCCCTTTTCTTCTCTCCCTGCTCACTCCATCACCCTTGCGTTTACAGTGTGACACATTTGTTAAACGGTAGGGCTTTGGCAGTGGGAACTGTGCAAAGTTACCAGTCAGGCCTCGATGGGGCTGCTGAAATATTCTGAGTAGCATCTGAACTCCTGGTGCTCACCACTGCCTATCTAATGTTCCAGATCTTTTCCTGAATGTATATAATGGCATTTCACAGCGGAGCCCAGCTCAGTGACCTTTCGATGGGTTGTCAGTGTGTGGTTTATACTCACTTTTCACACAGTTACCGAAGCAAATGCCGCTGGCACGGTCTGCAGGTAACACTGTGCTGCAGATGAATCAGATGTGATGGGACTGCTGCAGTCTGGAGGGATGAGTGCATGACAGTCTTTAAAGCCATCTTAAGTTTTGCTCAAGGTATGGCAAAATAAAATGAGATGTTTTTAGGTGCTTAGTTTAAGAGGGTGGCTATACTGTTTTTTGTATCTATTTTTGGGGAAAATAAATAGCTTTAAAAATGTGGATGTATTTATGAAGAAAGAAGCACTGAATAGAAACAGTATGAAGAGAACAGGAGTGTTTGCAAGCTGCCAGAGAAGCTTGCCTCCTTATTGGTCCTTGGGCTTAACAGAAAGTGACAACCTACAGCAATCAAAATGAACAAGCGTGGAAGAATATACAAGGTCTGATTAAAAATTTATTAAGCTGAACTGCAAAACCTCTCAGGGATATTCATGTTGGGATTTTTTTTTTTTTTTTTTTTTTTAGCAGTATTGCTAAACAATCTGGAGGGAATTAGGCCCCTACAACTGGAAATTTAATTTGGGGTCATCTTTAAATGAACTCTAAAGGCATTAGACTTGTTTGGCTGGGATCTTTGCTTTGGGCCTAAGCCCAGCATGTCATCTCCAAATCAATTCCAAGGTCCCTCTCCAGCCCAAGTTACTATTGATTTTTTTTTTTTTTTTTTTAACAAAAATTAATCTCTATTGTGATCACATTATATATCTTGGCCAGTAAATCAGCAAAGCTGAATTCAGACTAAGGGGAGCTGATGTATGAGGAAGTGCTGTTACTCACGTTTTGCAGTGGCACAGCAGCTAGAATCCGTGCCCAGGCTGAAAGATGCAGGTTGTGGCTGCTCAGAAGTCACAGAAGGGTGCTGCAATCCAGACAGTTTTGCTTCTTTTGAGTTGGTGCATAGCAGAGGAGCTGGGGTGCATGTTGTCACCTCTCTAGTGACAGCCTGTGGTACATGTGACAGGAGTCCTCCTTTTTGTCCCACCTGTCGTTGCTCCTTCACGTGTTATGCCTTGGCAAAAGTCTTGTTTGATTCATTTGCTACTGTTTTGATCTGAGAAACAAATGTGAGATGTTATTCTGAAAAACTGTGTTTGCAGGCTGGAAGGCTAGAGGTGTCTGTATTTGTGTAATATCATCTCATAAAATTTGTAAGGCATCAGGTTTTTTTTTTTTTTTCAGGTGAAAAATACTCTTTTTGTTGTGTAAATTGTCATGAGAGTTCAATGGGAAATAATTGGTATGAATATAGTTTGAAGCATTTGAAATGAGAATAAATCTCTAAAGATAAAGACCAGGTGGCAATACAAGCCAAAGCAATCATGTCTTGTGTGCTACTAACTTAGTTAGTGAGTTACCAATAATTACCACATCCTTAAATGACCATATTGTATTCGCTAATGTCACTAAGGTCAACTCACAGTCATAGGATAAAAGGGGATACTCCAATAGCTCTTAATACACACCAAAATGGGAAGATTGATATTGACAAGGTGACCTCCGCTCCGAAGGGGCAGTTTATTTTGAATGCCTGTAGTTTTTCTTGTTTATGATTGACAACCTCAATGCAATGACTATTCTCTTTCTTTGTTGTTTTTTTTCTGCTCTCCCCCTCAAAGGAGCAGCACAGTTCATGCTAGCTACACTAGCTATTTTGAATGACACAGCAATAGCACAAGTAAGAAAAGGCTAGTAAGATTTTAGTATGCCGTTGCTACACCCCAGTGCTCAATGTCCCCCAAGTGCCCTGTGATCGTTCTCTGAATGACCCCAGCTCTGTGTTAATGTCTGGCATGCGGTTCCGCAATTAGAATGTGTGGCCTGACATCAGTTCCGAATTTGTCTTTCCTTCCATTTTTCATGTCCACCCAATTCATTCTTTTGTCCTCTTAACCTCCTCTGTGTCAGATCACTGTGCATTTTATTCTTTGGTTGCCATCACTGGAAAGTTTATGTGCAACTTCTTCAGTTCTGATCTCTTTTTCTATTTTCTATTTTTCATCTAATAGTAGTAAAGTGATTTTGTTTAAGCTATATGTAGCTAATTCAGGTGGGAATCTGTGCTGGAAAATGTTAAATAAAAATTGTTGGTGATGCACATCTCTGTGTTTGCTACTAGGAAGCAAAGAAATGCAATGTTTGTAAATACTTAGAGGCAGACTAGCAAAGTAGTTTTGAAAGAATTAGCCAGTGCTTTGTGCTTGGAATTACATGTGCTGTAAGATTTTGGAAGAGCAACTGTATGGTCTTTTTCTGTTTGAAGAATGCCTTGGTACATGCAAATTTCTAAGTTTAGATAGCTAAATGTAGGTCTTGAAGTCTGTTCTCTGATTATATTGGGTGCTTAGGAGTTCAGGCTTAGTAAGCCCCATTACTGTCAGAAGAAAAAGTGTTTTAAATGAAACCGGTGAATATCTCCAGGATTTGGATGCATTTGCTGTAGAGAGAGGTTATGATGCTACGGCTGGAAAAATCAATACAACTGTTCTGAGATGTGGAAGAGAAGTTCTGAAGTATAGCAAACTTGTAAGAGAACACAGGTTTCAGTAGAGGGCTCTTTAACCTAAGCTTCCTTGGAGGCTGAGCATACTTACGGTGCACTCTATAGAATTTCTTCCTGGAGAATGTGGTATCGCAACTTCAGGAAATGGTCTGCACTGGATGAAATAAATTGTACAAACACAATGCCACACACACTCCCTTCCCCCCCCCACCCCAGCCTTTTGATTTGGTAAGTGCATTGTAAAAGTCAAGGATAAATATTTCTGAGGTGACCAAGTGTGTGG
>VXAV01004184.1:789391-812130 GCA_013399715.1 Alectura lathami
TTTTTTCTACTGGAGGCTTGTTTTACCAATATGATGGAGCTCTAAAGTAATTTCTAGTGCAGGAGTCACACCGTTTGACTTATGTGAATGGAATCACTGCATTCAGATGGCAAAGGGACATTCATCAGATGGAAACTTAGAAGCCTGGCTGTAGGACTGGTAATGGTGCTGAGAGGTAGGAAACATAGGAAGTGGCTTGACAGACCTGGAGTTGGTAGGGCAGGCAGACAGAGACCTTGGTCCTCCTCCTTGTTCTGTGGTTGCTGTTCCCTTCCCCATGCCAAACCTTTGGTGATCCCTGAGCAGCAGCACAGTGTGGTAATGCCTCTTGCTTGTGTTTCGGGGGTGGAAATGATGCCCACTAAGGTAAAGATGTGGGTTGTGTTTGTTCCTATGTCACACCTTCAGCTGCTTCCAACTCTGAAAATTTGGAATAAATATTGTAAGTGGTAAAAAGCAGGTAGAGGTAACTCTTCTGTTTTGGTACATGATAATATTCTCTTCTTCCAGCATTCAGGAAACGCTCTGTCTTACTCAAACTTGTGTCTGGAAGAAGGATGTACTTTTTCAACTAAATTTTCAGGCTAGCAATACCTGTCTTCTCTGATTTGCTGTTAGTCAGATCATGGGCATGTTTGAGGTTTAAAAAAAAGGAAACAGAATTTTACCAGGAAAAAGATCCTGATGTTTCAACTAACTTCTAAGAATAAGTTCATAAACCATGCATTTGTAATAAGTTTACATTGATTTTTTTTCATAGATATTAAGATTTATTCTATTTAGAGTGTAATAAATCTGAGGTGGAAAACAGGCCAGCGTACATGCATTGGTTACCCCTTGGGAAATGACACGCGGAGAGATGGCCAGCCTGGAGACTCACTCTGTCAGCTTGAAACCCTCCTTCAGAGCAAGTCTTAAGGTTTAATCATAATGGTGATGTTTTCATATTTCGACCAGAAAGCTCATCTGGCAGTTTCTTGAGGCTCAGCCCTATATTGTGAGAGACAGTAAGCTACTTGTGAAGCAGCACATCCTGACTTGCAACCACAACTACATATGTATGTATACGTCTTGCTGTGAGCAGGGTGGGAGGTGTGAGAGCAGAGCCGTGAAAGAAGCGGGGTCAGGGACTTCAGAGCGAGCCACCTGCTCAGTGGAGCGGAAGAGAGGTGTTTTTGTCAAACAGTTACTTCAGATGTGGGTTTTGCTGAGGTGATCGATACAGAGCAGAGCCCAGTCACTGAAGGAACATCTTGTGTACTGACCTGAGCAATGGAGGTGTGCTAACTTATTTCTTTTAAGTGATATCTGTTTAAAAGCAGTTGTTTTAACCTCAACACCCTTCACTGTCTCTGCAGATTTTTAATTTGGATGTTGGAGAGGTTTGCTTCTGTATATCTTAGGGTTCAGTGAACTCCTGCTCTGCTCTATGGGCCAAGATCTAGGAAGAGAAAAATGTGCATGTCCTAGGCATCTGACTGGCCTGCCTGGGATGGCTGTTTCTTATTATCAGGCTGAAAGAGTCAGGCAACTTTACCCAGTCCTTAAGAAGAGCTTGAGAGATTGATTGCATCTTTTATAATGTTTGTTTATTTGTGCGTGTGTGCAGATTGTGCTAAATCGTCTCCAGCTCCCTAAATTATTTCCATTGCTAGATTTGTCATCAACAGATGTGATGCAGCTAAAATGCACAGCTCGTTATGGGACTTTATATTAGGGATTATGTGTGATATTCACTCATAAATCTCTCTCATAATTTCTGCTAAAGGTGTTCACTTGTAACAGTTAGTTGTCAATGGAAAGAAATGAAGATCTGTCAGGAAGTCTTAGTTTGTCTATCTCTTAGTGAAGTTGAGATACTGAGTTGGAGACCAAAGACAGTGTTACCTTCAGAACAGGCTTAGAGAAATGAATGGGTGTGTCAGGTCTGCAAGGGCACCAACCCTTGGTTCAGTGCCTTTCAGGCACTGAAAGGCACCAACGTTCCTAATAAAGTGAGACTGGATGCTTGGTCTGGTTCTGGGGAAAATATTGGTGGTATATTTTGCATCTCTGGCATGCACAGAGCTCTTGTAAATAGTTACTGCTGAAAAAAAATAACAGTAACAGTTTATGGTAAATAACAGTATTTTGTTTATTTAAAACAAAACAATGTAATATAAAAATGGAAATACTTGAACTTCTTTTATTCAGGATATGCAAATTTTCATCTACTTGCAACTTCTTTTCCTACTTTTTTTTTTTTTTTTTCTTTCTGTTACCATCTGAATTTTGTTTTCCCAACCCTTCCTTTTTTTTTTTGTCTGTGCCTAGGGGTCTGTATCTCTAAGGCTTTGCCAGGTCTTCTGGTTCATCAGTCACATGTGACTCGGACACAGCAGCCGCCACTGTGTCGCTACTTTTGCTGTTAGCAGGACTGCTCAGGCCGTCAGCAGAAATGGCTCCTGCAGACCAGGGCTGTCACTGCTGAGTGCCACCACTAGCAGAGGGTGGTGTGAGCCTGTAAAATCTCGCCTGGTTTTTGCTCCACTGCCCTCAGAGAGTTCCTGGAGTGCAGGGAAAGAGCTGCAAAGGCCAAAAGGTTTGTGTTTTTCAGCAGTTAAATTGTTACAGTTTTAGTGTAATCCCAGGCTGCTTTCTTAAACTGTTCTCAGGGGGGAGAGAAAACGACCTCTATGACAAGGCAAGCGTGTTGCTTCAGTTAAGATATTTAAGATCTCTTTTCCCTTCTGTATTAAGGAAAGGGAGAGTCTTGATTTTCTTCAATTTTTTGACTCTGTCATGAATTGGTAGCTGAAGTTCTTAATGCCCATTCCCCTGCAGTTGTGCAAGCAGGAACGTTGGGCTGACTGATGGCTGCAAGTATGAGCAGCAAAGCAGGCAACGCTGCTCTGCTTGTTACTGTGCTGTACCTCCACACCCCTGTCAGGCCATTGCTAACAGCAGCAAGGACCTGCCTTGAATTCTAGGGGTCAGTAATGAACATTGGTTTAAGATTCTACCTGGAAAAATTTAAGCTAATTGCCCTAGTGTTGAACAAGCTGCTGTTTGCCAAACAACTTAATGAAGCAGCATTTTATTGAAGGGAGAAAAAGAGTGGACATCAGGAAGGAAAACAGGTCTGTACACGCTTCAACAGGCTGCTTTTTTCCCCAGGGCAGCTTGGGGTACCCAGGGGCTGCTCAACCACCTCTGTGCAGGGGCAGCACCGAGAGAGGTTACCTTCTGCCCTGTGGTCTGCAGTGTGTGTGCAGAGCCCTTGTCTACAACAGGAAAACTGTCACGGGGCAGCGTGGAGCTTCTGCTTTTTGGTCCTGAGAATAAGCCCTCCTCATGCCAAGAAAAGTCAGACTGACTTCTTCCTAGGAGATGAAGTGTCTTGTGACCCACTGGGGTCTGAGTAGATAAATAAATGCTTATGCAAAAGTTTTGTGTACAAGTAACTTAAGTTTTGGCTAATACTGTGGCATACTGGCTTCTCTTGAGCAGGCACATGGACAAGGTGTTTTCTTTCTGTGATGCGTGACCTTATTTGTTAAGCTTGTTACAGCTCTTTATTTTGCTTATTTGTGAATGGTGAAACCAGAGCATCCACCATCTGAAGTGTGTCTGTGGTCAGCTGGATTAAAGTGCAAAAGAGGCTGACTGAAGAAATCTTTTGGTTTCATGCTCTGGGAAGAAAACTCCTGTTGCAAACAGTTGTTAGGTATGTGTGAAGAAGAGCATGAAGGAGTAGCTGAGCCTCGTTTGTGCCACAGGCATGCTTTCAAACATAGGGCACTCCTATGTGCACCTTGCTTCCACCTCACAAAGCTCACTCCTACTGGCTTCAGCCTCTGTACCACGATGTTATGGATTTTACTGATTGTGGGGTGTGATTCTCATTTGTCGTGTTACTGGAGAGGTGGTGGGGATGTATTTAATTCTTACAAATGCTCCTGAAGTGAGACAGTGCTGGAATATTTCGCTTGTCTAAAACAGATGGTGCTTGCACTGAAGGAGGTAGGAAGCATGTATGATCCCTCAGTTTTAGCATTTTCTTAACGTTTTTCTTTTCTGAGACATTGTGGATTTGATCTTACCAACTTTGTTGGAAAACCCAAGACTGTTTTCTTTCAACAAAGTTCATAAATATATGGGCAGCAAGGGTAGGAATAGCAGAAAACACTTAAATTCTCACAAAAAGCAGTTGAAATATTTCAGTCTCTAGAAACTCCATTATAATTTTATTTCTGCCTTTAAATAGCAAATAGATATATTTTAAACATTCAAGTATGGGGAAGTTGCATTCTTTGTTTTTGGTGGTTTTCAGTAAGTTTTGTATGGTTTGTGATGAATTTTACAAAAGGAATTGAAAAAAGGATGTGCCTTGTACTGCTAAATATGGGATTTCTATAAATGCATAGTTTGAGTGTCTTGACTTAATTGTTCTCAAATAGTATAAAAAGCAGTATTACCTTCTGTTTCTAATGTGGCCGAGCAGTCTGATTTTACAAAGCTGGAGATGAAAAGCATTTTTCAAAGGTATTCTCCTCATTTCTGGGTTTAAGTATGCACTTTATACATTTTTGAAGCTGTTGATACGTGCCTACAGAAGAGGTCTTCAGACCACGAGATTTTTGCCTTTGTTCTTAGGGTGTGCAGAGCTAACCTGTACCAAGCCTGTGTCTCTTGGTGCAGACAAAACTATCTCTGAGTCATAGTGCATCACTGTCTGAGGCCAGCCCTGCCCACTGAGGACATGCTGCGTGCTCTGTGATCATTTTTTCACCTTTTTTCTTCATACCAAAATTATAGTAGAAATACACACGGTGTTTCCATTTCGCTGTGTTTAGCTTTTTTTATTTTTATTTTATTTGTTCCTGACCATGGCAAGCTGGACAGTACACACAAGAACTGTGGTAAACTCTTATTCAGCTAGGTGCCAGGTACAATACATAACACTAGCATCAGTTAATCACTGTGATTCTTCCTGGTGAAGAACTTGTGCAGTAGCTCATTTCTTGACAATCAAACTGTTCATCCCCATAAATATATAATACATGGGAGAAAGAGAAAGCAAATATTGCTTGTCTTATAGCCAGCCTGCCAACTTAGAGACTGATAGGAGAGAGAGCTTTTGTTCAGCTGAGTTCTCCATGACAGAGGTGATTGTAAATATCCTACATCTCTTACTCTATGCAGCCTGTTTTCTTGATCAAGCACAGTAGGAACTTGCTTGTTGGTTTCTCCAGCTTTTCTTTTTTAATTTGCAAAAAACAAGGTTAATGTATCCTAATACTGAGAAGCAGCTTTATGTAAAAAATATTAGATACTATAATTTTTGAATTATTTGCAGATACAAAAATGGCACTCATTTTCTAAAGTTCATAGCTGGGATATGTGCCTTTCCAAGACACTCATGTTTTTCTTTTTTTTTTTGAGCTTATGTTTCACAGCCGATAAAACTTGGGATGATTTGTTCTTGCTGCAGTATTAATTTCATTTAAGAAAGCCAAGATACCAAATATTGACCTGACCTAGAGGAGATGTTGACATTCAGACTCAAAACATCACTGGTTAAGGTGCAGGACAAGAACAGGAATCCCTTACCCAGGGTGCACTAAGATCTTAGGCAGCTTGAGGCAAATGCAAAGAGACAGGTTGTCGGGTTTAATGCCAGCTGGGGAAAGACTCTGCAAAACCAGAATGGAAGAGGATGCGGAATGGCTTTCTAAATTTTGTTAGGCTTTGGGGATCTAGGATCTGTTTTATAACCTATTGCAAAGTGATTGATAGTCTTCTATTAATCCTCTCCCTCTTCCAAAACTTTAAGCCATCTGTGTTGCTTTCAGAAGGCAAGATGTGACACACCGCCTGTACAGTTTGTTTCACTTCCTAGTTTCCTTAAATATGCCCATCATTGTGACCAGCAAATTCTAAAGAATTCTGTAGTTTCATGTATTGGACTTACCGTTTTAAAATGCTTGATGATTTCTAGCATGTTACCTCACCTTCCTCCCCTTCTCCTCCAAATAATGTCACTATTTCAGGTTATTCTTCAGTACTGTTATTTCACCTTGAACTGATCTTAAAGAGGATGTAAGAGGTACCTCAGATCTTAAAGACTGAAGAGGAGGTGATGGCAGTTACTGCTTGTCATTGTACTTTCTACAGCATTTAACAGTGAACAATCTCAGCACCAGCCATGATGCCACCAGGTGCAGCCAATTTAATAGCGCAGTGATAGAGGAAATGTCTGGAAATAGGATGTTTGGATGCAACTCCTTGATTGGTCGGTATGACCAGGGAAATCCTGCTTCTTGGATATCTTTCTCATTTGCTGTTTGTGTGTTCCATTTTTGTTCCTCACTGCGCACACATGGGACACCTGGTCCTGGTTTTGTCTTCTCTTTCCACTTTATCTTTTCAGAAGGGCTAAGGCATCTGTCTCTTTTGCTGCTAAACTGAAAGCGACATAAAATGGCGAGCAGTACTATGCAAGCATTGCACTCCAAGATCTTGCAGCCACCAATTACTTGTAGCGCAGTAATTAAATAAAACTGATCTGCCTGAGGTCACAAAGCCAGGAATAGAATACATCTCCCCTGACTCCAGGTCCAGTGACACAGCTGTTAATTCACACAATGTCTACTGGAGTTCATTAAAAATCTTCTCCCACAGCCCTGCCTCCCTCAGCAGCCAAAAATTCTCCTTTTAGTAGAAAAGAGCTTCCTTTGGGACTTTAATTCCCCCACAGTGAAAGAACCTCTCCAGCTGAGAGCATGCACTAGCTTTTGAAGTACCGTTAGCACTTCTTGACCTGAGAAATGAGAAGGGAACTGAACCCTTGCATCTGAGCTTGGAAGGTGTGCCTAATATAGCCAGAGCATGTGTGGACAGTTTTCTTTCCATGTCAGAATGCTGCAGCTAATGTGTGTTAAAAGATCCCTGAGCTGAAAACTTGATTTATTGTAACAGTGAGGATGCCCACTTCCCCTCCTAAGCCAACAAAACTTGTAAATAGAACCACAGAATGGGAAATGGAAGTCAGGTTTTACACTGACAGGTTCTGAGGCTGGCATGGACAGATGTGGCCAGATCTGTTACAGAGCTCAACAACACAACTTCATCCTGTGATTTCTTCATTGAGCCTATAGTGTGTGATTGAACTTCCTGATCTATTTAAAGTAGTCCACTATGAGGGCTAATTCATCTTTTCACTTGGCAGGTTGTTCCAACTCTTACATACTGGTTTGAATGCTGATGGCTAAGAAATAGACGTGTATCTTCAGAAGTGACCGAACATACTTCACTACAACTGAGGATGTTCAGAACATGAGCTAGCATATGATTTGGTGATGCACTGGGTTATACTTGCAGCTTGCTTCAGATAATACCAGTTCCAGTATACCTAAGTCCATGCTTTCAGTGCTTTAAAAAGTCATTTTGAGGGGAGCTGGGACTATTTTTTCAGCATATGTTCTTATTAACGAAACTCGAATCTGGATGAAGATCTATGTACATGTTGTAAAAATACTTAGTCTCCTTCTAGTGTAATTTTGGCTATACACTATAAAAAGATTAGCATTTTCAGAATTTATAATGAAAGTTAGTGTTAGATATGTTTATATACTCAGCTTGACCCCAGGTCCTCTTGAATGATTTCAGAAAGGAAACTTGGGTTTAATATTCTGTAAACTACTCCAAAGCTTTAGTTTCAACAGTGAGAAATGGCCAGTTACTTCTAATAAAATCTTTGTTGATGCCCTTTTTACTCCTATAGGATCATGTAACTGTATTTTTTGAAGAAGTTTACATGTTCTTCTATGTGATTTCTAAGTCTAATGCTTTGAAAAGCTGCTGCGGATACTTAAGGTTGTGAGTTGAAGCTAAATAAATAACTGGGGCTTTCTGCTGCCAGACTGAAGTCAATATTGCAGTATGGCATGTACACAGACATCACAAGTGCTTGTAGTTGAAAGTGGCCAAGAAGTGGGAGAAAGGAAAGGGGAAACGAGTAAATCCCCTCATTATTCCTGCAGATGTTTGAGCTAGAGGAGACAATAGCATTTTAACAGACTGTTCTTCCCTGTTCCAGGAGCCATGCCAGCACTCGCAGGAACAGGAAACTTGGCAGTCACGGACGTCTCTCTTTATTAGTGTGCTGTGTCTCCTAAACTTTCTCTCACCTACCTCAGAGATTTGCAGAATGGGGCAGTTTCTTGGAAGTGAGAAACAAAGGGTGCCCTAGAAATCGATCTGAGCTAGAGCCATGAGCATTCATATGTTTTACTGCTCCTCATCCTTAAGGCTTTCCCCATTCTATGATGTAAATTGTCAGTGCTTAGGGATGTGAAAGTCTAAAGGTAATTATCAAAAACATGGCGCCTGTCTTCCAGGAGCCTCTAACTCAGACTGTGAAATACATAGAGAATGGCATTCAACTGCAAGGGATACTTGTTCTTTTTTCTTTTTTTTTTCTTTTTGGCTTTGCTAGTGACAGTTGTTTTTTAAATTTTAACTTGAAGTCTCATACCCAAATTTTGAGGGTGTAACAGAGTTCACAGGATGTGATGGGTTCTGTACAGAACCTGTGGAAACCCAGATCAAGCAAAGTTCGTATTTCTGCCTGATAGTTATTGAAATTTCCTAAATGAAGGACCCAGACCCATGCTTAATTCCAAGCATGAGGTTTAAATAAGCATATGCTTAGTGCGTGTGCTGAGCTGGACCCACATGAGAATGGTGCTGGAGTAATTTTATTTGAGCGTTTGCACCTTTGTGTGTGTGTGATGCTACAAAAGTGTCAGTTCATTGCTGAATGCAATAAAACATAAAGATTATATGCCTTTTTTTTTAGAAAAATATTAAATCAAAAAGGTAACGAGTATGCACGCAGGAAACATTGTCACACTGACTCTAACTTCTGATCATAGATGAAAGACTTCCTTTTCTTGTGCATCCTATTTGTACTTTTACCAATTTATTTTAAGACAGGGATAGTCAAACTTAACAGGGGTTTTGCACAGTGAATGCTCTGGACTTTTAAATGCTTCTTTTTCTCTGTGCCCATATCCTATATGTGTATGAGGATATGTGTATATCAGAACATTCCACAGATCTGTGTTTCTATGTGTTTATAAATGCAATAATGATCATTTTTCTTTTTTTTTTATGAAACAGAATGGCACATTGACCTTACAAAGGACATTCCTTTAAAAGGTCAACTTTATGTAGGCTGCCAAGATATGTTATTGCTAGGCTTTGCTTGTGTGTGATTTATTTTTTATGTATATCTGTATGTGTCTGTTGATCGATATATAAATCTATCGCAGATTTATCAGTGAAAAGGAGAAAGATAATCCTCGCTCTGACCACGGCTGCTATTTTTTCATGAACTGTGTGCTGCTTTTTGATTGCTCCTGACTAATTGTATCAAAGAGCTTGCATCGTGCTTAGAACAAAACAAACACTTGCTAAGGTTGTTTTTTGTTCTTCTTCCTTGAAGTGTTTAGAGACCTCTATCATCTGTGTTCTAAGGTGTTAAGTATTGGCCATCAGAAACTGCAGAACACTCTAAGCCTCAATATTTGCTCAAAATAAAATAAACATATGGACAGTGTCGTCATTCTCATTTTACAGATGAGAAAGCAGTAGGTGAAGGATTATGGATTTACATTAGAGTGTAAGAGAAACCTGGCTAAGTGTGGAACTACACACAGGTCTTGAGAGTCTTGTTGCCTCGTTCTACTGTTTAGCTGTAAAACGTTTTTTTTCTTTAACTCATTGTTTACCTGTACATACCATATCTTGTTCAAGTAAGTTTTCTTTTGTGTGTATCATTTTTAACATGGTATGGTAGATAGTTTGACATATATGCATCAGAAAAATGTGAGTGTAAAGGGGAGGAAGAAGAGAAGATGCGCCTCTATTTATTGCAGTGGTATGGCATCAAGGATGATGTGCATTACTTGGAAAAAGAATCCATTAAGAGCAGCGAGCCAGAACAAATGACAGGATACATGAAGGATTAGTTAGACGGAGCATCTGTTATTAATACTGAACAGTGCTTTTTGAAAACCAATGTGAAGCATTTAGCACGGCAGTGAGAATTACTTTAATGCTTTTCCATGAAAGGAGGAATGAATGAGATTCGTGCTTTTCTTTATTTAGAAGTATTGTTTTCATTTCTTGCTGTATCTCAAGACTGAACTTAAATTGAATTCTAAGTGGAGAAGCACTGCCTGGAACGCTGGCTCTTTGTGATCCCCTAGAGAAAAGGATGTCTGGTGCAGCACAGCAGATTACTTCTTTTAGGGAGAGTTAACTACATGCGTGATCAAGGAAAGGCAGGCTGGCTAATGCTCATTTATTGAGTAGTAAGCAATGGAAAATTAGCAAGAAACTGTGGCACATTTTGAGGGCTTTATTGATCTGATTTCCCTGCAGAACTGATTTCTCCATGAAAGCAATCTACCTGCTTTCAGGAGCTGGGGCACATACACTGCAGTTTAATTGAGTCTGGCAGTGGTGATAAATACAGATGGTTCTCAGGAGTCTTTTTCAGGTGGAACTAAAGAACAAATGCTCCATAATCTCCTGCCTGCACTCCCCCCTCCCCCCTCTTCTGTCTTTTCCCTTTTTTTTTTTTTCCTTTTGGTCATTACTACTTTTCTGTATCAGACACAGAGATTTGAAGGATTTATAGAGTACTTTTCTTCAAAATCTGCAATAATGATCCATTCTTCTTCATTAGGACTTGGCAGATGACAGTGACTGTTGTGAATGTCACAGTTTAGAACTATAGCGAACGTTAAAGGTTGAGTACCTTGTGTGCAATTTTTCCTTGACTATAAATACAAGTTTACCAACAAAGATCAAGCACATGTTGGTTCAAGCTCAGCTATGCACCATAGAGTTGTTAGTTGCTACAGCCTGCAGTCAGATGATGACATTTTATGCATCTTTATAGCAGCAGCTTTCATTGAAGGATCTTGGACCAGAGGGATTAAGCATATTTTATAAGTACACTTGAGTATAGGTTTTATTTGTAAATTTATATTGTAGTGCATATTGAATACATTGCAATATCCTTAGCCTTTGTGTCTGTTCTGGGGTGACAGTGTGGCTAAACGAGTGCGTCTCAACAGGAAGACCAAAGATTGGATTTCACTTTCTGTGTCAAGAAGCTCGCATGCCTCCCTTTCTCTCCCTCATCTTTTAGGCTGTAAACCCCTGCTGAGGAGGAAAGGTGACTTCCTGTGTGCTGGTACAGAGGAAGGAACAACAGGGATTTAACTGTCCCACTACATAAGACTTTTCTACCACAAAGAAGATTAATAAAAAAAATAATAAAATCTTCCTGCTTAACCTTAAGCCTTGTGTTACTGAAATGCAGCTGTAGATCACATTTTGCTCAAGTCTCCAGCTGTCCTTCTGTGAAGCAAGTAGCAATTCCA
The DNA here is from genome assembly GCA_013399715.1 of Alectura lathami. Taxonomy (NCBI): domain Eukaryota; kingdom Metazoa; phylum Chordata; class Aves; order Galliformes; family Megapodiidae; genus Alectura; species Alectura lathami. The sequence goes on from VXAV01004184.1 coordinate 800,833, forward strand.
ACTTGTTAACTTGTGAGTGGAAAGGTCATTTCATCTCTGTTTCTCATTAGATGGCAGGTAAAGGGGAACGGTGGGTTGCTGAGGTATGACAGGAAAGACCAAGTAGCATGTCGTAGCTGCTGGGTGGGCTGGGGGCTGTACGTGCAGAGCTACTGGGTGTAGGCATCAGAATTCTGATTGTATGCTGGCAAATTGACAGCTGCACTGAAGTCCCTGGCTGTATGAACCTAAATGAATTTTAGATTTTACTTATGTAAGTGAATTAAAATAATTTAGAGTCCTATCAGTAAGAATAACTACATGGGAAACACAGTGCTTTTTTTTTTTTTTTTCCATGATCTAAACATTCACATTTGAATACAGGAGATGTTAACATAAAGGTCTAAATTTAAAGGTTTGTAAGTAGCTTGTGATGTTCTCTTTCCAATACCTCACTCCAACTAGTATCTGACAGCTGTTTTGATAATTGAAGCTCCAGTACACAAACAATTATTTTGCACAACCTATCATCATTCATATTGATATTTTCATTTCCAGAAAGAGCATGGATGGAAGAACACTTGGCTTTGAACACTTGAAATGGTCGGTTTGTATGGCTAAATGTAGTATAGAAACTGGCCTACTTACACTGTCAAATTTCCAGTCAACACCTAACAAATTTCAGGAAATGTAACTTAGCACAAGGTGGCTGGAGTACAGGAACAAGCAACATTTTGAAATAAGCTAAACCTGAAATAGGATGAGCTGCAAGTTCTTTGCTTCCATCATTTACCGGGCTTTAATATCAGCGATGTTAGAAAGCACTGGTTTTTAGAGACAGAGGAAAAAAGAACATCCTAGCTATGTATGTAGGAGTGGAATAGCTACAGTAACTCTTGATCTTAAATCCCCAGAACAGTTGGTAGTTCTTTCTGGCAAAAAAATGGGCTCTCAGAAACATCTCTGCCTCGCTGCTGCTGGGATTCCTGGCGCTGAGCACCAGGAGAGACCAGCAGTCTCTGCAAGCAGCACCGCTGGGAAGCGTTCAGGGATGGGAAAAATGATTTGTCCGAGGGTGATCTTCATTGTGAGCGTGCCCCGTGGGGCTGGGCCTGGGCTTTCCTCTCCAGAAGGCACAGGGCGAGGAGCTGAGCGGCAGCAGTGCGCTGCTTGCAGTTTTCGTTAGTCCCTGGGAGTCCTGCAACAAGCTGCAGTGCTCAGGCACCTGGGTGCATGAGGTCCTGAGTTAACCTCTTGACGGTCCTCATCTAGAAGTTTATGAACGGGAGTTTAAGAATTGGTTTTAAGAAAATGATCTCCTTATCTCTCATTTTTGGTATATGAGAATGCTAAACCTCTCCCAGAAGAGTCGATGAGTTTAAGAGATCATCACTGGGATTTCAAGTGGGAATTGGAGTTTTACTTTATGAAAACACCCATATCTCTAATTCTGTGTCCCAGAGACATGACTTTCTCATCTAGCAGCATCTAGAGTCATCTGCTTTGGGATGCTCTCCCTTTGAGCAGCTGTGGTTCCCGAGGTGGGATAGCCCCAGACGCAACCCTGCAGGTGGTCTCTCCAACCCGCTACAGCAAATTTGGCACCATGCAGCTGGGGATCAGGTGCATTTTGGACGCCTTGGTTCATGTGGCCTCGTAGTCTCTGCAAGTCCCAACACAGATTAATGGGATGGTGGGGAAAGCTTGTCTGGTGGTCCATGCTGTTTCTTATGTAATTTTGGAGGCAGCAGACTTATGAGTACTACATCAGTTAAAACCTATTGGTTAAGGCTGGGTCTGTTGTATTACACCNTTTTATTTTCTTTTTTTTGTCCCCCTTTTTTTTTTTTTTTTTTTTTTTTTTTGACCATGTTTATGGGGCTCGTTGCTGTAAAGCCTGGTGTCTCCACTGACTGTGCTAGGGTACTCAGTATGGGAACTTCGCAGAAGTGCAGCCTTTGCGTCTGTTGAATTATAAATGAAACAAATTGAAAATAGCAATCTTGCTTTTAAGTATTTCTCACACAGTCATTTGTCCTTTGGCTGCTGCTTGTGGTTAATTCTGCCACCAATTAGGGAATAAATGCAGGCAGCTAATAGCAGATTACTTGTACAAAGAGAGATGTAAAAGCTGAAAATTTCAGGATACGTATAACAACTCATCTAGTATATTCTTATTGTTTTATATTACAATGACTAGAACAAAGTTATGATAAAGCTTTGTAAAGTCTTATTTCCTGACTCAAAGGACTTTCTATGCAAGTGGGGTGAGAGTAAGAGGGTATTTTTTTTTCTTTTTGATTTCTCCCAGGTATTCTGTGACCCAGTCTTCATTTTGAAAGCTTCAGAACTGTTTCTCTGTCATTTCAACTTTTCCTCTTTCTGAATATATTTGGATAAACTGGGTTTATCGGCATATCTGCTTTTGATATGTGTGCTCTACAGCCCATGAAGATCAGGCAAAATATTTTTAGCACTGTGTCCATTGTCCCTGAATGTTGAAGGTGTAAGGATTTGCTATTGGTTAGGAGCATAAGTATTTTCGAGCAACAGGGCAATGTACACTTCAAATTAGTCTAATCCAATTTACTATCTCATAACCTGTCTTTTTCAAGCAAAAACCTAGAAGTTTGTTTTTAAGTAGCACAAGGAGAAATCAGTTAAATTCACTTATGCAAGATTTTTGTGAGGCAAACCCACCACTTTCTCAGCTGGAATCTGCTTTCAAAATATAAATTTATCAGAGAAATGCGAAAAAGCATTTCTTGTTTGACAGCAGTAGCAAGCAGGGGGTCTCAGACCATGTGCTGGTGAACAAGATTACATATCATAAAGCTGTCATGAGCTGGCACTAATCTGACAGTTTGTTGGCTCAGGAGACTCCAGCACTGCGAATGCAGGGGATAGAAATGTCTCTGTGATGCCATGAGGTTCATGTGGAGGGCATTGATGAATGGCAGACAAATTGGATGCTTAAGTAAAGTTGTCTTGTGCTTGGCGGGACACAGAAAACTCTACAAATTTGAGTTGTAAAATGTATAATGGAAGACAATGGGAGATGGAAAATTCGTTAAAAGTTGAACTATCAGAATGTGTGTTGTTCTAGGTCTATTTGGTGGGCTGATTTTAAGCATCTTAATGTTGAATTAGTCTGCATGCACACTCCCACTTAGCTGTTTCCCTTGGAGTCTTTTATATCAGTCAGAACTCGTTATCTATGAGCTAATAATCTTTGGGCAATATGCAGGCTGCTTTTGGGTCTCAGAACAAATGAGGGGGGAGTAAAAGGCTAGAAAGAAAAGTGAATCAGTAGAGATTAAAGACACTATTCTGGGGAAAAAGTGAATGGGTAGACAACAAGGGGGATAAGTAGTGAAGGAGCCTTTTAAAACAAACAAACATAAACCAAAACAAACAAAATATGGTTGCAACTGTATTTTCAAGGGATATTAACAGAATATTTCAAAACCTATTTTACTGTCTATTTCTGCCCATTAGTGAAATTAATTCTAAAATACTGGCTATTGCATCTGTTGTCCTTTTGTCTTAAAAGGCTCTGTTCACGTCGCTGCTGGGCTTATTCTCAGCCTTGCACATTTTTCTGTATGGAATACCAGGGACAGCCAATCTGATTCCTGCACCCCTCCCCCCCAGCTCCCCCAAATCCATAGAGAACTGAGTGTTATTTTTGAAAACTGAGAATAACTAAAGTAGCCCAGAATTACTCTTTACCTTCTCTATGCCTTAACTACTGTTATTCCATTGGTATTTTACAGAGAGTATTTTCTTAGAGCTCAGTGCTTGAAACTGCATGGAAGATGAGCTTAGCATGACTGGGGGTAAATTTTTCAAGCCAAGATGGCGTGCCACAGTTTGGTCATTTTTCTTTGCATGAATTGATTTATTTTTTTCTTGGTTGTTCAGCCAGACAAGCAAGAAATGAAACTATCTGTTTTTAAAGAGCTGATATTTGTGTTTTTCTTCTCACTGTCCTTGTGCTGTGCTCTTTCACACATAATTTACCTACGACCATTGAGCAAACAATCAGCCTGCTCTGCACTGTGCTGCTCCAAATTAAATATTGACCAGATGTGCTAGTTTAACAGCGTAAACTCGCTCTGAGAACAAGACAAGCTCATTTGTACACTAAAGCTCCCTCTTACATAGATGAAGGCTCCTGTGTTAAGTGTAGTAACATGTACAGGCTCCTTTTAGGCACAAGCTTTTCATGTGCTTGCTAAGGGAAGTTTGGTGTGCAAAGTAATTTCCAGAGGTACCTCGAGGTATACAAGTTGCACTGGTGACCATATTTTTATCAAATCTTACTTTTCATCTCTTAGATACTTAGATCAACTTATATTGCTGAGATATTTCAAGGTCGGGGTTTGCTCGCTTCCAAATGCAGTCAGTGTGAGCAACTGGATTTCTATAGTAAATCCATATGTTATTTCAGGAGCACTTATGTAAGCGAGGCAAATGGAAAAATTGCTGAACAACTGGGGAGGCCAAATGCAGATGTAGGGAAAGTTCACCTCCATGGAAACTGCTGAATCTTCTGTCTTTGCACCCTGAGATTGTGTTTAAAATCCAGGCTGTGAGGCTTCTGGAATCCGGAGAAGACAAAGAAACTTTAATAAAAGGTATTTCAACAGGATGAGGAGCAAAGTAAATTGCCCAACTTTACCTGCCCATAGCTATTCATAGTACAGTGATGGTTACCCAGGCTAACGTAAGGAAACTGGGGCTTGGGTGTACGGGTTGGGACCAACCTATTGCTGATCTCTGGTAGGGAGATTGTCTCCCAGAGCACTGGGGGCTGTGCATTTCTGTGGAGATGGAAGTCCCAGTCCCACGTGTGGGACAGGAGGAGACCCCCAGCCCAGGTGGGTGCGGGTGTGGAGTTTGCCCATGCTCAGCAGAGTGCTCAGGAAAGGCATGTGCAGGGGTTGTTGGTCTTTTCCTTTTCTTCCCGTGTCTGATGCCCTGCAGAGGGGAACAGGTAAAAGAGCAATTGTTTGTGCCTGTTCATTGTCTCAGAGAACCTGTGTTTAGGTGCATTGAGTTGCTACCAAGATTAAGAAAGAATGGAAGTTAAAAATCAGTGTTTTGCTTAAGTTCCACCAGTTTCCTTTGAATCACTAAAGTGAAAGAAGGGAATGTTTTTTCACCAGAAGTCATTGCTTACTTTATATTTTCTTGTCAGTCTGTGTTGGGTGCTTGGTTTAGATAAGTGTGGTGAAATCAGCAGTTAAAATACTCTTATTTAGTTAATTTATGATTCAATGTGTACTAAAAAAAACACGAAAACATAACCTGTATTTGAGATGCTTACATTTCTGGAGTAAAGGAACAACACAAATGAGAATGGACTTGGTTTCCATTCTCCCTAGAGTAAGATGTAGCTACTCTTTTTTAAAAAAAAAAAAAAAAAAAAAAAAAAAATCTTATTTCAAGTGTCCCTGTGTTTAAACTTGTACAACAAAACCTTAAGCCCATAATAATGAAAAAGAAAACCAAAATCAGTTCAGCACTGTGGATCCTGAGAGAAAGGGCAAAAGGGGTTATATAAAGCTTTCCAACAGTCTTGAAAAAAATAGGAGGTGGGTTTTAGTTATGCTGCAGGATGTCTTACGCCAAAATCATTCCAATAACAAAAAATCACTGGGTAAGGGAAGTGAAACAATAGGTGTAAGGTAGTAAAGGCAGGTTGCTGCTTATGTGCCGCTGTGTTTGTATCATATTGTTTGTCTATGTTGCAAGACTGTGTGCTCCCAATGGAAAAATACATAGCTTCTAGGTGACAGCTTAAGTAAACTGCCACATACTGACAATTGGTCACTTGGTAGTAATAGGATGTGAATGACACCATGTGGAAAATGCCTTGTTAGTTAGTTATTTAAATGTCACGAGCCATTTAAAAAAAAAAAAAAAAGCAGAACAATCTGTTGTAGAATGCATGGGGAATGACCTTGTTTTGTAAACAATTAGAGGATAAAAATCCTTGGAACTCTTGAAGGTGCAGAGCTGGGATCAGCAGTTTCTGTCACCTTCACAAGCCTGGCTTTGGGCTCCAGCTTCTGAAGGACTGCAGATCTGCAACCGGACACTGACATTGCCTCCAGGTGACAGCAGTTGTGTAACGCCATTTCCTTGGACAGGCATCTGGACCAGGACATGAGGCAGTATTGTCACAGCTGGGTACAGCAAAACGTTTTCCAGAGTGATAGGAGACTCTTGACTGGACTGTCCATCTGTACACACTTAACTGAGACAAAAACTTTTTTTAAAAAAAAAAAAACTATCAGGGAAGGAGTAGAACAAATAGTACACTGAAGAAATGCCAAAAAAACAGTGTACAAGCTTGAATATCCAGATTTTGGAAGGTCTCTTCCAACTCGGATGATTCCATGATTTTAATGTTGGGGGGGAAAAAAAAAAAAAACAAACAACAACTAGAGATCAGGCCTACAATAAGTGTGGAAAGACAGTTGGGTGGCAGTGTACAGGTCACAGCCCCAGCACCTTTGTGAGAGCACACCAAAGCCATCAAGAACAAGAGGACGATCTTCAACACCATCAACACCGCATTGCTTTGACCCTCCTTTACCTACGGGGTATATTTATAGTCCAAACCTGTCCCTGCATACTTAAAAAGAAGATTTTGGTTTCTCAGCAAGATACGCAAAATCCAACAGATGGAGAGGGGTGTCTTCGACCTCATCTGTGAAGGGTGTTAGTAAGGCAGACAGACTGCACATACAGCAAGCACAATGCCTGCTAAAATTCATTTCCATTCCAGAAGCTGTCCAACCCATTTGGATATTGTAACTGGGAATCCTGTTGCTAGTACTGCAGGGATTTCTTAAGTGAAGCACAAAGGTATTTGATGGTTCCTTTTGTGAAACAGCAGTGGCTAGAGATATCCATGGCATGCAGATCGCTTGGCTTGTCCTTCCCTCTGGTGAGGCCTCAGCCACAGGCCTCACTGCAGCTGTGTTTTTTGTGGAGATATTTTCCATCTCTCCTGCTGAAGTTGGTCTGTTTTCTAAAGACTTAAAACAGGCCTCTCAGGATGCAAATGGAGTAAATGGAAAGGAAATGGGGGAAACGTCATGTGCTGTAGGAGGGCATCAGTCCTCTTGGTGACAACTGTTTTAAAATCAGTTTAAAATATGAAATATTTAGAACAAGAGCTTTTTCTGTCCTGGCTGAGTGGTCTAATCACTGAGATATCTTGTAAGAGAATAAATGAGGTGTATCACTGGGGCTGAAATTGATAGCCGAAGCTTACTTTTGTTATGAAGATGAATTTGTTCAACATACTATGGGAATACTTGGTAGACTACTCCTTCAGCTAAAGTAGGTGGAAGTACTTTGGGTCTTGTTAACGCATATAAAGCAGATGCCAAGTTCTGAATTCCTCACACTTCCTCAACTGCCCAGTGTGGATGTGCAGAAGCCGAGTTTTAGGCAGATAGGGAATTTCAGATGTTGAAAACTAGCCTATCAGAGGAATTTATGCAGTGAACATGGGTTTCGAAGATTATAATTTTGGCTTAGGTTCCTAAACCCAAGTAACTCCAACTTTCAATACATAAATCCCTCTTGGATCTTGGGCTTGATTTATTTTGTGCCTCATTTTTCTGTATGCAAAAAGAACAAGAGTGGCTTAGAAGTACTTAGATGTCTGGTGGTCACATCTGTGCAAGAAGGAAGCTGTGATAAACATATTTAGGCAAAATGTTCATGCCTAAGTGAAGAAAGGGAACAGATTTTAAATGTTACCTAATAAAGGCAAATCTTAGCAAGGTCTTCAATACAATAGGGAAAGGTGGCCTCACTGTTATGCCCATCTACGCTAAAACAAAACTAAAGTTGTAGAACAGTAGTAACAACACATCATTAAAATAGGCTTTGGGCCAGCTGGTGACTTGCTCCATGACTTGAAATTATATTTCTAACCTGGATCCTTTCAATTAGCTATTGAATAAAATCTTCACTGTCTCTGAGATGCAGTCAATGCTGAGGAAGGAGCAGAGAAATGCAAAAAGTGCTTGGGTGGGGCACTGGGAGAAAGCAATTTTGCTTAATCTACTGATTGTATTATCATCCACCTTAGTAAGCAAATGCACAGCTCACAATCCTCCTTTTTTGCTAGTTAGCCAACTCCACTTACATCTGTGCCTGGTGAGTCTGTTATGGATGTTATCTCTTCTTCGACTGCAGAGGATTAGACCTTGAAAGTTCAAGGCATTCCAGCTGCCTTCTATTAATTACCACTTGTATTCCTCATGATTCTGCTTTCTTCTCACACAGGTTTTTATATCACTTTTAAAGGACAACTTCCTATAGTAGATATGTAAGCATAAGGCATGTATTGATCTTTTCATGACCTTTTCTAGTAATAATACATAATATGTACTGCAGCCTTCAAAGAGCAGAGTGCATCTTCATGGTGTCATGGAAGATTAAATATTGCAGTGCAAAACATGTAGTTCATTTAAAGGTATGTAATTACTGTTTATAGCACTTGAAAAAATTTAGACAAGGTCAGGGGGCATAAAGGAAACCTTACAAGTTTGGGGGAAAAAAATCAATATTTTCTTTGTTAGGATTGTTTGCAAGACTAGCATAAAATGGAAACCCAACTAAACAAGTTGATGTCTGCACTAAGGGATGATATGCGACTTCCTGTGAATTATAACAGTTTTAAATAGATGTCTTCACCAATAAACTCTACAGTAGTGATAACAATGCTAGTAGATTTAGTAAAGGCATAAAACTGTATTTCTATGCACTGTTCTGCCAAAAACTACCTGTGCATTCGTATATGATCCACATCTTTCCTTTAAGGAAATCAAGGCACTGGCAAGGGAAATGTCCTGCTTAGCAGGCTAATGAGACCCAGTCCACCTTGTGAGTGACAGCCCAGGGAGCTCTGTAAAGGCAGCCCTGGCTTCACTCTGTTACCTCCGTCCACATCTAATCATTTCCTTTCCTTTACTGACTACGTATGCCAACGTTAAGCAGCATACAGTGAGATAGCTGTGGGCTTCCTATAGAATTGAAAACCACCCATAGAAAGCTGAGGGATATGTCGGCACTGTGGCCTTGCTGGTGTTCTCTGAGGTGTAGTGGTGATGTTTCAGTGCTAGGTTAAAATTTCTCATTTGCTGTAGGAGCATCACATTAAACTAGAAAACTTGGTCTGAATGGACAAGTACATTCCCAGCTGTTATCTGAGTTTATATCTGAGTTTCTTTGCTTTAGAAGGCACATAGCTACTCCTCCTGCTTGGTTTTGTTAACCCCAGACACACTGGCGTTACAGAGAAAGCTAGATTTAACTGAATAGTAGACTTGGGTGTGGGAATGCTTCTGCATGTGTATTCTTCCTTGCTTTTTCTATTTGCACCCATTTTCTGTCTCTTTCCAGGCATCAATCTAATGGATGAATTCAAAAGTCAGAGCAGTGAGCCAGCAGGAAGGGTATGCCACCTTAAAATCAGGTTTTTATTTTAGAGTCTTCTGAAAAAGGAAATCCTCCATATGCATGGAAAAGCTGGAGAGCACCTTTGGAAGAGAAAATTTCTTGGTACCACTTGTGTTCTACTGCACTACTTCTAATCTTGCCCTGCAACATGTTAAGCTCTCTGAAAGTCAAGTATCACCCTTCCCTGAATTGTGTCTGGCTTCTCTTCAGGCTATTGAAAAGAAAAGGAAGAAAATCTAGACATGATAGAATATTCACCTCCAAGCCTCAGCACTATCAGCTTCCTCTGGAATCAAACTAAGGAGAGCTGTCTTGGTGAACAGACCCACAGCATGTTAGCTGTGACTTCTGGTCAGTCCTAAGGATATAGATCTAATTAGGGTGTAGCCTTAATTAGGATGCGTTGGAAAAGCTGACCATATGGTGATAGAAGATAGAGAAATTGTGACAAGAATCCTTCCTGCTTCGTGTAGAAAACTACAGTTGTTCTTTTTTTTTTTTTTTTTTTTTTTGTTCNCAGCTTTTCTAGTTTATTCCCTTGAGTTTCCTTTTTTTTTTTTTTTTTTAAATCTTTAGGGTTTCCTAGCTGCCAAAGACCTTTTTGATTAGAAACCTAAGAAAGTACTATATATTAAAGCTGAGGACACACAGTACTTGGGAACATGTTGGCCTATGCTTGACCTGGAGTAGATGTGCTGTTACAAAGCAAAGCTGAGGAAATTGTAGAAACCTTTGTTTTTGTTTTGTTTCTAAGAGATGCTGTAGCTGACTGCACTTAATACATGACTTGGAGGAACCACTCCAGGGAAAATCATGATAGACTAACCCCCTCTATCCCCACACACATGCATTTCAAATAAAAATATTTTAAAGGGACCACCATTTTGGAATACTTATTTTCAGCTGTGTTGCACCTGCCACTCCCCTTCATCTTTTGGTACGAATTGTCTCCTTTGGAAAGTCACAGCTCATGTATGATTATTTTCAAGTTCAACACCATTGCTTTCTTTGCTTTGCTTAAAGGAGCAGTACCCGTGCAGTAGGAAGCTTTGATTAATGTCAAGATTAATGGCCAGGGATTCCTAGAAATGATGTTTTCCTTTATCTGGTTGAGAATGAACACCATATTTCTTGGGACACAGCTGTAGCTAGTCCAATAAAAAAAATAATAGGCAGAAATATACAGAGAGGAATTACAGTATTTCTCATCTGCCTCTAGAGTGCTAGAAGCAGCTTCTTACAGACTTGCTTTTCCCAGCAGCTGCCTGATGGCTCTTAGCTTTGCAAACACCGTATTACAGAAAGCGTGGGTAACTGTCCTGAGACTGAGTTCACCTACCACACTCATTAAACAGTTGCAGAAAATGCACTGTAGAGGCAATTTGAGGGGAAACCTCCACAAGGATCATGTCATATCTTCTCCGTGGTGATCTTATCCTCAAAGGACAGAAAAGAGCAATGCAAATGATGCCCCAGCTTTAGTTTTTCTGCCATTCTTACTATCTTTGAAATATAGACACAATTCTTCTCATTCCAAAGATGATGCTGTATCAGACCAGGACATTAGTTAAGTTAGACTCAAAGACTGTCTGTGAAAGAATGGTCTTTTAATGAGGTTAATTTTACAGACAAGTAAAATAGGGCTGAATGTCAGATGACAAGCCCCATCAGCATGCCCTGGATAGCCACGTAATGGCTGTGGTACATTGAAACCAACTGCTGAAGATCTGCGTGCAGCTACTTTTGCTTGCAAGTATCTTTAATGATTTGCTTTTTCTTTTTTTTTTTTCTTTTTTTTTTTCCTTTTTTTTTTTTTTTTTTTTGACC
>VXAV01004184.1:833075-866509 GCA_013399715.1 Alectura lathami
CCCCCCCCAACAATGACACGTCCACCAGCTTTTGTTGGAGGATCTCAACTACTTCACAAAAATGCAGTGGTAAGACTTTACCAGCCTGTAATCAGCATTGCTCTGTATGTTGAAGGCATTTGAAGTGATTTATTTAAGCTGGCCACAATTCTTAAATATAGATACATCTTACTGAGAATTTTCATTCTGCGATTGTTTTTCATTGTTAATTTGGAATTTTAAGGCTTTAATTCAGGCATGCTGCTTTTCGAACAGGGGGAGCATTTGGTTCGTGTGCTTTGAAGTAGAGCTGCAGATAGATTTCTTCCTCAGGGCTGTCAATACTGTGAGTGCTCTCTAACCCATTTCTGTCGAGATGGGCTTGGCTGAATTAGACATCATAAGGACATCGATTCACTAATATTTTTTTTCAGGTGCAAAAGCAAAGAATCTACTTTTCCTGCTCTTGCTCTACAGCTCGCTGCTCTTGTGAGCTGTTTATTACCAACCTGGGTTATTCCATTTGCTTTGCTGCCCTCTGCAAGCCCCTGGGGCTGGCGAGAGGGCTGTGGGGCTTCAGCAATTGTGGGTAGAGCTGTGCTCTCCACTAGGACACTGTGCGGGTGGTGATGAATAGCACAGTACGACTCGCTTAGGTAACTGTTAATGGAAGCTGGAGAACAGCTGTTTTAGCTATTGAGTTGGGTTTCAGCAGTGCCTGCTATAAAGCTTGGTTGGGTTTACGCGGACCATATGGAAAGTTGTAACTTCCTCCTTTCTCCTATTCCGCTGGAACAGTTCATAGGAATTCCTGTGGTCTAAACTCCTCACTCATGTCCTACTGATGCTGTCAGGTGCTTAGCACTTCCCTTGTTATCAAGTACCAGACCTATAAAAGACTTGATGTCATGGCTACAAAGGTTCTGTTTTGCAGGGTTGTTTTTCATAATGAATGCTGTTTATTCAAAGATCTTAGGTCTACTTCTGCTAAATTTTTATTTACTTTCCACGTTACTGAAACATTAGAACTGTGGATTCTAGAAGGCTAAGCATTTTGGCCAAGCTGTTCTGTTAGATAATCTGTTATGCAGGGCTTGTTACCCTAAGAGGCTCTAAGGGCATGCTGCCGGCTGCGCAGGAAGGTGGCTCCCCCGGTGGGACAGCTGATGGCCTCTGCTTCCCCCCACAGTGGCATGGTTCCGGTTGGCTGCAGTGGGCAGACAGCACTGGCTTTATTTTTTATTTTTTTCCCCCAAGTGAGAGCTTGTGGAGCTAAATTAAGTCCTACAGTCAGCAGGCAGGACTTCACTGGAGGAGTTGGTTGGTTTTAGCCTGGTAGCATCTGGTCTGAATCTGTCCTCTTGTGATGCAAGAAAATTTGAAGTAGAAATAGGAAAGGTGGTTCAGAGAGAATATCAGATCCGAGCTCTATTGGAATAAGAATGGAGATAAAGCCTTTACATGAATATATAATTTTAATAATTGGGTTTTTATTAAAATGTTTTCTCAGAGGCTTGGAAATATTTACTGGTTTAATCTTTAGCATACATTTAATTGTGGCCTCTTTGTTTATTCTAGGGTTGATTTTTTTTTTTTTTTTTTTTTAAATACTTGCTTATGAGATACTTAGGCACCCCAATTTTATAATTTAGGTCTTGTTAGAAGTTGTTACAGGCACATGGTTTAGATCCAGAAGCTGATATAAGCTTGAAATTCTGGGCCTGTGCCAGATATATTCCTCTCATCCCTGCAAGATTAATACATACAAACGTCTGTAACTGGGTTAGGTGTGACCATGCAGATTGTGAAGAAAAGCATGCTCGCTCCTGCAGTGCAGGGGGCTGGATTGCGCCCTGCAGGGGTTGAGGACAGACTCGCTGGGCTGGGGAGTTGCGCAGCCCAGCAGGGCTGGAGGCACCCAGTGGGACCCAGCAGGTGCAGTGGAGTCAGGCTATGGGCAATGGATGCAGACAGCAACCAGGGAAAATCCTGAGACACTAAGAAAAAAAAAGTTCACATCGGCTGTAATCAGGTCCTGGAATGGATGTGCACAGGAGTGGAGGAGTCTCTGTCCATGGAAAGAAATACTGACATATTGACTGTGCCTTTTCCAACCTAAATTGCTTTCTGATTCTGCAGTTCAAATGGGTAATTTTCAAGGTATTATTCTTTTTCTTCTTCTTTTTTATTTTTTTTCCTTGCTCATGATGCTAGGGTGGTCATACTGTAAAGTTTTGATACCTTGTTGCCTACATTTGTTACGCATCACAAGTAGTTTCACCTGAAAAAAATGAAATAAAAATATATGCAAAAATACGTATGTAAGAACATAAGTATGTAGTTATGTATATTTATATACAAAGTTTTTAAAATATGAGCTTATTTTCACCAAATCAATGCTAAAGTTAAGATGAACAATTTCATGTGCTCAGTTGGATCCAGAATGGTAGCAGAAAATGGCAGAATGGTTTGGTTTGGAGCAGGCCTTAAAGATCCTTTAGTTCCACCCCACCTGCCATGGGCAGGAACACCTTCTGCTAGACCAGGTGCCCAGAGCCCCATCTGACCTGGACTCAAACACCTCAAGGAATGGGGCATCCACAGCTTCTTTGGGCAACCTGTTCCAGTGCCTCATCACCTTCCTTATTTCTGATATGAACCTTCTAGTTTAAAGTCATTATCCCTTGTCCTATCACATTCTAGTCCTATCACGACATAGAAAGTCCCTCTCCAGCTTTCTTTCCAGCCCTCTTTAGGCATTGGATGGCCACAGTGAGGTCTCCCTGGAGCCTTCTCTTCTCCAGGCTGAACATGCCCAGCTCCCTCAGCCTGTCTTCATAGCAGAGGTGCTCCAGCCCTCTGATCATCTTCATGGCCTCCTCTGGACCCACTCCAGCAGTTCCACATCTGGAGCTGACCTGGATGCAATACTCCAGGTGGGGTCTCAGGAGAGCAGAACAGAGGGGGACAGTCACCTCCCTGTCCCTGCTTGCTGCCCCTCTTTTGATGCAGCCTAGGATACAGTTGGGCTTCCAGACTGCAAGTACACACTGCTGGCTCATGTTGACCTTCTCTTCAACCAGCACCCCCAAGTCCTTTTCCTCTGGGCTGCCTCAGTCCATTCTCTGCCCAGCCTGTATTTGCGCTTGGGATTGCCCCAGCTCAGGTGCATGACTTTATAGTTAGTCTTCAGTTTTAGGCAGGCTTTGTGTACATCACACACTGTTCAGCAGTTGGAGGGCATGCCTGGTAATGCAAAAATAAATTATATTCAGGATGAGATGTAATGCATTGTGTATTTTGGACACCTCTGCGTCTACCACACTTCTGGTTTGTGATAAATCACTTTTCATAAAAGTACTGCTTGGAGAGAAAAGGAGAAAGAGGTAATGAGAGCAACAGGATGTGTTTAGGTAATTTTTAAAGTGTGATGCAGCCTGAATTTAATTCATAATACGCATTCTCACTGTTCCATAAGAAAAATGGATCACAGTTATGATCTGGTTTTAAATGAGCTTCAGTCAATCAGGTAAGTGTAATGATATAAAACTGAAATAAAGAAAGTGATAACATTCATCAAGAGAAGAAAGAATTGAGTTTACGGTGATGCAGCCTGCCCTCTAGCTCAGGCACTTAATCTTGAAGGGCATTTTTTTTTTTAATGTGGTGCGATTGCTAATGTGAGTCACAGCAGCATCTATTAGTTTTGTTTAAGAACTGTAAAAAAATTCATGAAATTCAAATCCAGATGCGCAGTGGTCAAGAATTTTGGTTCATTCTGCTATTTAAGAAACGTAATAAGCATCACTTGTAAACTTCTGGTTTACTTCTGGTGTTGGATCAGATTTTGACTGTCTCAAGAAGTCTTGTGTTTTGATTCTGATCCAACTTCTGTGCAAATAAATGGGCAAACTACAGACATCTTGAGATCGCATTGATTGTAAACCCATAGCTGTGGGTTTTTAAATGAAACTCATAGTGAAAGAACGGTCTAGAAATTAAGGGCACACCATATCTTACCATCGGATATTTCTTTATCTTGCTTAACATGTGTGCTTAACACCTGTGAAGGAGTTAACAGGTATAAACCTATTGCTTGCACAGGCAGAAGAAGGTGCTCTTGGGACAGAAGAGGCTCAAGGGGGAATGAGGATTTGCCAGTGTGATGCAGTGCTTTTAACATAATATCTTTTTGGAGGGTTTTGGCAGAAGATTCTATTTTGGCATCTGACTGCATAGGAGTTTCCTTCCTCCTGCTGGCAAGCGTAGTTTCACTTACACTTAGTTGAATTAATATCTTCCATTTAATACAATTTTTCTAATTCCTCTCCTGAACTCTTTAATACTAGTACTCAAAACAACAGGCAAAACACAGAATTTGTCCCAGGGACTGATTTGAAAACAGAGACAAAGATAACCTTTTTGACCAGTTAGACTTATAGTTAGACTTGCATTCTCATACCAGCGGTAACTTTCTTCTCATGGGACATTGCGTTTTGTTGGCTGTTTTGCACTAGGGTGGTGCTCTGGCCAGCTTTCACAGAACAGTTTGCTTGAGTGAAGAGTTTGCTTGTGTGTGCATCTTGAAACCCTTCACTAACACTGATGTGATGTGCAGACACATTGGAGGTAAAACATAATTATTATCTTCTTTCATGGCAAAAAAAAACCTGTTTCCAGTTTCTGCTTGCAAATACCAATGTACTAATACCAAAGCACAGCAGAAGCTGCGATTTACTTGAGGAATCTCTCTTTTTTTTTTTTTTTTTTTTTTTTTCCTGACTGCTACTATTCATTAACATCAACCTAATGTTATGATGGAGTTCACATTGACACAGTAAAGCCCTCATTCCTACTTTTNTTGTGGTAAAATTTGTACCTTTCCACTAAGATGGCTGGTGAATCTCTTTGCAGAACAGACGAACAAATTATTGAAAATATTATAGCCAAGGTACTACCACATGTTCAAGACATATTAAACTCCTCAAATTCCATCTAGAGCAGTTGCTCACTCTTTTTCAAAATGAAATTTAAAATCTTTCATTATTTCAGTTCTGGAAAAGCAATAATGGAAAATGTGACCAATAATAGTGTTATGTGCATTGTGTATCAGATACAAATCCTACGGTAAGAATAGAATATTGGTGCAGAAGTAATATCTGCCCTTCCCTGCATAACAAGGCTCCCAGTAACTCCAGTCCTAAAAGGTGGAGCCAAGTTTAAACATGAGCCATTCATTAAGGAAAATGGCTACCAATTACAGACAAATAGCAATTCCAGCAAGTGGAATTAAGTCACTGAGGTATCGTTGTTGTGGCAAGAATGTTTCCGGCAGGTTGAGGACTGGAGTGGCAAACGTTATGAGGTACAAGCTATTTCACCACACATAGGATTTTACATGAATGGCATAAACATCTAATGGTGTTCACATGAGAACTGTAATGTGACAGATTTTATCTAGTCCACGTCCATGCACTGTATGCATTAGCACATGGGCTTGATTTCCACATTTGCTACTTTAGGAGTTACGCTTGTTCAGTTCCTTGGTCCTTCAGCTGCAGCTGGAGACCTCCACAACACAGCATGTCAATACTCTCCATGTTCTGTTGTTAAAAGCTGTATTTTAGTTGAATTTAAATGAGCAGCAGATTTAGGAATTCTTTCTCTTTCCTTAAATAGAGTGATCTCAATAAACAGTGAACAAAGAACCACAGTTACTGTCTTTTACCGTGTGTAAACTCTTAGAGACCTTCCTGGTCTTCTCAAGTGACCAATGTCGTGTGCTTTGCGAGCAGATGCTAAGTTGAGCTATAGTCTCTGAAATGTTACTGACTTTTGCTTTCTGTTTTCAGGATCTGTTTCAGGATCTCTCAGGAAAATAAATGCATAAAATATTCCCATGCAAATTTTGAGTCAAAGTAAAGCTCTAAAGTTTCTGAATAGCTATTTCCTTTATGAAAACTAAGAGTTCTTTACCTTTAGCTTTTCCCCCCACATCTGGCCACATATTCCTTCCTCTGTGCTAGAAACAATGTGTGTGGCCATATGGTCAGCTGGATTACAAAAAAGATCTGGATGAACTAACTGAAAGAAAAAGTATGTCTAAGAATAAATAAATAAATCAGCAGTGCTATAGTTCTTAAACTGTAAAGCTGAAACTTGGGATTTACTTTTGATGCACTATCTCATAAATCTCTTATGCTCTATCACAGCCTCAGGATCTTGTAGCTGAGGCTGATTGACCTTATTGAGTTTTTTTTTTTTTCCTCAAAGGCCAAATTACTTGCATTTCAAAAGAACTGAAATTACCACAAATAGAGCAGGGTAGAACAGAATGGTTCATCTAAACCAGGTTTTTATTATTATTATTATTTTTCTAGATTATGCAGCTAACTTCATTTGAAATGAATGATTTAGAGAAAGTAAAGGTCAAATTTCCAATGCTGTTCTACTTCGCAATGCATTCATTGTGCTTTACCAAAAAAACCCCAACAAACCAACAAGAAAACAACCCAAGCAACTTCCTCCTCAAATGGTCCAGGTCAAAGAAGGGATTAAGAAGTCATTAAACTAAATTACTTTGCAGAACACAAGCTAATCTTTTTCTTCTTTTGGAGTTCCCCTAGCTCTCCAGGGCTTTGATGGCTTGTCTTGGAGGCCAGGTGCTGTGCAAGCACCCTGGTTCTTGGCTGCTGCCACCATGGGCACAAGTCCCTTCTACAATTCCAGCCCTGTGCTGATGTGAATTTGGAAATTGCCCATTTGCATTACTTATCCATGATTATTTATTCATATTATTTATACCACTTCATGGATGTTCTTTGTATTGTTCATTAAATGCCCCTTTGGAACAAATAAACATTTTAATTATGTTTATTTTAACATTTTTGTTTGCCAAGATACAATTCAAGCTACTGATTTGTACAGCTGGAGAGAGCTTGACTGCTTACTGAGCTNGGGCTTTGATGGCTTGTCTTGGAGGCCAGGTGCTGTGCAAGCACCCTGGTTCTTGGCTGCTGCCACCATGGGCACAAGTCCCTTCTACAATTCCAGCCCTGTGCTGATGTGAATTTGGAAATTGCCCATTTGCATTACTTATCCATGATTATTTATTCATATTATTTATACCACTTCATGGATGTTCTTTGTATTGTTCATTAAATGCCCCTTTGGAACANGAAGTAAGGGAAACCTTAGGATAAATATATATATATATATATATTTCTCAAAGCCTCAGGCTGCATTGTGATATCAGCTTGGGTAGTGAACGTGTTCAGGTTAGCAACCTTGGAGGCAAGGTGAGATCTTGAAGCTGAATCATAACTTGGGGCAACCTTCTAAAACACTACTGCAGTGGTGAGGATCTGGAAAAAGTGAGTCACTGGAAAATATGACTGGTTCTTCTTTTTGTCTAGCTCATGTACCCCACTTCATGCCCAGTCCCTTATGTCTATCTGCTTTCAGGGCTAGAACCTCACCTCCAGAAACAAGCCAAAGTATTTGCATGTTCCAGCTGTCCCTAAATAATTCCAGGTGACAATGATTTGTTTCAAATCAGCACGATTTTCATCCCTTCTTCCTTCAGCCCCTCAGCTGCAAATTCCCAGCCTGATTGCCAGTTAACAGTCTGGCTAGCTTGAAATAAACAAGTGAAGGAGCCTTCATCAGCAGCTGCAGATGTTTTGGTGTTAGTTATTTACGTGCACTTTCTTGAAAAAGAGCATTTTATTTAATGTTAATTTTTTGCAGTTGTTTTCCTAGGTCATCTGTTTTATAGGATAATTGTCTTAAGGAATTAAAATCTGTGGAAAAATTGTTGAGGCATAGTGAATGAATTTACTTACTCTAAAATTTGTCAAGAGTAGAGGCTAGAAAATGGAACAAAGGTGCTCTTAACTGGATTCTCAGCTTTGTCCTGGGCAAACTACTTCTGTTCTTCTGTCTACAAAAGTTTTAGATCTGGTCTTTGAAGTGTTTTGAGGTCTGTGAAAAATGCTCAGTGAGGGCTAGGCAGCATTATTGTAATAATCTATAGGTTATATGTGTGTTGTCCAGTTGGAATAATACTGTCCTTTCCTCTGGAATGCCTGTGAAGTTTAATATTTCTGTTTGCTGTGCATCCCATGTCTTTTGGGAGAGGTCCTGTGCAAGAGCAACATGTTGTTATCGTCATAGTGGATCAGAAATCTCTGAGGCCAGACAGCCCTGGGGACATGAGTATTACTTATTGCTGAAGTAGAGTCCCAGTTTGCTGACTGCCTGAGAACTCCTGATGCCTTTTGCCTTTGTTATTTGTATTCCAAATGTTATGCTGCATAGTGTGTTGGAATGTGTGATGTTGGGGACAGAATTTATGGGCTTCTATCTGCAGGTCTGAGGTACAATAGTGCCATGGAGAGGATGATATTCCATTTATTTAAACTGATACGGTTTTGTGTGTGGACACTTGTATATTGGCTTAAGTTGGTTTTATACCCATTCAGCCTGCACCTGCTAAATTGCAGAAATCAAAAGCTCCCTCCAAGCACTAAATATGGATAAGAGAACATAAGCCGTGAATTTGTTCTGTTAATGGGCTCCACATGTTCTCAGATCTGCCTTTGCGTTTCGTCTATTTCTTCCTAATCAGCAATTTGAGAATTGTACAGCAAATTAGGAGAAGGGCTTTCAATAACCATAACTAGACATGAAACTATTATGAAGATGAGGTGCTTTTAAATCCCCTCAGATTCAGAGGGAATGGGAGAAAACAAACTAATTTCCTGAAGACTTTTTCCAACCAATCTGCGTAATCTCTGCTAAACCTTGCTCCTATTCCCGCAGGATGCCCTCTCCAGTCAGCACATCTGCAGAGGTGCATGGTTACCACGCTGTGCCTCAGCCCAGAGCACACTCAGCTGTGACTTCTACTTCATCTAACCCAGCTTAACTACTTGCAGCTACAGAAGGCTAATAATGAGCAGGTCGCTGTAAGTTTTTAAAAAGCGGCAGGAAACATTTTAACACAACTGTCAGTCTGTGCACGTACTGTGGGCGCTTGCTCTCTCTGATAGCCTGGAGCTTAAAAGCACTGTTCTTTGCCAAGGAAGAGGCAGCTATCTTCAATCTGGCATCTGAAAATGACAAAGAGATCTATCAAACAGAATTAGGAGCACAGATCCTTCCTGTTCTGTTTAGCTTTGTAATTCAATCTGAGTCAAACCAGAGGCCTGGCCTGAGGAGAAGTGCTCCTTCAAATCTAATGAAGCAGTCCTCCGATTTACCATCATGCAAACGTTAATATGTAACCTTCCTATGTATATAAGAGATATAGAGGCATATGGTATGTGACAGAAGATATACATCATGGTATGTTGACTCTGAAGCTCTGCTTTACTCTATGTAGACCTCTACAGCTACCTTTCTGTTTGTCCTTTCCATGCCACTTCAGGGATCCTGACTGAATTTCCACCCTATCCCTAGGACTATTTGTGAAGTTCCATGAGAGTTTGTGGAAAGCTTCCCTGAGTTGCCCGCAGCATGGAAGTTTTGAAACTTAAAACTTCGTTGATTTTCGTCATAAGTGGTCTGTGTAGACTATTTGTTGTCCTGGAACCCACTTAGTGTATGCTATCCTATCCTGAACGTGACCTGTGATGAGACTATCTGGACTTTCTGCTTTTTTTTTTCTTTTCATGTTCCCAGTTGATAAGATCCTCTGCAAGTACAATGACAGTATGTATGTACATGTGATATGGTAAAGATGTAAGAGAATGTGTGTATGAAGGAAGAACTCAGAGTTCTCCAACTCAGCATAACTTTTCTACCATGTTCTCTTCTTTTTCCCAGAAAGTTGTTGTGATAGGGTGCTTAATAACTTCCCCTAAAATGTCACATGAAAAAAGTCATTCACCAAAGAAATCTTCATCTAATTTTGTTTGCTTTAATTTTCATTCTGCCTTACTTCTCCTCCACCTTTGTTCGTCTCTGTCACACCTTACATCTTGAAGCTGCTGTTATTAACATCTAGCACCTCACAGAAGGACCTTAGTCTCCATTTTTTTTTTTTTTTTTTTTTGGGCACTACTGTTACAAACATGGAAATCCCTCTTAGGAACATTTTTTTAGCCTTCATTATTGTGTGAATTTTTGCCTGTAAAAACAGCAGTGTGCAGATTGTAGTGTGTTTCTCTTGTTATGGATCAGCAATTGTTTTGCTTGTTATGAGAACGGGCAAAAGATGAGCTACAGGAAGAGGAGCCTGAATGACTTTGTGACTCCCTAGAGGACTGAATGACATGTATGACTTCTTTCTGTGGACACGTTTAGAAGATAAATCTTTCTGTCATAGCTTTTGGGTTTGTCTTTAAAGATGAAGGAACAAAAAGTCATGAAAGATACAGAAACATTTAGGAATGTTTTGTGATAGTGTAGTAGAAATGCTGAAAAAAAATGTGAGTTCTTTCTAAAAAGTGAATAATTTGGCTGAAACCTCAGGCTGGTAGAACCTCCTTAGAGTTGTGCATTCTTTGCAGAACCACTGTCTCCCCTGAAATTCAATATCAGCATGAATGTTAGAAACAAACACAAGCTGACTTACACATTTCCATGTTTGGCCCATTTTAGTCTGAGATTCAAACTCTGCTGTGGGCATCCTTCAAAAAACTAAGTCCAGACTACATTGACTGAGGCATGTATTCCATTCCCTACTTTAACTTTTCGCTGCTAGTTTCCAAAATATTTGGGGAATGTTGAAAGCTGAGTTTCTACTTGGAATGCAACAAGTCAGAGAAAAATGGTATGAACAATGAAGTTTAACTTATTAATGAATTTTAGTGCAAACTTTCATATTTCTTTAGTTCACCTGTGACTGTCTTCAGCAATTTCACTTTTTAATTCTAACATCTCTTCCTAACAAAAGAGCTATATAAAAACTATGGTACGTAAATGGGATAATGTGAGTTAATTTAATTTCTTGCTGCAGCAGAGAACACAGATAGCAATGGAATATTCTTTTTCATCTGTAATAGGGGGAAATTCTGGGATTTTCTTCTTTACCCACACACTGTTTGGACAAGTAATTTTCCAGTAATTCCAGAGCTGGCAGCAGTGAAAGGCTGCAGCAGGAGCAGCATGATGCTCTGACAGCAGAATGACTCCAGCAAAGGCAAAAGGCCAGTGAAGGCCAACTGTGCTGTAAAAGTGACCTGATTACTCTCCTGAATGGGATCAGCAGGCTGGTCTTTCTGCTGTAGATTACAGTCACCTGGTGTGATGTACAAAGCACTCCACATGCCTTAGCATCCTTGTTTTTCTTGCATGTTGCTTATGCCTGCTTAGCCATGTACTAGCTACCCAGAAGTTGGTGTCTGAGGCTGTGCTGACTTTCAATCTCCTTTACTTGGGTCTTTTTTCCTGACTCTTGGACTCAGCAGGAGATAGCAGTTAGAAAGAAAACGGAATTGTTTAACCCCTTTTCTGTGCTAAAGCTTTCTTTGAGGACTGCTTTTACAGTTTGGATTAAACATTATGGGTAAAGCATGGTGGTATTTGACTCGCTATTTTCTAGCAGTTACTCCGGGCTGTGTGTATAGAGCACTTTTCTTCCTCACAACAGGCAACAGGAGCTGTGATTCCACTGGAGGTATATATCTGCACTATCAAAACACTACACGGCTTGTTTTATTTTGCTTCTCTGGGTGGGTGAGACCTCTTAGCTCTTTTGTGTTCTCTAGTGTTTTCTGTCAGGAAGTACTGTGTTTCTGTGTATGCCTGACTTGCAAATCTGGCTCAGTGAGACTGACAGCAGTAGATTCTAAGAATGCACGTTTTAAAAGTAGTTGTAACTGGAGATGGCAGCAGTCTGCTGCCTAGTTTTGAGTTGGACAGCCCTTGTATAGCCTAGAGCATTTTCAGTGTAGGGTCAGAACATTGCTCAGGCTGCTGTTGGTACTTTGATTCCGTGTTGTAGTTGAAACCAACAACTCTCAGGCTGGAAAATACGATTTGACCTGAGATTTTCAGCTTATAGTTAGAGATGGGCACCTGTGCTTTGGACACTTTTACCATTATGAGAAAGGTAGGCAGAAGCTGGAAAGAAATGCAGCGTAACAGTGAGAGTGCTCAGGGTATAAGAAGCAGATACGGAAGTGTTTCTCTGTCAGCACATAAACTGACACCACCACAGAAAGGTACTCTGCTGTCCTCCCTGCCAACATCAGATGCAATTGTTACCTGAAATCAGAGCTGCAACTGGGAAGCCCTGCTGGTTTCAGTCAGCAACTAGATCTGCAATGTGGCAAGGGAAGCCTATTTATTCTGCTGTTTGGGTATGTGGGTTCCACAAAAGATGGTAATTAGAGGCTATTTTGAGAAGACTAACCTTTATAACTGTCTTTAAAAAAAAACCTGTGTGGCTGTCTTTATGGTACCATTCCAATTGGCCAGCACTGGATCACAAGATAGAGGTCTGTCTTTACTCTTTGACTTCCTATGTTTTTTGACAACATAATGAAAAGAGTTGGGAAGTCCTTTTCTTCTGTCTTTGCCTCTGTAGTAGCACGGGGGTCAAGTGTTCATGCTGATCTTCTTATGAAGCTGTGAAACCTTAAGTCTCAGTTCACTGATCTCAAGCTGCAGCTCTGTGTGAAGTATCTCAGAGCAACGGACTGAGACACTCCCCCCTCTGTATCCATGCATAACTAGCCAGAATGTGTGGATAGCTCTGGATGGCTGAGCTGAAAGTATATATGGAAAAAGGCAATACTGAAAAATAAATCCCAACTGTTAACTCTGGATAGCTTTGTTTGTTATCAGCCATTGGTGAATGAAATGCCATGTGGTATGGTTGGGAGGGTGAAGCATCCCAGCAGAAGCCAGGACGTCTAGGTTCTCCTGCTGGCTGTCTCTGCCGTTGGCCTTGCCATTTTAACCAACTAAGTTGGGATCTTTCATGTGTTGAGATGCAGCCAACTGGGACAGCATTGTTACTGGGAGGTCTTAAACTGCCTCCCACGATGTGAGTCTAACCTTACTTGGTAACAGTCTCCAGGCTTAATAAAGTGCACGAGTGAAATGGCTTTAAATGAGCATTATGAAGTGAAGAGTGGTAGAAAATTAAACATCCAGTACTGGTCCAGAGAATCCCAGTCTGTGTCTGACTGAGCATGCTCAGGAGATGAAATTAGAGTCAGTAGTGCAATGCTGCTCTCAGCCACACAACGTGCTGGAGCCCACTGCTGTGTTAACTTGTTGCTGTCAGACACCATAGCCTTAGTCTAGAACATGTACGTACATTAGATGGGAACGATGCATGTATAAGTAGCAACTGTTCGCTGACTCTTACTGACAGTGATGTCTTCAGTGTTGTTTGCTTGTTTGTTTTTCTTTTGTTTTTAATTCCAATGTTGATATGAAAACTTTATTTTTTTTTTTTCCCTCCTTGTAACTTGGCCATATTTGGGGATTTTCTTACATGCAAACACAAAACACAAGCTCTGTTTTTCCAACATGCAAGTTCCTGCAGAATAAGATTACTGAAAATTTTCATGAAACCTTCCAGTTTTCCAGTTTCTTGTAAACATGGACAAAAATTTTACATTTCTCTGTGGCCTGGAAGGGGTGAACTTTCAACAGATTTTTGAAGGCAGATGTCAGTATGCTATACTCATCTCAGGTGGCAAAGGTATAAAAAAACTGAAACCAGGGTTATAGAATAGGAAGTATTGAGCAACCTTAATAATAGGTGGTGCTATCAGTCTTGCCTATAAATAACCCATGTTGTCAGGAAACTAATGGATATTCTGCATTCAACATTCCTATATGAGTCAGGAGTAAGTGGTTCACCAGATTTTCATTATTGATGTGTCTGCAGTGTTGTTTAAATATTATGCTGCATGTGGGACAGGGAAAAGCTGTAAGAATCCTTTCACCACCGGTGCTCTGTGATAGCCATCTTGCGTTGTACAAAGAGCTGAAATCCTGTGAGTACGTTTTCAGTACAGCCATTGCCACAGCTTTTGGGACAGATGTACTCAAAGTGTTTTAAAACCTTTCTGGGATAAAGTATTTCAATCAAAGTCTGAGAGAAGTGACATTTACTTAAAAAATATCATTATTAAAAATATGTAGGTTTGGATTTTGCAATTAAAAGAAATGCTTTTAGATGTAGGGAGAGTTTCTACCAGTTGCTGGCAGAGGGGGCTGTGTGTCCGTGGTTAGCAGAGCATCTTCCAGCCAGGGAAACCCAGCAGGGGAACTGGTCACTCCCAACAGTGAGCGTGGTGCACAGGGCAAGGAAGTGAGAAACATGTGACCAAAAAGTGTTTCAGTGATTTTGGTGGGAAGCATGGATGCCCTTCTCTAGGGCATAAGGAAGAAGAAATATTGTGCTCTTGGATCACTATTTAATAACACTATTTTTCATCCACAGTATTTGTTAAAATAGCGATACAGCAGGACAACATTGCAAACTGTCAGAATGCAGTAGTGTAAGACTTCTTTCGTTGTAAGAGGATGGACAGGAGGTACACATGGCAAATCTTGCTCTGTGATATTAATCTGTTTTTAAGGCAGTTACCTATAGATGGATGTTGGTTGACTAATTTTTTTAAAGTCTATTTTTGAAGAATGCTGATAAGGACAATTTGAAAGCAAAATTCAGATTCGTAACTTTCTGCTTTAAGATATCCAGAGGAATTAAAAATATATCAGTGACATTAAAATGGAATAGTCATTGAATAGTTATAAATTTATCAGAATTTACTGCCTAAATGAGGAATGCTGTGAAAAGTGAAAATGTTAATTTGATGTGCACCTCTCTGGTACCTTGCAAGAGCGGAGAAAAAGTAAATAACTGTTTTTGAACAACAGAAATACACAATGTCTAGGTAATGAGAAAATAGAGGTGAAAATTTGCCATAACCAGACCAATTTAGTAAAAATGAAAATAAATTGCATCTTGTGAACTCTAGGCTATTAGGTATTCTAATTTGAATACAGTACTTGTTTGGAGTTAGCTATCCATGCATGGACTCCTCTGAAATTAGTTCTGTCTGAATCTAAGCCTGAAAAGAAACACCAACACCTCTTGTTATAGTCTATTCTATTAGGAAGCAAAGTAGTCAGAGAGGCTTTAACTGCTCTTCTGAAGCCCTGGGTGGGATTTGAATCCTGCTGAGAGCATCCTGGCTGTGCTGCAGCACTGTGGTGCTCAGCATGAGCTCGTTGCCCAAATATTTTCCTTGCAGATGTTTAGTCCCCTGCTGCTGGTGCATGATCTGCCTAGGCTCAAGTGTGCTTACGTGTGCATGCAGGGTGCTGTAGTCACAACACTGGCGGTGTAATGGAGCTGCTCCTGGCTAGCAGTGGCAGTGCTGTAGTTTGAAAATGAGTGCTATTCAGTTTGTCAGGGCTTGCATATTTCAGAAGTAAGATGCAAGGTCTGTGCATTCAAATACACAGCCTGTCTGTATTTCTTCTGTGTGGGTTGTAGACTCCCCCTTTCTCACCCCTCATATCTACGTTAACTAAAGGCTACAGGGAAACCCACATAATTAAAAGGCACTGAGGTCATGAGCTGGTTATGAGGCAATTTAGGTTTCTTCTGCAGGCCTGCTGTGTCGAAGGAGATGCAAGTCTGCTTTTGATAGGAACAATGATCTTCTATTGCAAAATATGAAGGAGAAAAACGTGATTTAGGAAAGTCTACTGCCTCACTGAGACTTAATTGGATTTTCAGAGCTATGTACAGCATTCTGTTTCGCTTCAGGATGCACAGGGTTTGTCACTACTGAGGTATTGCATCTGAGATATATCACGGTTAAAGCAGCACCCCAGTATCTGGGTAAATGTTGACTCAAGTGAGAAACTGGCCTGTACTGCTTGAAGAGCTGCTCATTGCTTTAACTTATGGCTAGGAAAAAAGACAATTTCCTGAAATTCCATTTAGCTTCACATGTCTGTGGTTCCCTAAAATCCCACAAGGCTTATGGTGCGGCAGTCAGCTGGCCTTAGGGTATGCACATGTGTGGGATGGCAGATTGTCCTTACCTACCTGAGCTAGGAGTCATGTCTTCTCACATCACCAGTGCACGCTGTTCGTTAGCTTCAGGAAGCTCTAGTGGTCATGCAGATACATTCAGCTCAGACTGCCCACGTGTCTAATCTATAATAAGAAAAATACCATGAATAACCACAAGTATGTTCTTGCACAAGGTAGGAAGTTATTAAAAAGCAAAACAAAGAAAGTCCTTATTTCTGCTACATTTTGGAATTCACTGTGAGGTTTTGATTTGGTGTGAAATAAGACTCAGTAGCTGGCAATCCTGAGGGATGTTTACTCTTGTTCTGCTCTGTTCTGCCAAGCTCCCCTCTTTTGTTGCTGAACTGCAATAAATGGCCTTTGTGCAACTGAGGACACGGCAAAAGGGGGTCCTAATGTTTCAGTTCTTCGGGAGATGCAGAGTATCCTGCCAGTAGGAGAAGCCTGCATTTACATGGACATTTGCTTGGATTGTTTTCTGACTCCTAAGCCTGTCTTGTTTCAGCAATGTATTTATTTCCTTATGCCAGTCCATATTCCAGCATGGTTAGGTGAAGTCCCTAGTACAACCATTGGGCAGGTTGAAATTAATGGGGTAAAAGAGTACCGGCCCATCAGAGAAGGCAGAGGGCATTTGCCAGTAGCAGGCAAATTAAATAATAATTATTTCAAAGCGTGTATTTTACACTCTCAGATGTTATTTTGTATTGATTTTATGGCAAACTTAAAATTATAGTTAAAAATTTTTGATTCTACAGTACTAGTTTATAGTTCTAATCCTAAATGGAATTCAACAGTGATCCAAGGTTGGGTGTTGAGCTGGGGAGCAGACAGAGAGCTGCTTTGGCCATGCTGTTCCAAGGCACTGCATTTTAAGTGGGTAGATATCTGGATCCTCAGGGCAGCTTTTGGCCTTAGAGGAAAAATTCTTGTATGTTGGCATTTATTATTATTATTACTATTATTGTTGTTATTATACAAGCCGGATCTTTGTGAAATGTATGCTGTTTGCAAAGAAAATAATTTCTGAGAAATTAATTATAGGAGAGGTTTGAGCCCCTCTTTTTTTTTTTTTTTCTGTTTTTATTTATTTATTTATTTTAAACTACAGCTTGGTATCACTGGAAGTCTCAAGGCTTCTGGGGTCATGTGCAAAGGAACTCCTGCTGTGCACAGAGCTGGGCTGTGGTGCAAGTGTGATAGGGGTGACACGGCTGTGTGGTGTGGGAAGCTCTGGCAGCGACTGGCTGAAACAGCTGCACAGCTGCTTGTGGAGCTCAGTGTTCAAAGCTTTTGTCACTTCTCTGCCCCAGCCTTACTGCTAAGATGTTGAAAACTGTACTAATGCTCTTTGAGATCAATAATTATCATGTCAGTTATTGTTGTTCAGCAAATGCATGGCCCAGTGCTACTTCCACTGGAGCTAGGTGATTTTTTTGTTTGTGTGCACCCATGAACCAGTTGGATGCCCAAAAAAGATGACCTGGGCCTTCAGTAAGAGTCATAATGTTAATTTACATGCAACTTTGTTTATGCATTTTAACAGTTTGTTTCATCTTTATTAAGATATTTCGAAGAGTTTTAGGCAACAGGGTCAGACTGATTTATCTATTTTTAAGGAAGGCTCATTCAGACTTTAGGCAGCATCCTTCTTACTAGAAAAAAAAAAAAAAAAAAAAAAAAAAAAAAAAAAAAAAAAAAAAAAAAAAAAAAAAANCTGACCCTTCCCAAAACAAAACAAGTAGCTGAAAGAACGGAAATGCAGTCTGTACAGAAGACAAAACTGCTAAATTTTTTTTAGTTATCCAGGAAATAAATGAGATCAGAGCTTCAATATTGTTATTGTTTATCTACTTTCTATTTAAATTTCTTCCATTTGACATTTACGTTCTTACACTTCAATTTTTTTTTTTTTTTACTCTACCTTAACTAACAACAAGTGCATAGCATAAGACTAATATTGAAGCCGATCAACTGTGACTTGTGGAACGGTTTCACGTGGGCTGAATTTCAAGCTTAACATAGCAAGTGAAGCTCACTAATGACGTGTCATGTGACATATGCCATGATGAATTTTCTTTCAATGTTTCTGCATAAGATGCATTTATCAATCTGTAGCTCAACTGCGTATTATTAACGTTTTCTTGTGGGTCAAATGTCATCCACCTATGTCAAGCTGTGAATCATGGATCATGAGCCACAATCCTATTTAGTGCAGCCTGATAAAGAAGAAAGCAGCAAGATTGTATAAGCAGCTGATACTACCTGAAACAGTGTTAAATGGAGAGGTGATGTCCTGGCTCTCCTGAATTCTAATGTGTTTCTCCTACATCTCTGTATGAGGTTAGAGTCCATCGATCTGTTTCTCTTTTAATTAACATCTGAATTCTTCTGCAGGTGCAGGATTTGTTTTGATGTACTCCCTTGATCTTGACCCATATCTGAATAATTGAGGATTGGGTAGACTCTTTTATAAATGAGCTAATCATTATACATTAAACCCTATTAGAGTCAATTTGTTTAATTCCCAGTAGAGCTAGTAAATTCCTTATCTGTGTCAAAATCCTCAGAACAAAAGGACTGGCTGTAGCAAAGAAGATGAGCTTTTTCCCTCTTGTCCCCTGACAGTACTTCTCAAAAAACTACTATGCAAAGGGGGGCTGCATGGAATTCTGAGAGAACATGTCAGACACGCCAGTCACTAGCTAAGCATCAGCAGTTTGAGAATCTGTGCGGCTGTTTGTTTGTTTGTTTCGCTTTAAAGGAAGGGTAGCAAATGTTGGTGCAGTGGTGCTAATGTCAAAATGACATTGAAATCACTGTTAGGGATGTTTACAACTCTGCCAGTAGTAGTCCAGCACATTAGGGTGTGTCAAATCCTCGACAGCACTGGAACAGTCCGTGCCCCACCTGTAACCCTGTCTTCAGGAGATCTTGGACCTGCCATACATCTGCAGATCAGGCCTGCAAAGCGATGAGTACTGTCTGTGCTCAGCTTGCTGTGTGCAGAACAGTGTCAGTCTGCACATGCACAAGCAGGCTGATTTGCTTGGCAGTGTTTACGTTGGAAATGATAGCATAAGACAAAAAAAGCACACAAGGAAAGATCAGCATACCTGTCACCTTGACCTAGCCAGCTGGGAGGCAGAGTTATAACTTCATCATCTGAAAATTTGGAAGTATGGAGTTAACATTCCTGGATTTACCAAAAACATCTTTACAGAAGAGTCAAATGTTCACTGGAGTTGCTAGATGAGGTGCAGATTAGGTAGACAGAGGATGTTGTGACTGATCTTCTCTCATGTTGTTGTGCTCTCATTTCATGGTACTCTTGGCCAGGCTGAAGATGCAGGTCATTGAAAGGCATGCTATTTTCAGTTTAGATTGAAGTGATGTGCATTAGTGTGGAAGTTATGCAAGCTTATGAGCAAACTGTCCCCTGCTCTAGCACTGTATGTGTGTTGTGGTCTGCTTGCATCCACTGAAGCTCTTTACAGACCAGGGATAAGCTAATTAGGTCAAGGAACTTCTGGAGAATGGATGCAGTAGCAACGTCTGTCAAGACAGATGCAGTTCACTGGTGTTTAGCACTAAATCTTCCCTAAATGTAAACCTTGAGACAGCGATCTTTCCTTGTGTGACCTCTCCCAATCTTAGGAATTTTCAAGGCAGTTCTTGCATGCTCCTAGAGTTGCCTTTAGGATACTTGGGAAAATATGTAATAAGATCTAGGCAATTTACAACTTAAATGTATGATTTTGCTACTTCTCCTCCAAACCTTTCGATAGCTGGGTGGTCTTAGCTTCCACTCAGACTTGGTTCGTGCTCTGTATGGTAACTGGCAGTTTCAGAGCTACAGGTAGAGGCTATTTTCAGTTTGTTGGATAAGTTCTTTTCTGAGATATTTAGACTAAGTCACCTCTTTTACTTTCAAAGCATCTGCTCATTTGAATGGCAGCTCACCACTGCATTGACAGCTGTGCTTGCAATCATTCATGGCATTCTGAGAAGCAGAAATCTTATAGTATGGGATGATAATGCAATAAGCAGTAATCAAAATGGGGGTTTCACTTTGCTGGCTGTGAGTTACTTATTAAAAGATGTGTTATCAGTGGATATTGTTGCAAATGCAGAATATTTAGAAATCGGTAACAGATTAACTTTTTGTGAGAGAGGATGTTTACTTTTGCAGTATGTAGAACACACATAAATAATGTATGTACAGACATTTCTGCCAGTAACTTCAACCTAAATATGAAGGAAGTAAATTTGCTGAATGAGGTTGCGGTCAGTTAGCCTCTGCACTGATTTATTTCTTGTCCATTGCTAGGCAGATGCTGCCAAGTACAGTGCGTCAGACTGTGTGGTGAGAACATGATAGGTTTTATCAGTGTCTGCCTGCCAAATCCATTCCACATCATGTGTTGGACTGCTTTCAAACTAACACTCCTAAGAGATGGGAGAGTTTTGTGCTCTTATCCTTCTCAACCTTTTCTGTTGCATATTTATTAGAAATATTTTTAAAATAAAACCAGAACTTACCATTAATAGCATGCATGCAATATTATTTAGATTCTAATATTTTGATGGGCAAAATTGGGATTTTACAACCTAACTTTCACAAGACAAGTAAGTCTTACTAGGATGATGTAAAACTGATTGCCGTTATTAGTTTAAAGGTGCAGAAGACAATATATTTTCCATTTATTGAAGTAGATAGTGAGGTAAGGAAGAGGAGGGTCACCTGGATTTAAAAGCTTGCTAGCACTGTGTTGCTAAAAACCGCACCACAGTGCTAAGTACATACTTTGTCTTCAGGCAGTGAAGAGGATCCAGAGCCTGCAGACAGGCTCTCTCCCAGCACGCTGCGTCTGCGTTGTGGAGGAGCTGAGCTCCCTCAGTGCAGAGACAGTCGCAGATCGCGCATCTCAGAGCAGTTGCTCCAATTCATGTTGAGTTTATGAAGGTCAGCCTGTGACTGAGAATCAGAGATTGGTCCTGACATTGCATCTTCCATGTGTTCTGAGCCAGAAGTGGAACAGAGAAAAATTACATCCACATTAACTGTGGAAGAATTTTTCTGAAACTGTCCTAGAGGGTACTAAATCAGCTGGGCTATTGATTTTGTAGAAAAGGTAGCTGCAAAGCAGAAGTAAGGACTTGAAAAATCAAAATTATTACCTTTAAATTTGAGCACATTTAACCTGCTTTGTTTTATATGCAAACAGATGAGCAAATAAGTTGAATTATGTAATGAATGCACAACTTAAATATTTATTTTATAGTACTCTTGAATGACCTGAAGAGGAAGGTGGTCAGGTAAATACAGTGTGCAGCTGGTTGAGTTAACTAGGTAAAAATCCCATCTCATCATTCTGTCCATCCCACTTGGAGGGGAGGAGAGAAAGAATAGCTCAGAACAGCTAAACCTAATGTCTCAACCCCATCATGGTAACAGTTATAAAAGCCAGGCACGAGCAGTATTTACAAAGCAGGTCTTTAATTCCTGAGTTCTGTGTGATTTCTTTGTACATTAACTGTATTTACAATAACTACTTATCTTCTAATTTAGTAAAAAGAAAGCCTTCTACTATTTTTCTTGGAAGCCTGCTTCCTTGTGTATCGTAGCATCTAGGCTTAAGGGGAGTAAAAGAGCCAGTATTTGGAGTTCTCAAAATGTGTGTCACAACTGACTTCACTTTCTCAAGATGGTGGCTAATTACGACTAAAACACAGACAATAATGAGGAAATTATTTCACCCTGTGTTTACTTTCGAAGTGCAGAACTTCTCTCAAAATGTTTTCCATCTGTTCTGAGATTTCACCAAGCTGCTGGATCAAGGAAACAGAAGTGAGAAGTTTGGTGTCTCTGCAGTTTGATGTTCTCATTGTAATGTGAAATGCAGGGAGAGAGTGTTACGTTAGGCTAAGGAAATCAATAGATTGCACAATACATTTGGCTTGTAAGCTATAGTGGAAGGAAGAGTTTCTAGCATGTGTTCTCAAATGGGGGTTCATGTTTGCAGGGGGCAAGAGGCAGAAGCAGGAGACTGTTTTCTAAAACATACGTTTTGCTTTAAACTGCTGTGTACCCATCTCCCTCTCTACTTCACTGGAATTTGCACAGCTACAGAAAGTATGTTTTCAAAGCCACTTTGTAGCCAGTTAAGACATGTGTGCATTCTGTAATGCACAGAAGAATGTTTTGGGGCTTTTGGATGCTGCAAATTACTTGGCTGTTTTTTTGTGCCTTAGAGGACTGACCTGTATTAGATGACAGGTAAGAATGTTCATGATTGTAAACAACATTTAAACATTTTCAAATAATCGTGCCTTGAAAATAGCAATTGTTAATTAGTAGAATTAAATCCTATGAATAAATTGACTTCTGGATGAGTCTTTTTAGAGAGAAAACTGTTTCGAGAGGGCCAGTGAAACTGATGCATCTTGGAATTTTCATCTGAGCCACATCCTATGTGGACAAAGTGTCTCAGATGTGTGGATGGCCATGGCCTACATTGCATTGTATATCAAGATTGAAATGCCAGTGTACTTGGAGAAATGTCTGCTAGCCACCCACAGCATTGCAGGCTTCTGTGACCTTATTACCATTTCTCTCTTCAAGCTGGTGATGAAAGTGCACTCAACAGATCTCTTACCATTACCCAGCCTGTTTCCTGTGATCTTCTTAAAAGAGTTAGGGAGAATTCCTAGCTGGGAAATGAATCTTAGGGTTAATGCAGTCTATCTTATCTCAGATCCCACTGGGAGAATAGGCTTTCTGTAATTCAGCTGCAGGTTATCCCTTCTTTGTGCAGACAAGACAGATGGGGAGATAGAGCTGCCTGTTTTTTAAAAAAAATTACTGGGGTAGGTTTTTGGAAGACAAGAAAAACTTGGCTTCCAGTTAGGCACATGAGCAGAACAGTTTGGGTGTAATAAATGGGACATTTTTAGAAACGACTATTTTTTATTTATAGTAATATATTGAGGAAAATATGGAATCCACATTATTGAAAATGATAAAACCATGTTGTCAGGGGCTGAATGTAAAACCAGGTTCCGCCTCATCCCCCAGTCATTACATCTGTTAGCTATCTCCTGATTAAATAAAAGCTCTTTTAGATTTAGTAACTTTGCTCTGGATATTGTGGCATCACTGTGCATGTAATGATTTTAATAAATTTCATTTATAGAACTAAACAGAAAAGCAATCACTGGCAGAGAGAACTCTGGCTGCAATATGTTAACTCTTTGGAAACCCATTGTCAGCCAGCATGTCTGTTGAACCTCTGATCACCTACAGTGCTACAGACACCTGCAAATAATTAATGTGACTTTTTTTTTGTTTGTTTGTTTGTTTTAATTGGAATATATAAAGAAACCCTCAGTGCCTGCAGTTGATCCTAGGTGATTCTACTTGCTTTCCCTTAACAATTATGGAAAGATAACTTATAAGGAAGGTAGAATCTCTTACGGAACATACGTTTACAGCAGAACATTAATCCAAATCTTGTGCTCCCTTTCAAAGTTTCAAAGGGAGAATCAAATACAAGAAATGTTTGGAAGAAGAGAGCAATCTAAACGGACCCTGCAGTGGTAGGCTGATGCTGTAGAGTTTGGACCCAAACTGGAGTTGACTGTAAGCCTATTTTTCACAACTGTGCTTAAATTTTATTTTTTTTTTTAGGTATGAAAACAAGGCTGCAGATTAAATAAACACATTTTTAGTAGTATAAGGCAATTTCTGTGGGATGCTGGTGAGTAGTTGCTAAGTCCACTTTCTGTAAACCTGCAGAGGATATGTACTCTGTTAACTTTCAGCTGCTTGGCTCTACGTTCAGTCTGAAATGGGACAGATGTGCAGGTCTGGAGGTTGCCAGTTCAAATTCTTCATGTTGGCCAAAGGCTTTGTGTCACGTGTATATGGAGCAAGTTACATTATTATATATTCTATGTGCTGCAGATAGAAGGGAATATATCCAGTGGAGCAGAACCATCATTTTAAGAGGAGCTTCATCATTTTGTGACAGCAGGAAATTGCAAGATACCAGGAACTTCTATTCAGAAGTGTCATTCTGTACTGAGTCTGTATAGCAATAGCACTGGGACCAGCCCTGGGACTGGGCCCATTCTGTATGTGTCAAAAAACAAGTATCTTATCTGATTATTCCTTCAAAAACGTTGGGGAAAAAATATATATTTTCAGGGAATATGAAGAGAGCAGCTGGAGTGCATGTAAAGATTTTGCTGTTCTTTCTTTGTCCTCTGAGGGACAAGAAACAGGATCTGTGCAAAAAGGATCTTCATTTTTACATCTCCTTTCTCTGCGTGCATTTCCTCTTTGCCTCCCCTTGTATGTCGCCTTTTCAGGGAGATGAGAATGCTTAATTAAGGTAAAACCTTCACTATAGATTTGGAAGGGGAGTGTATGCATGGGTAACACTGCCTGCTCTAGACCTGGACACACAGTCTGTGCTCAGGCCGAACCCCTTTCCATGTTACCATGGAGCAACAATGCAGTAATGAAGCGTAAGTGCCACATGGCACCTCCTCTGGGAATGATGGAAGCAATGTACTTGAGTTCACTCTCACTGCTGTATTACACCTTGCTTCCACCAATGGCAGCAGATAATTGTGTGGCTTGCTTGCATTTAGGTGAGCTATTGGTATGTACTTGTGAGATGTAGGCTGGAAATCACCCTGCAGCAGGAGCCAGCTGCTTGGAGAGCTCTCCAGTGGGAATTGTGCTGACTGAGTTGTTATCTTATGGAATTATGGAATGTGTTTTTTTTTTTTTTTTTCCCAAATGAACTCTGCTCCAATATATTCGGTGAGAAGGAGGATCACTGTGTTCAGCAGTGTTACCTCTGTTGATATTGTCTTTGTGCATCACTTTTGATTAAAGATAGAAATGACTCTGAGAAATGGGCAAGCCAGGTGTCCTTCCATTGGCATCAGTGAGCTTTGGGTTAAACCTAAGCAGCAGTGTGACTTGATTTTGGGAGGAGAAGTAACTGAGGTCAAAAGACAGATATACTTTATCATCTTGGTGGTCAATTTTAAACTCCTTGTGCTTGCTGTCTTCTCAGGGCTCCCGGAACACTAAAATAAGTTGCTTAACAGTTTGGAACTCATCTTGATATCTTTTTAAAAACAGTAAGTTAGACTGTATTCTGCTGAGCGGTGCACTGGAAAGCAGCATTTGCTTTATTCTAATCAAGATCAGAGAGAGTTGGAGATTATTACCTAATTTATTTTTTCTGCTTTGAAGTTATTATTATTGTTGTTGTTGTTATAAATCCAGGATGCATAGCTAAAGATCTCTTAAATAAATGAACACTTTGTCACTTGCAAAAGATATTTTTTGCTCTATAACTTTTGTAGAAGATGAGAATGAGAAAATGGTGATGAAAAGAAAAATCACCTCTTTCCACAGTTTGTGTTGTTCTGACAAAAGGTTCCTTTATCTATGCAATAGTTTATGTCTGCTTTTAAGGCAGCTGCTTTTGCAGCAAAACAAGTCTCGTGATGGCAAATCTGACTGAAAGATAACCAACCTGTTGGCAAGGTTTGACTAGGAGGTAAGTGAGCAAAAATGTTTTTTTGTGGATTAGATGCTTGGGCAAATATATGCTGTTCTCATGGTTTCACTTACTCTCACTATTCCAATTAGTTTTACATCAAGCATTTAAGATAATTTTTACTTTTCTGTTCTTTCATTTGGATAAATATATGGCAAATAGGTGATGAATACTTGAGTGGAAAGATCTTACAGCCTTAGCAGTATGTGCTTTTGTCCACTTCCTCTTACCAGCAAGGCTCTGGAAGCATCAGTAAATAACTGGTGACTTCTCTGGCTTTTGGGAACCCAGAGAGGGCACCAGAGACCCTGCAGCTGTGAAGGATAGCCAGTAGAGATATGTGAAGGAGAGTCCCTTGGAAGAGTGGATCTCTGCTGTCTGCCACTTCTGGAGGTACTACTGATCCAGCTCCTGGAAATTAGTTCAGATTGCAGTGGCGCTCAAGGCCCATGTTGGGGAAATGCTGTCCAGAGGGCGTGTTTACAGTTGCTCTGGATTTTGTGACTGGTTGAAAGTGGTGGGTGGAAAAGCCTACGCTCTGATTTCGCACTCTGTTGTTAGCCGCCGGACATGCAGAGCTGTATAAAATGCAGGAATCATGTCTTTTAAGTAATAGTTTCATAATCATATAAACAAACCAAGTTTTCTTTGA
Organism: Alectura lathami; assembly: GCA_013399715.1. NCBI lineage: Eukaryota > Metazoa > Chordata > Aves > Galliformes > Megapodiidae > Alectura > Alectura lathami. The sequence goes on from VXAV01004184.1 coordinate 859,312, forward strand.
GAAAGTGGTGGATGAAGGCAGGGAGGAAAGGGATGCAAAGAGACACAGTGCTCATGCAAAGAACGTGTAGCAAATTGCAGTATTTAAGATGCCTAGACATGAATTGATGTAAATTCAGTATGAAACTGGAGAGACAGTCTCTGACCTTTTCAGCTGTTTCAAATGGAGTTGTGCTATGACAGGGGTGTCCAGGAAAGATCAGCTGTGGCAAAGAGACATGCTTTGCCTGTGGGCAGAGTCAGTGGGCCAGCAAAGTCGACCCAAAGCTTGTCAAGACTGATTATATGTCAAAAAACAGCTCCTGGGTGCTATTTATTGCACCTTTTAAACAGTATTTTATGGTGTGTATTCCTTGTGCTAATAATACTAAGAGCAGCAAGGTTGATTTTGAAGTGTTTTATTCCTTAATACTGCTATACTGACAAGAGAAATAAAAGCTTTGGTTTGAGGATGCTAAGTGCTAAATTGAAGAAAACAGTGAAACAAAATCTCACGAGTTTTGGTGCTCTTCTGGAGCACCACGAAGTTAGCACTTTGCTTTATTTCTTTTCTGTGTTGTGATTCATCCTTTCCTGTCCTTTCCTGTCCTCATAGCTGCCCCTTGTCATCATTGAATAGTTAGTGCCATCTTGCTTTGTCCAGGAGGACTGTTAATTTTTTCAGTCACCCAAGAATGGATAGAGCTGCCAGGCTGAAATCATCAAAAGAAGGTTGTTTTTATCTGTTTTTGATATTCTGAATTAGTTTGAATCTTACTAAACAGAATGAAATAAGGCAGTGCAACCAAACTATCTGGGATTGAAGTTTGCTCTGAGCTTTAACTCAATGCGTAAATCAACTGTAGTATATTTCATTTATTATCTTACTTTAGGGTTGTTCCTCAAAATTATCACTACAATGCAAAATCTTTGCATGTTCAAAAGACTATCCAGTGCTGGGCTGCTGGTGAATAAAAAGCTCATGACCAAAACCCAGCTGAAGCTGGGCACTTCAGCTGAAGCTGAAGCACTTGGTGAGTTGCAGCAGTTCTAGAGTTAGGGTCCTGCAGCTCCTGATTGACATCTTTGCTTCCAATGCCTTAATCGGATTAAGAAAGCAATGTACCTGCTCCGTGCTTCCCTTCTGTCTCTTTTCCACGTGACAAATACACGTATTTATCGTGCCACTACAAATCAGAGATGGTGTTGCTCGAAATGGAAGTTTGGCCATCCAGAGTCATCTACAGAGCCAACTGCCTCTAGCTCTGTGTTACATATGGAACGTGTATCTTAAGAACTTCAGATCCTTCTTGTTAATGGGTTTTCAGTAGGCATATTTACTTCATCAGAACTGATCTGATGGGGAAATTGCTGCCATCCAAGTGAGTAAGTACTTAAGAGCCAACGTAAACAGGCTAAGTAGCAGCTACTGCATAAAGGGATTTAGGATTTTAGCACATCAGAAATTGAACGTGAATCAGCATTGTCATGCTGGTTATGAAGATGGCAAGCACGGAACAGAGGTTTATAAACAGATGTATAATCTGCATGACACATGGTGTACTCCTGCCCCGCTTGGCACAGGCAAAGTATTGGCAGAGAACTACGTCCTTGTGTCTCACTATTTGAAGTAAATGTGGCCTGATCTGAAAATCCATAAAAGAGCAGCAGTGTGAAGAAGAAACCTATTCAGAAAGACTGAATTTTCAGTCCTTAGGTGAAGGAGGAACAGGATAGTCTTCAGATATGTAGAAGGGCCATACAAATATATTTTTTTTTCTCCGTAGTTGTGGTAAATAGGACATCAAATGAGAGAATATTAAGTATTTGATTTCAATTTAATATTAAGTATCAAACAAAATTTGGGTTACAATTTTGAAAAAGCTTTCTGAAGGTGGTGATAATTAAGCTTTGGGCTGCGAAGCCTCTCTCATCGTGGGTGTGCTCTGAACAGATTAGAGAAACAATCAGAGGGACAGGGGAATGAGGCGAGGGACTTGGCAGCTTTTGGTAATAACCAGCAGCTCTAGTACTACTACAGAAGCTCCACTGAATCAGAGTATAAGTTCAGTTTGTCAGAAGTCACTGATAATTATTTAAACATTTTCTTCTTACAGTATACTCACAACTTTGCAATGAATTCCCCAGGCTTTGTGCATTTTTTTTTTTTTTTTGACCTAAGTCATGCAGTTATAAGGCTCTTCAGCTTTCAGTGAAAAGGAGACTGCTGCTTCCACAGTTATGGATGCTACTTGTTCACCGCTATTTATTTTCTCTGAATCACAGTACAGTGTTTTCCTTTGATACTAGTTTTCTGTTGTTGTTTGTTTTATAGAAGAATTGAAGGTAATGAAGGCATTATGCAATGTAAAGTAAAGATGATTGTGATACTTTATGCTGCTCATTAGATTCTTCTGGTATTACCGAAGTTTAGCATTATCCGTGTTTTTAAGATTAATGTATGTTTTATGTGAGTGAACACTTTCATAGTCCTTAGAGAGCTATCGTTTCTTTATCTCTAGATGTGCCAGGGTGGCCCTGCTTTTTATTTATGTGCGTTGTGATGACAGGGAAAACTGGAAGAAGAGAATTAACATCAAAACTTGGAGCATTCACTTGGATTTCGTACAAGAACCTAAATGAATATGAGTGGATTATAAAGGCTATTCTGAGAGTGTTTCCAGTGCTTTATGAGAAGATATCTTTGTGTAGTGTGTAAGAGCAAAGGTACAAGGAGGTAGTGCTAAGACAGCGATAGTCTAGATCTGATCCTGTAAGTGACTAAAAACAAACAAAAAAGCCCTAATTATGAAGAAATTTTTTTCTTTGTTTATGGTGGGGTGAAAAAAAAAGGAAGCTTGCACAGCTTGCTTCTTAGTTCCCCTTCCAAGGGCTAGCAGAGAATTCAGGTAGTTTTACTGTGTTCTGGGTGTGTCTGTGCGCATGTTGACTTTCTCTCATCCTGGTTGTAAATTATTTCCAGTGCACGTTGAGTAGCTATCTCTGAGTGCCTATTATTTAAGCTGAGTCGATGAGTTGTCATCATATGGTATTTTCTATTACTTAACAGGAAAAGTTTAAAACATTCATCTGCATGAATTTAAAAAGGGAAAGAAGGTTTATGTTCTGCAGTAGGACTCTGAAATTCACTCTGGGTGAGCTTCCCGCTGCAGCCCTGCTGACTGCCTCCTGCCACCTCCTCTGGCCTGTGGGCTGAGCCACCCCAGTGGGCATCCTCCACTTGGAGACAGCTCGAGGTAGCAGAGAAAAGCTAAATGCCCCAAGGGACCATACTGACCATAGCCAAAACAGGGTAGGGAGCAGCCACAGAAGCAGATCAGAGGTGTGGGCAGTGCTGATAGGCTGTGGTTGGGGATCTTCTTGATGGCTGCAGCTGCAGGTGGAGGAGAATGCTTTGCTGGGGTTGTATGCTTCCCCTTTCACCCTGATTTGCTTGTATACTAGGCTGTAAAAGTGCAGGTACTTCCAAGTAGTTCAGAGGCAGCTTTTTAAAATCTTTGAAGTTGTTGAGGTGTATATTTAAGATCTGCTCTCTAACTTAACTACTCAAGGACCTGTCTCTCTCATCCGTGGCTTAGTAGGAACACAGCATCCTCCTGCCAGCTCCAGCTCAGTTACTCCTGCTCCTGGCAAATTCCTAGTGCTTTGGGGCTTTGTGCTTGGAGTGTCAACAACCACTTTGTCAGCAATTCCACACATTTTTAAAACAACTGTAAACTTTTTTACATGTTCTTAACATCTCCAACCAATGTTTCATTCTCTGCATGTGAACATTTGATTCTTTGTATCTAAAAGAGAGGCTGACAGGGGGCCCATGGGGAAATGCTGATGCAGGTAATTGCCCCCAAAGAAGGAATGGAGAAACCCTTAACAGACTCCCCATGGGGCTCCATCTAGGCTTACCTGGTTACTTCTGGAGGCCAGTCAGTCAGGTGACAGGAGGATGCAACAGAGACCGGCTGACTCGTGCACACAGGCTGCGCTCACTGCTCAAGCAGCGTGACAAACATGGACAGTGATTTACGCCAGATCTAGGACTTCACAGCAGATCCCAGACATAATGTACAGGCAGTGTTCCTTTCTTCCTTGAAATTGTTTTCTTTGGCTGCTGTGAGGCATCCAGAAAACAGCTTTTACGTTACAGAAACGATGGTTTCTGTGTTACTTAGCGCAGTTTGTGGCTGCGGGCTCCTTGAGGTAGCTCCTACAGCTCCTGCACCTAGCGGCTCTGCTTCGTTTCACAGCTGCCATCTGTGGGAGTGCAGCGCAGGGGCTCTGCAGGAAGAAAGCTGATATCTGGCTAGGCAGTGGAGAGAAGAGGTGAAGAAAGGTTTAAGGGATAAGAGAAGTCCAGGGAAAAAGGCAGTGTACTCGGTAACTTGACAGTTGTACTTTTATTCTGTTAAGCTTTTAGTGTTTCCTTGACCCGTTACGAACTAGAATTTGGATGCTCTGAATGAACAGGGCAGTTTGTGGTGAGCAATGACAGCATGCAGAGAGCAGTCAGGATCAGGTATCTTATACCATAATTGGTATCTAGTACTTTCTGTCCATCATCTTTGCAAATTGTCTGTTCCTCAAATAAGGATGGGAAGCCTATTCCTAGAGGAACTATGCAATAAATGCTGCCTGGTTCCTGCACTGCCTTTACTGTGTGTAATGCTTAAAGGCCTTCATTGTCCTGTGACCTAGTGAAGGGGATAACCAGCCATCTGCTCAGGTCCTTGACATACAAGACCACTATTACTTCCTTCTGTTTCTATTTAATAACTTCAATAACAAACTTCCATATTTGTTTGACAAGCCAAACCAAGAAATTAGGTGATGATTTACTCCAAACAGGGAAGCAACAAAATATATCATGAGCTTCTCTCAAACGAGGAGTCATTCTAAAGCATTTCGTTCATATGTTCTTTAAAGTTTCCCCGGAATATTTCTACAAATATAAAGAATTATCTACAATTATAAAGAATTATCAATAGCTAGAAAAATAAATGTTCCTGGAGCCATTAATATAGACAGGATAAACAGATGAGAGTGTTATCCCCATTTTAGAAACACAACATGCAGAGAATACAAGATGCGTAAGCATGAAATATCCTTACAAGTTAAGTACAGCTTCCATTTCTCTGCACCGTACACTGACAAAACAGCTTTCTGTCAGTCTGAATGAGGCTAATAGCACTGACTGTTTGGAATCCACCAGCAACTGTCGAGGAACTGTCCAAGCCATGAACAGTGAAGCCTTTTTATCATGAGAGAAGCATGGGTACAAAGAACTCTCTTTAACCTCTTTAATGCAACAAAAAGTATGTAATATGATAGCACACGCATAAACAGATTAAAAGAACAGAAAAAAAATGTTCTCACGTTTATCACTTGTTGTGCTTAAGAGTCATAAAGCATTTTCAAACTTTGCTTTGATTCAGGAAACTTAAAAGTCATGAACAAAACCTATCCTGGCATCCCTTCAGTTTTTTCTGTAATTAGTGTTTTACCAAATGAGGTTTTGTTTTTTTTTTTATGCTCCTTGAAAATTAAACTTCTGAGAAATTGTGCAACATCTTTGGCAGAAGATGAGATGCTGTTATGTAAATATTGTGGTGCTTTTCAAAAGCCTTTTATTCTCCACCTACACCCCCTCAGCCCCTTCCTTCCAAATCTGGTAAATTTTTGCCATCGTTTTGTTAGAATATTAGTTTTTGTAGGAAGTAAATATACTTTTCTTTCTATGTGAATTACACGTGTAGTGAATCTAAAAAACAGGAAGGTAGAACATGGATCTAATTAGGCAATGTCATTTTTCAGTATCTGATCCAAAATATCAACATTTATTTGTTCCTTTACAAAATGAAAGACACGTCAGAGGATTGAGTTTGAATCCAGGTACAGGATCAGGCTAGAGAGAATCAAATTGAATGGTTTGAAAGATGTTGTCAGATGCTTCTTAGTAGGGCTTGTGATTGGTGAAAAGATCAAACTGTAGCTGAATTTATTTGGCCTTCAGTAAGGGATTGTATTTCAGATGGGAACACCTAATAGGCGGTATACAGTAAAAGTGACACAGTAAAACTTTCTGGCCTGTGTGTTAATTGCTCTGTCTGAATTAATACAGCTCTATTATTTATTGGAATACAGTAATCAAAGCAGCTGCTGACTGCAAGGGGGGGAGGGGGCATTTCAATTAGCAGTCATTGCTCCCAAAGGGGCAGTAAGGAGAAATAAGCAAGAGATGTATGCAGGTATTCAGGGGAGAAACTGTAACTGAAGGAACTGAAGGCTCGTTCTTGCACCTGATCAAGATCTGAAAGGGTTTATGCTTTGTGGAGTTTCAGTGATGTTCAGGATGGTTTCCTGTATCATTTGTTGCACAGTTTACTACAGTTTCTTGTGGGCAAATGGTCCATTAGTATTAACAGCAGATATCTTTATTTCCTTGTGGGGAGAAAACAAGTGCAATAAATATCAATCAATTCATAGTTACTCAACTAGGGGCTCAGATCTGCTCTCTGAGGGTAGGGAAGTGAATTTTGGTATCCCACCTCTTGGCCTCCTAATGTTTGGACAGCAGCCGATGCTGCACCTCTCATGTTAGAGTTGGTTCTCATTTTCATCCCTATATATGTAGGGTGTGGTTGAGAGTGAGAGTGGAAGAGGAGTGTGCAGGACACCCCCCAAGGGTGGGGGGCTCGTTCTCATTGTGTTCCTTCCCTTGCTTATGGAAAATTTCCAAATTGCAAGAGAATTCTTGATCTGTCTAGAGTTTGTGATAGTAGATGAATTTTTTATTCCTCTAAAAAATTGCTGGGTCTGGTAACCTGCAGGGTTTTTTTTTGAAGATGACATGAGGTAATCTTTGTCAGTGTATCGAAGAATCCATGCAAAAAGTGCTGCCTCAAAGATGTGATTGTTCATAGCAATATATAGGTCTACACTGATGAAGTAATTTAAGTTTTTTCCTTCCCATTTCTTTTGTGTTCTTATAATGCAGTCGTTAAGAGCCTGAATTGCCATCACAATTAGTGCTTGAGCAGTTTTATTTTTTTAATTTAATAGATTCATTCAGGATCTCAGGATTCAGGAAAACATGACTTGGAAATGAACTCCGTAGGTGGAACCCCAGGGATTCCTGTCCCCAGGCTTCATTCACCTCTTCATTTTTTGCTCCATGCTTTTTATTTTCATCCCCCCCCCCCCCA
>VXAV01004184.1:867543-881654 GCA_013399715.1 Alectura lathami
TAAGGGCGTTACATTCCTTCAAAGGATTAAGTACCCATCCATTTGACTTTTGAGAATCTCTTCACTAATTCATAAAATGAACTTCTCCAAGGAACTGTGACATTTTAGCTACCAAAATATTTGTAAATTTAGGCACATAAGAAATTACTGGTTTGAAAGGACATCTTGGTTAATGTTTATCCCTATTTTATTCCAGAGTGCTGAATGTAACAGATTTCATACTTGTGCATTTTTCTTAAAAGAGGCTGAGCTATAATTAAGTCAGTCAAAAGTAGAATTCTTTGGCAATGCAGATTTGTTCTGAGTGAGTTCAAATATCAAATGCAGTCTGAAACTGCATGTAGTAGGCTTAAGAGCATCTTTATCGTGATGAAATTAAATTTGAACTCTTCCTTATCGGGCTCCACTTGATTGTTTTCCTGTAATTTCTTCAAACCTTGCCATCAATCAAATCAATGGCTTCAAAAACTCACCAAAGCAGTATTTGAGTCATCAAAATATTATCATGAATTTGGAATGGAAGAAGAGGCATTTAGAGACTTTGGACTGGATGGACAAAATGTCCTGCTTGTCTTCTGAATTGCAGTTAAACAGAGTGGGCATAAATGGCTGCATAAAATAATGCGTGGTTGGAAATAAGTTCCACTGTTGGATGTGAGGTCTTGGATTGGCAAAATAATTTAGAACCTGACTTGAAGTCAAGAGGGTCTGGTATCAAGAAATTTTCATTTGTCAGTCTGTTGTTGCAGGGCTGGGGAGAAGCTGATGCTTCATTCTAGAAAATCATTTATTCAGTTACTAAAAGAGAATGAAAAACATAAAGAAGACAAGACATAAACATTTCACTGTGCTGTCTTTGTTAGATTTGAAAGCATGTGACAAAATCAAATGGTTTCATCACATCAGCATTGGTCTTAGTAGCTAAATTTTTCCTTAAACTAGCAGTAGTGCTAAAAAAAAAATTCAGCATTTAAGAAAATCATAATAAAACTGTGGTTTTCTTGCATCAGTCGCCCAAAATTCAAATTTCAATTTATCCATGTGGAAAAAAAAATAATAGGCAAAATTGAGCTGTTTATTCTTAATATCAAGTTTTTTAGCTGAGAGAATTTAGTTACATTTTTTACAGTTTTTCTAGATAGAAGGTAAGATTACAAATAACCTTAAAAACAAAACAAAGTGAAAGAACCTTAGGTCAGCTATAGAAATAGTCCTGGACCTTTACATACATCTGTATGCTTTAGAGATTAGGTGTCTTTTTTATGGTTCCTCTTAGGTTAATTATTCTTGTTAGCTTTTGCAATTAGCTGAAGAATAATGGCTTTTCCTTAATGGATATTTTCTTCTTTTTCTGATTTAACTCTCTTAATCTTTTTCATCAAAATCTGAGGTATAATGAAACAACAGCATAGGGATTATATGCTAGCCATTTCAGAAATCTGAATGAGGGTGAGTGAGAGACAGTTATGTACTCAGAATTTTACTCACAAAGCAAAAATACCTGTGTTAGTTTGCAATAGTTTGGCAATAGATTTATAGCTGTGTTTTGATTATAAAAATAAAGACCCCTAAGAATTTTGGTTGGAAAGAATTAAGTGGTCTACTTAGGAGCTAGGAGAAAGCAGTCTGTCTGTGTAATTCCTGTTGCATTGTGGATTCTGCCAAGAGCAAGGAAAATGGCTTTTTCCCTATTATAATAGTATTTAAGTAGACCCTGAAAGTCTCTGAAATTTTCACCTTGGAAAGGACAGCTATCTAGAGGGAAGTGAATATTTTCACCTCTACTTTTTCGGTACAGTATTATAGAGACAATTTTTCACTCAGAGAAAAGTATCTAGCGCTGTGGAAGGTGTGGGGGGGTGAAGCAGAAAAAACAAGCAGTTTCCAAGTAATGCTTTCATCTTCCAAAATTCTTGTAAGAGTTGAAAATTTGGCTATTTTTCTTCACATGTGAAAGATGTACTGTTTGACTATGTCAAGGACAAATTTTAAATCTCTCTAGTAAAACTTGCTCAACAGATTCTGCTCTGGCTTAGACTTTTTTTTTTTTTTTTTTTTCAGATAAATCCAGATATATTGCTATGAACAAAACCAAACCCGAATCATGATCCAAAAGAAATCCTCCCTGCTTGTCCTCAGAAAGCCTGACTGTTTTTTCTTCCTTACTGACCTGCCCATCTTGACTAATCAGACTTGCAGCAGTTCTACATGGGTGAGGGTTGGTTATATACTTAATAATAATTAAAAAAAAAAAAATAAAAAAAATCCTGAATGCTGTCTGGTTAGTGATAGGAAAAGTATGTTAGTTCTCTAGATCAAACAGAAGGATTTGTGCAAGTTTTGTTTGCCAGAAGCCAAAGATAGGGTTTTCTGCTGCAAAAATGACTTTTGCTAATTAGAAGCCTCTTGGGAACTTTGTACCAAAGCCTGAACAAACTGACCAAAGTTCTGTTTAGAGCTTTCTGCTTTCTCCCTGTTCTGAGAACTGGTCTTAGAGTATCTTTGCCCATTTCCCTATTTCTTGACTTGTACTGCATACACTACATTACTCTTCAAAATCTTTTTCCCACATAAGAGCCCCTTTTTCCTTTTTTTTCCATCTAAAAGATATTCTCTTGCTCCCTTAACCCAAGGTATGCTCGTTCTGCTCTGCTCTAGCACGTTTTTTGGCAATACCAGAAACATTATTTTCCACAGTCATGAAGACAATTTGGGAGTGTATGTTCTGCCCCTTCACAGCTTCGTGGAAGGAAGTGGAAAAGAGGCAGACAAAAGTTATTAAATCATAGAATGGCCTGGGTTGAAAAGGACCTGAAAGATCATCTAGTTTCAACCCCCTGCTGTGGACAGGATTGCCACCCACTGGATCAGGCTGCCCAGGGCCCATCCAGCCTGTCCTTGAACACCTCCAGTGATGGGGTACCCACAGCTGCTCTGGGCAGCCTGTGCCAGGGCCTCACCACCCTCTGAGTGAAAAGTTTCCTCCTAATATCTAACCTAAGTCTCCCCTCTCTTACTTTAAAACCATTCCCCCTTGTCCTATCACTATCAACCCATGTAAAAAGTTGCTCCCCTTCCTGTTTCTGAGCTCCCTTCCAGTACTGTTGCCAGTGTCATGGACGTTGCCATAGCGCAATGGTAATTGCTTAGAAATGATATCAATTTCATTTGGTATTGCACACATTTTGAATTACAATATTGTGTTTTTCATGTGTTTAGCCATACCGGAGTGATTTTGGTTCCATGCTCCTGCTTCATCAGTCCGGCCCAACAGTAATTAAGCTTCAGCGGCCCTTTCCAAAGGCAGGGGAGTTTAAATATCAGTAATTTGATCTGCCCTGTTTACTGATCTCTGCTGTTAGCTGAGTTGAAAGCGAAATGTTTTAATTAAAACGATTGGCAATAAGTTGGTATAATGCCATAATTTGCACTGGGCCTCTTCTAGAAAATGACTTAACCTCTGCCTCCGTTGCCAAGGCAACTAATGGACATAATTGTAACTGGGTGTATGTAGGCAGCGAGTGGAGGGCCTCGAGCTTTTTCAAATCGCTGGGCTATGAGGATGCTAAAAGATTAAAACTTGATATTAGTAAAATGTATCCAAAAGTCTCTTCCACACTTCAAGTTTAATCTTCACAGTTTGTCTGCTGGTACTATTTTATGTTTCAAAACCTTCCAGTGTGGACTCTAAAACCTTATGACATCATACCTACTGACGTTCATTAATGCAGCAATGTATGTGTAATAACTTGCGATATAATCTGGAAATGGCAACGGCTATTCTACTGGGATTTAGAGTAATGTATTTGATGGAATCTTATCACCAATCTATATTGAATCAGCAACGAGTTAAGAATTAGATCATATATTATATAGTACCTTGAATTACATTTTTAGGCAAAACCACTTTTTTTTATCTCCTTCACTTGCTTAAGGTTCAAAATGAACATGGAACCCATGATAAAATGGGGGATTTCCTAAAAGAAATGTAGAGAGCTTAATCAGGCAGCTCTGATTTGGTGCCTGTCATAGCAGTGCACCTGGAATTCGATGGGGTATTTTAAATAAAATTTAGATTCTGCCCTTTCTAATTCAAACTTTTCTCCCCCATTGAGAGGAAGGTAAAATCAGATGTTTAATATATTGTTTTCCTGTTGGAAAATAGGAACCTGATCCACCCCTAACACTTAGGCCTTTAAAGATGAAAAGAAAATAAATAGAATGTAGTCATACAGCATGACAGTGCAAACTGCTGGTTTCAGAAGTGTAGACTTGAGCATGTGCAATCACCTGTGTGGAGCTAAGGATACAGTCATTTGAGGACTTCCTCCTATAGCTTTGTGTTTACCTTTCCTCTCTTGCATACGCGTGCAGTGTACCCTGAATGCCAAGGCAGCGGAGAGTAGCGAAGCAGCGGAATGAGTAGTACTTAGCTTTAGGAAAAGGAAGGCAACTGGATATCACACAACTTAGTCAGATAGCTGGTTTGTTTTTTCTTTATTCCATTTCTGGTACAGCTATTTGGGCAAATTAATTTGAAAATCTGTGCAATTTATAATTTTATAGTATCAGACACAATGAAACAAATGATGAAGATTCTTTGATTTTTGTTTTTAAAATTATTGCTGGAAAGAAATTTTATTCCAGCTTTGCGGAGCTACTGGAACAGATATAATTTGAAAAATAAGAGCCTTACTCATGAAAACTTAAATTACTCTCTGTTCTTACATTATGCCTTTTGTTTTCAATGAGACAAAGTAAGAGTCTGTGTAACAGGATAAATTCAGTAGTCTTGTTGAAAACCTGTTAGTACAGTAAGACCACAAATTACTTAAGCTTGAACAAGTTGCATATGAACCTATTGATCATTTCCTTTATACCTTGGCAAATGTGCTGAAAGAGAATAAACTAAAGCGATTCTTCTGGAAGTGACTTTACTAAAACATTTAAGTTTAGGCCCTGAGTCTAAAACTCAGCACTTGAAGTTGTTGAACCTCATGGTAAATGGTTGTCTAACGAAAACAGCCTAAGTTGCCTGGCTTGTGAAAGGACACTGTATCAGAAAATGAAGTGAGGAAGATATATTTTTTTCCCCTGGGTTTCTTTTCCTATTTCCATTCCCCTGTCCTCACTCCAAATAAAAATGTAGTCAGATACATAGGTATGGATCATAAGAGATTGTAGTGGAAAACATTTTTGGAAAAATGCAAAGTGTATGTTGACATTTAGGAAGATAAAACAAACATGAGTAATAAAGCTACATTAGGGATAAGGAGAATAAGACAAAGAGCTCTCAAAATCTAAATTTTGTCGTACAGTTTTCACTTCTCTGTCCTGCACCGCACTCCAACACCACTCTAGAGGGTGAAAAGAGAAGATGAAAGCATGCAGGGAGAAGTTGGTCTCCACCAAATGAGGAGGAGCAAATAAAAGAGGAATTCCACAATGTGAGAAGCAGTCCTGCAAGACCTGCAGGCAGGTTCTGAAATGCCCAATGGCGTGTGGAAACATGGATCAGAAAGGTGGGAAGGCATTTAAAGGCGAGTCGTGTATGTGTGCAATTAGGGAAGCAGATGAAAGGCAACCAGATGCAGGAAGTGGGAGGAACAGATGCTGATCTTACTCCCTATCTCTCATAGGTTTATATTATAAAAGATGCTGTCCAGATAGCTGTGCTGGTCAACAGAGAATATAAACAGCACAGGCAAAGGCCAGATGTGCTGACTTCCCTGCATATCCCAGGGGAACCAGCACCGCAGCCACAGTGTGATATGGTGGCACAAGATGTCTCTGGCCCTGCTTGCTCTTAGCTGCTATTATTCCATAGTGAATTTAGAACGTGGCCCTCCAGGATCCTGTGCTAACAAAACTAAGTGGAAGAAAAAGCCTGCATGGCCTGGCTTCCCCAGATCTGAAGCCCAGACTTTTCATAAACCTCTGGAGAAGTCTGACAGCTCAGCCTGTGCAACGCGGCCCCAGTACTTCAGCCCTGTCTCCTTCATGCACTGCTGTCTACATGCAGCTTTGCATCACTGAGGAAGCACGTGCCGTCTGCTTTACCTGACTCTATTTCAATACTTCTGAGGATATGCTCCTCTGATATGTATTAATTTTCCCTTCAAGTTGACTTTTGCTAATAAAAGCCCCAAAGAGCATGAATAATAGTTGCTAATCTCAATAGAATGGTTAATAAATCACCCTTCCATACAAAAGTGTTAGGGTAGAAAGATGACAACTGGTGCAAATATTTATTCTTATGTTTTTCATGTACATAATGACATGTCCCCTGGGAATTAGATAGAGAAGAAGAATATGAGACAGAATTCTGGCAAAATGGTCTTCTAAATGAAAATGTTAAATGGGTTTGAAGAAGAGACAGTATTTCTTTGCTGAAGATGAAGATTAAATTGACTTTGAAAGGGAATAAAATCTGAAAAATTAGAACAAGTAAAGAAAAGTGCAAAAAATTAGAATTCAATGAGTAGAACTACCAGTCTCATTAAATGAACAATTTCAGTTTAAATCAATAAAACTGCAAAAACACACTTCTAGTACATGGTTTAATCTGTAGCTATTGAAAATTGCAACATACCTTCTGAAACGAAATTATTGTGTACTTATAGTTCATCGTTACAGTGAACATCGTTTACCACATAAAGCAAAATGGTACCAATAGATCTGCAATGTGTTAGTTCTGCATGGTTAGGAATATAGGTCTCATTACTTACAAGCCAGATTGACAGCTGTTATTGAAAGGTCTTATTTAATGTATGAGAATCGCTTCAAAACTGTATGCAGTGAGAATATTGATATCAAGCTCATTCAGGTTTTGGGGGTGTTTAGTTCAAATGATATCCTTTAGTCTTTAATTTTAAATAGTCCATTTGGATGTCAGTGTGCCTTTAAAACCAGGATCCACCTCAAGCTGGCATAAGTGTATCATTGTTTGGCCTGTAGAAACCTTGTCATTTCCTGTTAAATTATGCTGAGTTGAAGAACATGTAGGTGGTATTCCTGTAGAAAATATTCAGTGCGGTGCACTTAATAAATAGTGGCTCTGCAATATATGCATTTTGGCAAAGCAAAGCAGAGCACTAATATTTGGCAGCTTTGATTCGCCCACAGATGCCTTTTCTTCACCTTGGTAAAAAGAGTGGATTAAGCCATCTGTACGGTACTTTTTCCCCCTTCTAGTATAGCAATTCTTTATTTAGGAAAAACCCACTTCATTGGTGAATGTCACAGTGGCAAAATTTAGAGCTATGCAAATCAAATCCTGTGTTTTGTGAGATATTGCATCTGTTCTTTGCAAAGATAACTGGCCCCGTAAGCGTCTTGGGCTGGACAACAAGCCCTGGCTCTGCCTGGAAGCTCTGGCTGCAGCCCAGTTTATGAAGGTGTCTGTGACATGGCAAGTTTGCAGGCAAATGCACGGGGAGATTTCCCTCCTTCCTCTAACAGGTAGGTCAGCAGCCAAAGTTTCTTTATTCAAATCTCATTTCAATTTAGAAACATGGGCTCAGGCTTCTCTTCTTTCATAAGCACTGATAACGTGAGCCTAGGTAAAGCCAGTAGAGTGTATTTTAACTCAGAAGTGTAAAGCAAAAGGCAATGAACTGAGCGAGTCTGCAGCTGAAAATTCCAAATTCTCCAGGGCTGGGAAGAAGCATAGGACAGGTGGCGGTGAGGACTGTGGTCCATCACAAGAAGGTGGGTGTCCTCACTGACAACAAATGTAGGTGGAATGTTATTCACCTCTGTGATGTTACTTGGTCAGAGGCACTGTGTTTAACAGGACCTGGCTAAGAGAGTAAGAGCAATCCTGTTCTCAGACTTCTTCAGCAACTGGTAGGACATTGCCCTTCCCAGAGAAATGAGGCTGCTCTGTAGTAGCTGAGCAAAGCACAGGCCAACACAGAGAGCAAAAACATCTCTTTGGAGGAGGGACTGGAAATACATAGCATATTTTCAAAAAACAGCATGAAAAATGTGCAGCTCTTGGAAACCAGCTATGAGTTATGTAGGAGGTAGAAAGTAAAAGGAGAACAAAAGGAAGAACCTGAGTTTCTGTCCAAAACAATTTTGAGGAATACCAGAGATCAGAAAAAAATGGAGACCTTTGGTAGCCTATAAGCTGAAGACCAACTTAAAAGTTTATTTAGTGCTATTGCTATGCTCTATTGCCAATACTGCATTTTTTTTTCCCTTTGAAAGTGAGAAATGTACAGAAAGCCTTAAGGAAAAGAGAAGAATGAAGTATACCCTAGAACATCTACTTTCTAACCAGCTCTGTGTGCATCAGCAACCAGAGAGACTTAGAAGATTTTCTCTCCCTTCTAATCTTCTTTCCTGCAATATTTAACCTAGCTTTGCATGAGAGGCTCATCAGACTTGAATAGGCCAGCTTGGGCTTCTTAGAAATTCCCACCAAAAACCATTGCTGTGTAAGCCTTTCTTTCTCCACAGATTTTTCTTCTAATGATTAAGACAATATTCAAGTTATCCTTAACAAATATTTGAAATGGATGAAAACAATGATAATTTATTTCAGGAGGATTACAGAGTGGTCTTGAAGATCTGACATTGCTCTGTGGTGCAACTGGGCACAAGCAAATTATAACTGGAGGCGTCAGCAACATGTTAAACTCTGTTCAGCAGAATGTTACAGTGCAATGTACTATGTGCATTGGAGAGAGAAGAAATAAATTAAGAAATGACCAGCTGTAATTGTCTTTTTTTTTTTTTTTCCTTCAGTTGTTAATTACTCTAACTAGGTAAGGCTTGCAGGAAATCATACAGGAACAGACTATAGCTTATTGAAGTTATCCTGGTTTATTGAACCCATTATTCTGATTTTTCCAAGTTAAAAGCAAAATTATGGGAAGTTGGGTCTCTTGTCTCTATGAAAGTGCATGGCTTATGTTTCTGTGGCTTTGATTATGGTACCTAACTAACTGGTAGGATGGCAAAGCCATCCTACTGATCCATGACTGAACACTGTTGGTTGGAGGTCTGAGGTGGTGTTTAAAAGGAAGCCACTTTTGAGAGTAAATGGAGGAACCACAGTTCTGGGACTGGGAGAGTTCTGGGACTCTCTAATTATTATTCTTTAAAGTGTGCAGCTGTTTTAAGCTGCTTAAGGGTATAAAATAGCCAAGAGTCCTGTGGGAAATACTGCAGAGGGCATAAAGCAGGCAATGCAGTCAAAAGAGGATGAAAAATACATTAATTGCATAGCTTTTCAGCTTATCACATATTTATCACTGTGGTATATGTAGCATCATACAAACACAAGCTGTGAGAATTGTGTTTAATGTATGTACTTGCTTTATAGATTCACTTTAAGGGATTCAGACAGTCACTGCTAATTTCTACTTTAATTACAGAAAGTGCATTGTAATGTGGACACAAACTGGGCATAAGCAGACTGATTCAGGTCTAATGGAAAGCCAGACCAAAATGATCACACAGCCGTAAAAGGAAGGTAAATGGTATACAATGGTCACTTTCCAAGAGCTTACTGTATCAAAACTGCTTACTTTAAGCTATGCTGCTTTCCAGATTTAAAACAGTACTGTGCTGAAATCTGTAATGCTGTGTGGGAAGTTGCATCCATTCCTGATTCACCAGCTCTTGGGAGTAGTTGCACAGTCTCACAGCAAGTCAGGAGCGTTTGTTCTGCTGGGGAAGTCTGTTTATGACCTCCTGGAAAGTTAACCGTGTGGTGGGGGAATAAGAAGTAGCCTGTTGAAGGCAGGGCACAGGTATTTAGGTGCCACGGACCATTATTTTGGATGAATGCATTTCCCACTACAAATTTGTAGTTAATGCCGTTGTACTGGAACTATCTGGTTTCAACAGCAAATCCATATGCTAGAACCTCATGGCTGTAGGAGAATATCTTTGCTAGGTGTTTTTCAGAAAGGACTTCAGAAAACAAGTGGAGTTTTCTGTTATGGGAACATAACAGAATTTGGAACTTGAAAATAAAAGATGACTGACACTAATTTAATCAGTTGGTAAAACTATATAGAGATGCTTGAAACCCTCAGCCTCTTCTGCAGGAGTACTTTGACTAGGGTGACTGTGAGTCATCTTGGGCTACAGGCAGTAATAATAAGATTAAAAAAACCCTATCTAAATAAAAATGCAGTTTGAAAAGACAATTACCAGATGGCTCATGATAAAATCAAAGGCAAGTCTGGAAAACCTGGCCAAAATAACAGGAAACTTATGGTTATGGAAGGACTGTTGTATGGCTTCTTCCAGATGCGGTATCTGCTGCTTAACATTTACAGGATATTAACGTGTTAGGCTTTTGGGAATACTATCCATGAATTTTAATTGGATGGTCATCCTGCTGCTCATCCCCAAGAGAGAGTGCTGGAACAATTTCCTAGTAGGATGCTCATACAGAGAAGATCAATACAGCAGAATTACTTCTGGAGTTTATAGTAACTGTCTGCCATGAATCACACCTGGCCTGTCACTTTTGTGTTTTGTTTCTAGATTTAGATTATATTTTTACGTATGTATGAGGTGGGAATCCCCAGCTGGTATTCAGGTGCAAGTGGTTCTGCTCTAGCAGGAGAATTTAAAGGGCATACATTCTTCTCTTCCGGGTTCCTGAGCCAGTCCTCTACTTTACCAAGGTACATGTTCGACCTTTATTCTGAGAGTGATTTTTTTGTTGTTGCTGTTCATATATGCACATTATTTCTACAAGTAGTGGTAAGCAGGATCAACCCTCTTTCAAAAATATAGCACAACTAACATACAGCAACAAGTCTGCAGTAAGGTGACAGTCCCACAGGATTTTTCATTGTCAGTGATGTTTAAGAACTAAATCTGCAACAAGATATCAGTATGAGAGAGAGGAGGTGCAGGAGAAAGGAAGCTTGGAGGCCAAGGAATCGTAGTGGAGAAAAGAGTAACCAATCAGCTATATTTGTAGGGGAAATGCTATGCAGAATAAGTGGACTGAAGGTTGCAATAGGAAAAGCACTAACACGCAAAAATAATTATCTCAGGAAGGAGAAGATGTGAGAGAAGATGCACCAGGCTTTGTCAGTCAATTGTAGATAGTTGTGAGTGGTGGTAGGCCTGAAAAGAGAAGACAGTACAGAAATGTTCCTTTCAGACTATGCTTAGGTGTCACTGTGAGTGAACAGAAGGAAGGAAGAAATATGAATAGACAAATGTGAAAAATATGAATTTGACAAATGTCAAATATGTGGACAAAGTGTAGAGGATGCTCTGGCATGCCAGTTTTATATCCTGCCCTCGTATGTTTGGAGAGGGAAAGTGGAAGTGCTGATCAGGGAAGGTTTTGACTAGCTTTGGAGTTGAAGGTAATCAAGAAATCTTGCCTGCTTATGCTGGAGGAGTGAGATGCAGAAAACAAGCCTATGTAGATGTGCCTGTTCATGGAGCTCTTTTTGGCTACATGGTCTGCTATTTATGAGAACTAACTTTAGCCACTGCTGCAAGAAAGGAAAAATAGAAGGTCCAGTAAGCTGAGTGCAATGGGTGTGTATTGAGCAGCCAATGATTTCATGTCTTTCTTTCAGTACAAGCTGTATTTACAGAATTTCTGCTGATTTTCTCAGAATGGCAATGTACTGGTGAACGGTAAGGTGTTAATGGTGTTTTTCATATTTAGATCTATCTTTGATAATGCGTACAGAGAATTCCCCACTCACTTCACAAAAATCAAGTCAGAATGACTCATGGTATTTTTCCTTTCAGCAGCTTTTGTTTTGCAGTAGGGGACCCAACAATCTGCCTGCACAGACGTTACTGTCAATGCAGCACCTTCCCCCTATCAAAGACATTCTGGTCCTTCCACACACCTTGCATCTTATTTTCCCCAAAGTAACTTTCACTTTGAGATTCAATATATCTCCTCAGTAATGGACCCTCCTGATAAACTGCTGTGCATGTGAGCCTATTTCAGCATCTTTTGTGTAGAACTCTGGAGTTAGTGTGCTAATCCCTGCTGTAGAAATAACCTTTTACATACCTATACTGTATGAACGTATCCAGTGCCTAAAGTTGTTTATTAATGCTATTTTAGGGTGATAGATTTCTGCTATATAATTCTTCTGAAGTGGTAAGTTTTAAAAACTCCAAGTATAAATGGGGCTTGTAACTTTAATTTCTCACACACAGTTGACATTTAAGGTTTCAGAGTTGGGGGAAGTAAATATATGAGCATAATTGCAAGTCCTGTGACATACGGTTTTCAAAAGTAATTGCCATTCCAGAGTGGTTGTTATTAAAACAGGAGATATATTCACTACAACTGGGTACTACCATATCACCTAAAAGTTTGAAGATCAAATGAGAATAGCCAAGATTTCTTTAAGAGGCTTCTTAAGTAGAATTTACAAGCCCTACAGTGGAGGCATACTTACAACTGAGGCTGCTCTCTCCTCATTAATCAATACTGTATTTCAGTGCAGAGCATTTGTAGTCGGTCTCAGTTGCAAAAAACAGTATTTTTTTTTTTTCAGCAACTCTGTGAATTAATTAATGCCATCTATTCTTCAGATTCTAACCAGAGGTTGTCAGATTCCCTTAGCCTGTGTATTGATCTGTAATATAACCTTCCATTTCCTGCATCTGCTATTAAGTGGAATAAAATTCATAATGGTTGCACTCCTGAGCATCTGTTCACCTATCCACTATCGTAGGGTCACCAGGGAAAGTTGCTAATACTTGAGAAGAACTTCCCTGGTATATTGATGTCTTTTGTTGTTCAATCAACATTTATAATGTGAAAGAATAGAAGATAGTATTTAATATGTCAGCCCGCCTTAAGACAACTCTGCTTCCATTTTCTGATGCCAAAACCTAATACAATGTTTATGTCCATTAGAGTTAAAATACTTTCCTTATTAGCTGCCTAAGTGCATTTTTCCAACAATAATAATGAAGGGCATTCAGTAAACTAAAACTAATTAATCTCTTCAGTCTACTTTTTGTATTTATCTGATGCCAAAAGCAATACAGTTTTTTCTCTAAAGCAGATTAAAACTAAGCTGTGGATGGTGCCTCCTTCCTAAACAAAACCTGCAAAATTATCAATTTCCGCAACTACTGTTATCTCTCCTTTCAGAAAGCTCTGCTTATTGTGATCTGCGGCTCTGTTTATGCAGCTATCTGCCAGCAAAGGTTAGGCATTATTTGCTTTCTTGCTGCTGTAATGCAAGGAAACTGCAGGGATCTCCAGCCCAGAACCTGCCAGTCAGACAGGACAGGAGCACGTGTTCTTTCATAACATAGGAGAGACTCTCTGGCATGAGACTCTGCTCCAGCCCACTGGTCAGAGCAATTTTGGGGCATTTATGTATTTTTCTAGAGGGCTTAATATCTTCATGGGTAATAGGAGAAACCATCATAACTTCTTCCTGTTGCATAAAAACTTACTTGGAAATGGTGCAATAGAGTAAAGAGTCCGGAGTACACAATAGTGTTTTTTTTTTTTTTTTTTTAAAAAAAACAGAAAACCACTTCCCTGGCATCTATAATTATCTTATTTTTCTTGTGTCCAATTCATTGTTTTGAGGGTTGGCTGGGACCTACTGATACAGGACAAAAGACCCTGATGTCAAGGCAGTGTCTGCAGTGACAGGATCTTTCAGAAGGAATGAGTATGGTTTGCCAATAGGATGCAGTAGGTCATAAAGGGTTCAATCACACACAGAGTAGTGAGTTTGCACTCTGTTATGAATGATAATTACTTGGTTTTTGATCACTAATGAAGGGATGAACAATATAATTGTCTTGATTGTCTAAATATGAACATATGCCATTCTGCTGAATTATTTTGTATTAATACATCATTTTTTCATGTATTAATTATGTATTAGTTAACACGGATTTTGGATATTGCAAATGTGTTAATGATGTAAATCATTAATAGAAAACAAGTTTTCTCTGCCTTCTTCCTGACATCCTTCAACCAATGAATCATTCCACTCTTCTTTTTCAGAAGTAATTTGGAGTGAAAAGTTTGTTATTCTCAGGATAACTTCAGTACTCACATTCTACTTTTAAAAGGACAGGATCTTCATTTTAAGTTTTTTGACTTCGGAACTTAGTAAAAA
>VXAV01004184.1:881743-914326 GCA_013399715.1 Alectura lathami
CAGACAGTTTTTCCTTTCCCATGAATTTATCACATATTGGTCCATCCAGTCCAGTATCCTGTCTGTACTGGGGACATAACTACACATTTTGGGATGAATAGATCAGGGCAAATATCTCTGAAAATTCCTTGTGATACTCTTCCAGCCTTCCATCTCCCCCCACTCTCCCCCACTTGGGATTTCCCGAATCCAGTTAAAGATTTTGATTTAATAATTCTCAATTCTTGAAGCAAAAACCTCAAGTAAATGTACACTTAAGAAACTGAAGTATTGTCTACATTGTTCATGCTGAAATTTTCTGGTGTTTCTGAGAAGACCATGTTTTGGTTTTGCTTGTTTTTTAATTGCTCAGAGCCTTCTTCAAGGTTAGAGGAATGGTCTTCCTCTTGTTTTACTTAAGAAAGTAAAGATGTGTCCATTCTAAGTTTAAAATCAGTTAGAATGAAGTAGTCAAGCTAATCAAAGACTGCCTTGGGTACACTTTATTAGGACATAAGAGGAATTGAATAGTACGGACAAATTCTTTCAGGTTACAGTAAAAGAATAAAAGAGAAAATAATATGATTTCCTCAAATTACCTTGTAGTACAACTTACTAGTAAATACCATAAGGTAGCAAAGTAGAATTAGATTGTGGTGATTCCTGGTTTTTGTGGTAAGGCAAACTTAGATACTCGTTGGTCACTGGTGCTCTGTTGCTTCAATGACTAACTGATGGCAAGGAAAAAAATAATAGTGTATTTCTCTATTAAGGAATACTTATTTCTCTCTTATCCCCTTTCAGAAGGGAATGAAATGATCTTAAAGGAGTGTATCTTCATTTATCTCATGAAATCTTTTAATGACATTACAGGTAGTTTCATTTTCCTTAGGAATTTTCCTCAGAGTCGGCCTACCCCAGGGAGCATATGGCTAACAAGCATTCTAAAGGGTTCCTCCAAATATTCTAGAGGGTTTTCATCCTCTCTGCACAACTTGTGTCTGTTTGTATGAGCCTAAGTGTCTTCTGGTTATCCATCCACAGGCACAGGCTTGTACAGCTTCCACAATATGTTCCCTTTCTCTAAGTCTCAGACCTTGTCCCTAAGAAAAGTCACTCCTGATGATCATGTAGAAAATTTTGGAGACCCATGTGCTGAACAGGGCTGGAAAGTGCTGGGCAGTATCATGTAAAGACGCAACCTTTTATCTGTACGGTGTCTGGGTAATTTCTTCCTTCATCCTTTCATTTCTCGTCCACCTCTAGATTATACAGGTATCACTTGAACTCTCAAGCTATTGTCCTCTTCTTGCTTCAGTCTCCGGGCTTGCATCTCCACCCTCATGGTGCATGAGTTACAGTGGAAAGATAGACTTAATCTTGGAAGGATTTTTAACTCTGGGTGCTCTCTTGGTAAGCCTTGACATATATATATTTAATTGGAGAGAAAAATACTTCATATTTGGTTTTGATCCTTTTCCAGTGTCATGATCTTTGTTAACTGTGATGGTATGAGTTACTGAGCCTTTCAACACATGCTGTAGAATAGTAAAATATAGCTTCAATCTTCCTTCCTTTTTTTTTCCAAAGCACTTTTATAAATCAATAATTAGATTGCCGATTTGCTTAAAGGAAAGAAATTAATACAGCCTACCATACCCTTTGGCGGTAAGAGTATTTAAAAGAGAACTATGCTTAAATTTCATAAAAGCCTCCTCAGCAAATCACTAGAAGAATATTGATCTTGAAAGAAGTATGTGAATTCTAATTGTGTTTGTCTTTCCACTGGAGGACCATTACTTTATTTTGCTAGAGTTCATTCTTTAATTTTATAGTCTTGGTATGTTGTCTATGAAGATTCCTTCTCTACATTTGAGCAAGGTTTGTAACCACCCAGTTTTGCTGACCTTTTCTTTTCAAAAGAAAATATTGACCTGGGAGAGCTGAAGAGAAGCTTTTAAGATCAAGTTACCATCACCAAAAGTCTCAGCAACATATAACTACAATTCCTGGTATAGAGCTGTCTGTTAAATGGCTAAGTCAGATGCCAAGTACAATAATTGCTTCTTGCTGTGCTACAGACTCTCAAATCAATTTATTCTGATTATAAACCACCATCTTCATAACATACACTTTAATTACATATATATTTTAATCTTGGAAAACCACATACATCTGTAGGTTAATTCTGCTACTTTCACAAGTAGGTTTTGACTGGTAAATAAAACTCTCTCAGCCAGAGTTTTGAAATATCTGGTCTGGCTATTCCAGTGTTGGAAGAGTGGGAAAAGAGTGAGAGAAAAGAATCCCTAACCATTAAACAGTTCTACAGCATTCAAAGTCTTAGGGAATAGATGGAAAACTCAGGGAAGTTGAATGTTTAATAATGCTTTTGTAATCTGTAGTTTTGGGAAAAAAATAAAATTACTGTCAAAATTTAGCTTAAACATTTTCTTTGTAAAGCGAAATAGCTTCAAACAGAAACTCAGAGCAATGGTTCTTTAGCTTCACATTAATGTAAGTTTAGTTCAGGTGGAAGCTTTACTGTTTCCAGCATTTATAGTTAATTTATAATTGTGCTTTAAACCAAGACTGGAAGCCTTCTGAAATCAACTCAGCAGCACAGACTTGAGCCAGTTTTTTAGCTGTGACAGTCTAGTGCAGAGTGGGCATGAGTAGTTCTCGAGAGCTTAACTTGGTCTTTGGTTTGCTTCTTGTTTTGTTTCATTTTGTTTTTTAATCTAACATTAACCTAATACATAAGGAGTATATAAGGGAACAAAGAAAAATAGCAGATTTTAATGTGGACTCTGGGTACCCCCAATAAATTGCTGTACCTGAGCTAGCACTGGAAGCATTGTCATCCTAAAGTGATGGGCGATAATATAGCGATATTGCTCCTAGAAAAAAGGAACCTTGAATATGACAGTTTGCTCAGGTACTTCTGCTAGAAATTCATGCTTTTGGAACTTCTATCTATATTTCATATCTTGTTTGCAGTTCCTAAAACAAAACAAAACATTGCAGCCTAATTTAAACAAACCGACAGCAATGAGCAGTTGTTGGGCTGAATTCCAGTAGTTCAGTTTAAAGTTTAATCGACGTCTTCCTGAGTAAGAACTGTTTAATCTCTGAGTACATGGTGAAGAAAGGCTTTACATAAATCCAACTTATATGAGGTAACTGAGGTGTATAGCAGCCCAGACTAATGAAGAAGTTACTGCAGGGTAAAGATTACTCAAATTACTCTGCTTTAAAATTCAGGAGGGATTTAGTAAGAGTCAGATTTAGCAAAAGTTTGAATCTCATTCTGTGTGGACAATACTGAAAAAGTTACTCCAGCTGGTGGTAGGAGAAATCCTTATATCATACAGAAAGAATACACTTCTAATAAAAAGCTGAGAACTCAGCATCAGTCATTTCATAGCAAACCCACTGTAGAAATCATTCTCAGTAAAAAAAATAAAAAATAAAAATAAATAAATGTGAGGGACAGAGAGAATTTCTGTATATTTATATTCATTGAACTAGAGGAAAACATCTTGGTTCATTACTAGAAATAACAGCTAGAAAAGAATAATGTGTACTTGACACCACTAGTGCATTCTGGCATTTGCCTTTACCTTTCTGTGGTTATCATTTGAATTGCAACTCTAAAACACAATTTGGAGACTCAGTGAAGTGTAATAAAATGAAAATGGAAGACAGGACTTTTTTTTTCCCTTGCTTGCCCATCATAAATACTGCAGCTCTTTTAGTTGGGATCCTCCTATCAGGCAACTGAAGTCTTTATGGGAATGTATTTTCATTTCTAACATCTACAGTTAATTTTAGGACTCTATTATGTTGAACGGCAAATGAACATAAATCTCGATTTGAAAAAACTTAAAACTGGATGGACAAAACAACAAGTGAAGACACTGAGGGAAAATATATCCTCATTTTCAAGAAGAATAATTGACATATTACGAGAAAAGTGTTTTTGTCACAGCCACACTGGAGGGCCTAATGACAGAAATTGATGCTCTGTTTCCTCCAGCAGAATAGCCAGTTCCTAGTCTATTTGTCTGTTTCTCTCCATTGCTGTTTTTCAGATTTATATTTTGTACTCAGATCATTTGTCTGATGAACTGTGATAAAGGAAAGTGAAACCACTTTCTGGGAAAGTTGAGGTTTGAAACATTCTTGCGCTGACTTTACCCCTGAGGGCTCAGGGACCTACTGGATCAGTTTTCACTCCCAGTTCAGTGCCAGACCATGAGTTATCATTCCTGTTAAAGACCTCAAAAATCTCTGCTAAACGCAGCAGTTGAATGCACAAGTGGATGAGTCATACGTGATGTTTAAAGGAGGCTTTTTGTCATCAGTTTTACAGTGTGTTAGTGCAGACAAATTGTAGTGGCTGCTGAATAGAGTGCAAGAATAACAAAGTGCAAGTCATTTTATTACAAATACTTGTTTGAAAAATTCCTGTTAAGTATCACTATGAAACAATGTCCAGTATTTACTCTTAAGGAGAAATTGCAGTGACCAAAAATGAAGGAATGCCTGATAGAGTTGGGTACTTGTTTGTAACATTCCCTGTGTTCGCATGTTTTGGACTTGGTTGCTTACAAAAAAGCTCGGACAGTAGGAACCTAGAAACATACAAATGGATAGCTTTAGGATGCTGATGGGAATACTGCCAGCAAGGTAAAAAGAAATATTTTAAAAAGTGCCAAACATGCAGACTTGTCATCCTTTGCCTTAATGGGCACTTACAAATGTGCTACTTGCAAGAGATGTTCTTCCACAATATGATTGTGGTTATAAAACAAACAGCATGGTCAATAATATGATCTAATCTGATTGAAGAGGTCAGTTAGAAAATTATTACCCACTTTACAACCCATTAACATCAAACCTACATTACAGGAATGTATGTGATAGATTAAAAACTTGCTTACTTAAAGCAGGAAGGTCTAAATAAACTCCATTACAAATGTTTTTTTATATTTGAAGCAAAAGGAATTACCCCTTGGTGACTAGAATGAGATGGGGAGAGTCAGAACAAGTTGCTGAGTTTAGCTTTTTAATCTCTTTGCCTGAATTCTGTTTAGTAGATGTTTGGGGAAGTGGAAAAGACGTTTTTGGATGATTAGCTTCTGCTTGGTGATTGACACACTGAGGGGGCTGAACAAAAGCAGTTCAAGGGAAATTGAAACTGTTGAATGGAGTTACTGGAATTGTGGGAGAAAAAAATAGTGCTTCGCTTGATATGGAGCAAATTATTTGCTGTATCAGGAAAGACCCAATGACCCATCTAATCTTGTATCCTGCCCACAATGTTGATTTATACCAGACGCTTCAAATGAAGATATAAATCCCTGTAATACATTTACCTGTAATTGTATAATAGTGTACAAGGAGGGTATGTTTTTTCTTGACACCAGCCCATGATCAGCATATGCCCTGTAGCATATGCATTGAAAACTCCTGTCTTTATTCTTATCTGATGAAATCGTGTATGCTGATGGCAGTCGTATAAATTAATGCAGGTGGATGGATAAGTGTTTTGTGTGGAACATAGCATGCTGTCATATTCGCTGCATCTTAGCTAACGATAGCAAATTCTGTAGGATATTATGACACAAGGTTGGGAGGCGATTCTGTTTGGCTCCATAGTGCTCTTTTAACATGCAGCATCACAGGAGGGTAGCAACAGGAAAGAATTCCTGACTTGTGGTTCTTATTTCCTAAGCAGGACCTACTCATGGAAACATAGAATGGTTTGGCTTGGAAGGGGCCTTAAAGATCATCTAGCTCCAACCCCCTGCCATGGGCAGGGACACCTCCCACCAGACCAGGTTGCTCAGAGCCCCATCCAGCCTGGCCTTGAACACTTCCAGGGAGGGGGCATCCACAGCCTCTCTGGGCAACCTGTTCCAGTGTCTCACCACCCTCACAGGAAAGAATTTCTTCCTAATATCTAGCCTAAATCTCCCCTCTTCCAGTTTGTGGCCATTACCCCTTGTCCTGTCACTACATGCCCTTCTAAAGAGTCCCTCCCCAGCTCTCCTGTAGGCCCCCTTTCAGGCACTGGAATGCTGCTATCTGGTCCTCCCGGAGCCTTCTCTTCTCCAGGCTGAACAACCCCATCTCTGTCAGCCTGCCTTTGTAGCGGAGGTGCTCCAGCCCTCTGAGCATCTTTGTGGCCCTCCTCTGGACCCCCTCCAACAGTCTGATGTCCTTCTTGTGCTGGGGGCCCCAGAACTGGACGCAGCACTCCAGGTGGGGTCTCACGAGAGCAGAGCAGAGGGACAGGATCACTTCCCTTGCCCTGCTGGTCACACTTCTCTTGATGCAGCCCAGGATGCGGTTGGCCTTCTGGGCTGCAAGTGCGCATTGTTGGCTCGTGTTGAGTTTTCCATCAGCCGACACCCCCGAATCCTTCTCCTCAGAGCTGCTTTCCAGCCATTCTCTGCCCAACCTGTATTTGTGCTTGGGATTGCCCCGACCCAGGTGTAGGGCCTTACACTTGGCCTTGTTGAACTTCACGTGGTTGGCATGGGCCCACCTCTCAAGCCTGTCCAGGTCCCTCTGGGTGCCATCCCTTCCCTCTAGCATATCAACGGCTCCACATAGCTTGGTGTCATCCGCAAACTTGCTGAGGGTGCACTCGATAACACTGTCCATATTGCCAACAAAGATGTTAAACAGCACTGGTCCTAGTACTGATCCCAGAGGAATGCCACTTGTCACCGGTCTCTGTTTTGACACTGAACCTTTGACCACGACTCTCTGTGTACGACCATCCAGCCAGTTCCATCCAGCCAGTTCCAGAGAGTGGTCCGTCCTTCAAACCCATGCTTTTCCAATTTAGCAACCAGGAAGTCATGCAGGACAGTGTCAAATGCTTTGCACAAGTCCAGGTAGATGACATCAGTTGCTCTTCCCTTATCCACTGGTGCTGTCACTCCATCATAAAAAGCCACCAAGTTTGTCAGGCACAATTTGCCCTTGGTGAAGCCATGCTGGTTGCCACCAACACCTCATCTTCATTTTCTGTGTGCCTTAGTAGATCCTTCAGGAGGATCTGCTCCAAGATCTTGCCAGGCACAGAGGTGAGACTGACTGGCCTGTAGTTTGCCGGATCTTCCTTTTTTCCCTTTTTGAAAATGGGGGTGATGTTTCCCCTTTTCCAGTCAGTGGGAACTTCACCAGGCTGCCATGACCTTTCAAATATGATGAACAGTGACTTGGCAACTTCATCCGTCAGTTCCCTCAGGACCCGCAGATGGATCCCATCAGGTCCCATGGACTTGTGCACCTTCAGGTTCTTTAGATGGTCTTGAACCTGATCTTTGCTTACTGTGGGCGGGTCTTCCTTCTGCCAGGTCTCACCTTTACTTTCCACAACTTGTGCGGTGTGGTTAGAGCCCTAGCCTGTGAAGACTGAGGCAAAGAAGTCATTGAGCACCTCAGCTTTCTGCATATCGCTCATGACTAGGTCTCCAGTCTCCTTCCGTACAGGACCTACATCTTCCCTAGCCTTCCTCTTGTTGTTGATAGACCTGTAGAAATTGTTCTTATTCCCCTTTATGTCCCTGACTAGACTTACTCTGTCTGGGCTTTGGCTTTCCTAACCTGATCCCTCGCTGCCCAGGCAACTTCTTTGTATTCCTCACAGCTAGCCTGTTCTTGTTTCCACTCCTTATAGACTTTCTTTTTATGACCAAGTAAGTCCAGGAGCTCTTTGTTCATCCACAGAGGCTTCCTGGCATTCTTGCCTGCCTTCCTCTTTCTTGGGATGCACTGCTTCTGGGCTTGAAGGAGATGGTTCTTGGATATTGACCAGCTCTCCTCGGCCCCTCTTCCCTCCAGGGCTTTGTCCCATGGCACTCCGCTAAGCAGATCCCTGAAGAGGCCAAAGTCTGCTTTCTTGAAGTTCAGAGTAGTGAGCTTGCTGTGCACCCTCTGTATCGTTTCCTGTTCCATCAGATTTTAACCAGTACAAGGTATTGTTGTGTGATTAGCTCATATTTGTCATGCCTGTGTTTGCTAGATTGTGTCCTATGCCTTTTAGGTTTGTTGTCTGATTGTCCAGTTTGCATTAGGTCCATTTCCCTGTGTGATTTCTATGTAAATTTGTCGGTACCAACCCATTTACAGAGGGTTATTTCTGAGGGAAATCTCAGTTGTTATCTTTGCTTGCAAAGACCCTAGGGAGTAAGAAGTGTGAGCTAGAAGACAACACTGCTGGGTCTGCCTCTCTGTTTCCAGTATCTGATCTGTTCATGGAGCCTCAGCTGTACTTAGTTCTAAACATGGCTGGTAACACCCAAGTGTCACATAACAGTGTTGGACCTGTGTAATTTGCTCGATCTGAGTTCAGCCAGCAGTTGGCTGCAGTACCAGCCTGACAGGTCTTGCTAATGGTGATAAACTTTGTACCTGCTGTGCTGGTCTGCACTATTTCTGTAGGAGGTCTGAGCTCTTGAGAGTGACTTGTGACGGTGGACTATGCCATAAAAGAGAGTACTGCACTGGTGTGCTGGATTCAGGATGGTGAAGACTATGAAGGTTGGGTTCAAGCAGCCCTAAGGAAAATTCCGAGGCCCCTTTACATCAGAGCAATGAACACACACTGTCACAAGGGGCTATGTGCACAGAGACAGCCCCAGGTATGCTGGTGCTGCAATGTTCGTGTTGCCATGATTTTCCCTGTTTCCAGGCTGGATGCAGCTCTTTAGCAAGAGCAATTTCTTCCACGTTGTTGTAATTCTGGTCACTGATCAGGCTGCTGTACCACTGTCTTTAATGCAGGGTGGTCTGGGGAAGTCTGTTCTGCCAGCGATTTGAACGTTTCCAGGCTGGCTGAGGCTATGCCACAAGCCTATTTACATTTGGCATAGAGCTTGCAAGGCTCTGGGGAATCATTTTGCCACCATTTCTGCCTGGCATTCCTATCTGCCTGCGCTGCTCTGACTCCAAGGCATTTACAGGTGACCTGACTGTTTGCCAGGAAATACTCACCTCCTCAGTGGCTGCTACACATCAGTGTAATGTGCTTTTTGGCTGCCTGAGGAGGAAATAATGTCCATCAGGGCCAGACTTGAGAGTGACTCAAGGTTTGATAGTCGGATTGTATTTGCTTGCTATATTCATCGTGACATCTGTGAGGGCAAAAAGGGGAGACTGGGTGAGACACGTGCAGCTGCAAGAATCAGAAAGTCCTTCCAATGCAGGAAGCCCCAGTTGAGTCCTTCATACAAAATCCATTACTGAGCGTTCACTGCTTCAGTTATGTGGTTTCCAAGCTGTTTGTTTCTCTCTCTCTTTCTCTCTCTCTCTGATGATAAGGGAGAGGAAGAAAAATTTCTCCTCTATTTCCATTAATGTTTATTTTGATGGCACTATATCCTTCATCTTCTGCACTCTCTGTCTGGACGCATAGCAGGCTGTGCAAGACCAAAGCTTAAGCTCTGGGCAACATTTAATGTTCATTCTTCATAAGCATCCCTTTCATGCTCATCCCTTCATCTGTCTCTGGGGAGGAAACCGTTTGTGCCAACAGATAAAGCAGTAAGTGAGAAATATTTCTGCAAGCTGAGGAAAGAACAACAGTGCAAATTTAAACAACTAGTAAAAGTAATCACAAAAAAGCAGCCAAAGTAGTTGTCAGCCGTTAAGCAGGTATGGTTTCAACTGCTGTAAATTCAACGTTTAAGTGGTGAACTACTGACACAATTTCTGATGAAGGCAAATAGTAATACAGCTGTGCTAATGTTAAGGCTGCATCAGCAGTATTGTAAACAACCAAAGTAGAGGGGCTGGTGTGTCCCAGCTGGACAAAGGGAAGAGAGAGAGAATCGAGAGATGGAAAACACAGCACAACGCAGGTGACTGCTGTACCTTGAAAAGCAGTTCGCTGTGGGATAGGGCAAGAATTAAGAGTATTGAAGCACAAAACAGATGGAGTTGTACAAAGGTTAAATTGCCCTATACTTGGTATTAATTAAAACACAGATCCTTACAATTGATTGTTTCGTTAAGAATATAGAAAGCTATCTGAACAAATTTTAGTCACTGATCCTCTGTTTGCACATATGGGACTCTCACTGAATGTGGAAGTTTAGTAAAACTAACTAGATCTGTTTCTTTGTGGACATAAACTACAACAAAATCAAATTCCTTCTAACTTGTGAGACTTGCTTTGGACTTGAACCTGTAATTTTTTTTTTTTTTTCTTTCAGGAAAAATAAAAGGTAAAAATGACAAAGGGGACATTCTAGATGATGCTGACAGGTTTCTTCTGTCAGTTTTCAGCACAAAGAATTTGGTGATGCTGGCTTTTTCCACATTTCCAAAGCGAAGTTTCTGAAGTCCAACCAATGTGTACATAGATATGGGGGACAGTAGTGTTGCTGGTGATGGGGGAAGCCTACTTTCCTGGTGGTGACCACTGTGGGCACTGTGTCTTGTCTGTGGCTCAGGCCACACAAGTCCATGGCTGTGTTCTCCTGCTCTGGAAGGAGTGAGGTGAGAATGAGCATTAAGCCATGATCTTCTCTAGTGAATCATAGAATGGCTTGGGTTCCAAATCTTAGTTGGTTTGAATAATTGTGGCTTCATATTTATTTTATTTAAATTGACAACTTGAAGTTTCTGAAAAGAAAGTGTTGTTTGATATGACTGAATTTCCTCATTTGTGCTTGTGAGTGACACTGGTAATCAGTAAGTGGAATGTGAGTAGAAATGAGCTGAAGTGGTAAAAGTGAATGCTGGTGTGGGAGGGAGCTTTAACATTTCTTGTCCTGTTTAAACCCTATGCTATCCGAAGGAGGTGTGAATTGAGTTTGATGGGAATATTACCACAGAGTATTTTTGTTGAATAAATATTGATTTCTTAATGTCCATTTTATTTAAATGGTTTGACCTTGGCATTTTGAGGGTTGGATGTCAATCTCATATTCTTTTATGAAAATTGGAAATATCTTGGTTTTAATGTGATGCAGACCAGGTGAAACTAACATCTCAAACAAGGTTGCTAGTAAAGGAAGACATTCCGTTTGACCTCTAGTTAGTTACCTGAGCGCTTTCTGCTGTGGGGATAGTTCAGCAATGTCAAGTTCAACTCTGTATATCCACCAGAAACAATAATTTCAAAAAAAAATCAAAGAGTAGTTTTGCATTAAGAAGTAATTTTAGAAAAGATTTAATATGATAGTGTCTTATGAACCAAGAAAAATGACATGTTCTGTTGAAAAAGATTTTTGATTTAATTTCTGTGCAGTTTGGAGAGGCCAGCTATGGGGGGGAGGAAGTTTTACTGAGGAATCAAATATTACTCCATTGTTGCACTGAAAGCATCCGTTAAACATGCATGTCTAGGTAATTTTTCCCTGTATCAACGTATCAGAACTATACTTCTATGTTTCTTCCATTAGGTCCAATCAGTTTTGCTGTAAGCTTTCTTTGGGCACAGGAATCTTAACCGTTATAAGTCCAGAACTGTGGAATTTTGGCATAATAGGCATGCTTGCCAACACCACATGCCCTTTTGCATTTTAAGAAACTCTGGTTTTGGTTTCTGTCAGTTACTTAAAACTGCTTACATTGGGGCTGAGCAGCTGCTGCCTGATAGAGAGCTATCAGTGTAGGTATTTTAAAGGAATGCAAAATTTTAACCACACACATAATACCAATGGTTTACTAAAATCTTGGCTTTTTGCTAGGCGTTCTTTTAGGCAAATTGATAATCAGTGTTTTTCTTTGAAAACTGCAGATGCCACAGCGGTCAGTGGGCAGCATTTACCATCAGCATAGCTAGTTATTGTCTGTGAAAACCCAGGCATTTAGTGTGGTGAATATCGTAACAACAAGCTATTAGCACTTTGCTGCTTCCAGCAAGAGTAGCTCACTAATTCAGTTTAGTAAAATACAGCGATACTTTTAGTGCCAATAATCAGATCTGGAGACTTTCAGAAACAACAATTATGGTGTATCATTTCTGCTGCCCCCATGGCAAAGCCTTTAGGCATTGAAACTGTTTTGAGAAATGAATCTAGGTAGTATCGCTAATGTTAGCGGTTCATTTATCTAGTGAATCATTTTCTTGTTTGCTGTTTTGCTCAGTTTCTGTTGTTCAGTCAATGCAAAGCTCTTTTTTTTTGTAGAGAGGAAATGAAAGTACATAAGTAGGGTAAGATATAACCCACAGAGCTCTTGACATAAACGGGGGGGGTAAAACGGTCTGGAAGAAGTTGTGCATATGTGAATGGGCTATACTAAGCTGTAACTGAGAGGCCAGGGTTTGCCATTAGTCACACCTGGTACCTACCATGGGGAAGGGTAATGGATAAAGCATCTGAGTGATGTGTCAGATTGTACCTGAAAAAAACTTAAGTCTCAAAAATTCAGCTCTCTTAGGTGTTCCTCAGAGAGAAACTTAAGACTGTTCTGAGGGAGAGTGAGCTGAGGCATAGGTATGTCCCATTTCAGTTCCCTTGAAGTAATACATGTCAGATATTGACTGAGCACAGTGATGTGTGACTTTCTGCTGGTGCGTGTGTCCATCTGTCCATCCCCTGCAAGTTTTCAACTGCAAGAGCTAGCAACGCCAGTCTGCTGCGATGGCAGTTGGGCCAAGCTGGGAAGGGCACTTCCCTTACTGCGCGGTAACCTTCTCAGTCTGGCTTCACACAAGGAGGCAGCCAGCTGAAGACAAATGTACCCAGAAGTGAGGAGCTTCCGTGGGACTGTTTGCAGTTCACACACTGGTAACTCTGAACTATTAACTGCTCCACACATGCGCTTTCCTGGTTGGCCTGAAGTGATGGGAAGAGTTTGATGCCTCTCTCTGTTTAGAATCACCCTTCCCACACCGCAGTTTTCTCCTGCTGTGTCAACATGACTGGTTACCTGCTCTCAGATAGGCCTTATGTGTGAACTAACCTGAAAAAGCACCTGGTATCAGAATTGTGCACACTCCACCAGACTGAAAACTGAGTTTTCTAAGATGCTAATAACGCTTTGATTCTCCCTCCATTGATACTTGAGAACTTTCATTTTACTGTGGTTTATGAAACCTTACCACTGGGGTCTGTAATTGCAGACAAATGCGGTTTAGACTTGTGTTGAAGGCCTGTAGGTGATGACTGAATACATTTTTGCTGAAAGCTCGATTACAGTAAGCCTCAGGAGAGCTGCACCTCTGTATAGTTTCTGAGGTTTGCTACACTCTGCTACCACATCTAAGAGCAAGAGCAAGATCCAGAGTGAGGATTTGTCAGTAACGTGGGATACGTGGCACCGTGAAACAAAATTCTGTATGCTTTGTAGTGACGATCAGCACATACACCTCACTGGAATGTTTCAAAACAAATGACTGTAAATACCCTGAACTGTACATTTTGTTAGATGTTTCAGTCAAATTTACTGATGAAGTATTGAAGATAAGTGTTTTTAGGTTAAATATATTTTCTTATGTATGTTTTTAAATTTGGAATGCAGTTTTGAAAAAACAGAGCAAGGATACACTGTGGCCTTTTTCATAAACACAACAGAATAACCTAACCCACCAGGAATCAAACACACCATTTCCTGTCTAAGCTTTGATGCTCAGCTGGGAAAGCTGTTTAACCAGACGCTATATGGAAATCAAAGTGTTGTCTGGCATAATCAGACAAATGGTAGCTAGCATGTAGCACTGTTCCTGTGCTTGCCTCTAACATTCACTTGCTACCATACATCATTTAAAACAGTGACTGAATTAGGCTTACTTTGGGAAATGATGGGTGCTGCACCTTTTTTCCAGGGATGCAGTACTGTGATGGATGGAATTCGCTGGTACAGTTCCCTGCTGATGTGTTTAGTCTCCATGGACTTGGCCTAGTAGGTTACTCTATTGTGCATTTTGCTGTAAGACACTTACTTGTGCAAATATTGCAACAGATCTGTTTGTACTCAATTTTCCCCAGCAATTCGCTGCTTCTACAGTCCTCTGTATTATTAACGTGTCCTGCAAAAGGCTTTCTCCTCTGAGTAAGCTGCCAGCTGGCCAGAAGCTGATACGTAGGCATTAGCTGCCACTGGGGAAAATCAGGGTGAACTTAGTCATTTAGAATA
This sequence comes from Alectura lathami, assembly GCA_013399715.1. Lineage (NCBI taxonomy): Eukaryota > Metazoa > Chordata > Aves > Galliformes > Megapodiidae > Alectura > Alectura lathami. Next base: position 895,832 of record VXAV01004184.1, read on the forward strand.
CTTTGGCACAACAAAGTGCTGGTCCCCTGGTGAATGGCAGCATGCTTAGTTACAGTAGTGTTATTTCTACCAGTTAAGTGCCAAAAAGCCAAGTATTCCAATGCTGACTTAAAGGAAAGTCAGGCCTCTGAAAATAAATTGTATTGAGAACTGCTGGTGAAATCCTGCTAGTGAGAGGGAGAATATATAGGTGAGATAAGCATGCAAAATATTGTGTTAAATGTTGCAGTGCTGGTACGGCACAAGGCGTTTTGCACATGTTCTTCTTGCATTCCTGAATTTGCTTAAAAATAAGTTTGATAAGCAAGAAAAAACATGTCTCACTTTTAGACCTTTCCTTCTGTGCTTGTCCCCAACAGGGACACCATTAAGTATCACCTTCCCCAAATGAATTTTAATGTAATGACATCCCACCACATTGTAGCAGAAATTAATAATGTAATGGGAGCTATTCATCTACGCTGTGATTTACCTGAATGGCTTGTTTTCTTGTTTCGAAGAATACATATAATGCAGAATCAACACGCTAAGCCATGCTCATTGATATTGTTACTTCTACTGTTCACGTTACTGTTTCAAAAGATGCACTCCTTTGTTTAGGAAAGGAAAGAAAGATGTAAAAGGTTTGCATTTTCAAAATGTAAGCTACTGATGGGTCTATAGGAAGATAATTTAAAACTTTTTGCAATATTTTTTTAAAATCCAATTTCTATAGTACATGGACTTTGTGAACTATGTGGCTGACTAGTCCTTCTGCATAGTTACAGTAAAAGGAACCCCTAGAGGAATTCAGTCTCAGTTGGTACAAGAAAAGCAGTCTTCTATAATACAGCATCTCAGTTTCAGACACGACTACATTAAATAAATTTTATTGATCCCTACAATAATAGGGAGCCCATAAAAACACTGTGAAGTGGAAGTGATACTGCTAAGCTCTATCTAAAGTTATCAGGCCATCCAGTAAGTGAAAGAACTATGGAGCTGCGGTAAAGATCTGTGTCAAGCTAGACGCATTTTCTCCAGAAGTCTTCTCCTTTGTCTACTGGAGATTTGAACGTTAAGACACCATCTGAATAATCTGCAAGGAAGAGAACCCTAAATGTGTTCAAATCTTAGATATTTTAAAATCTTAGTTTCCTGTTTCATTTCAAATTAGACTATTCAGAGATCATGTGTGTAAAGGAATATGTCTCAATTTATTTTTATTGAGTGGCTAGGTAAGATAAAACACGCATATAGTCAGTGCTGCTGCTGCCTGCGTATTGTCCATGTGCCTTTGATCCTGTGCTGCAGAGGCTGTATGCAGGAGGGAGCCAACTGGTGCTGACACAGGTTGCCTGCAGCCCCTGCCTGTGAGCCACCATTTGAGAAGTACTGGCAGGGGATGATGGAGATCAAATGTCACCTTGTCACATATCACATGTAGGGAAACTGGGGCTCCCTGCACGTGTTTTAAGGTTATCAGTTGCATCTGAGGTAGCCGGTACCTTAGATAGGGACAGCAAAACGATGTGCAAATGATGGTGACATTTTATTTTCTTAAGTAGCAAAATATTGGCATGTCTGTTCACTGAGAAACCTCATCTAGTGCTTGATGCTGCTGATGAAATCTGAGGAGGATTTTCTAATGGATGCATAAATACTTGAGGAAAAAGCCACACAGAAAAGAATATGGGAAGTCTCATTTATTGTAAGTAGTATTTCTTGGCTAGTCAGATATCCTTAATGTTATTCCTCTGTGCTTTATGCACATAGATTCCTCTGTATGTAGAAAAACTAGAAAGTAGAATGCTCTGAAAGATCATCCTCGTCCGTCTTTGTCCCCTTTATGCTTGCACAACAAAAGCTTAAGAGTACATTAAGAGTAAATGGCAGTAATGTACTGATGGGAATACTTTCATTCAAAGTGGACAACACAGGCTGGATGAAGCCCAACACTTAAGGGTATGAACCTTGTTGATTAATCTTTAGGTTCTCTTCGTCCTGTGTAACATTGCATGCTCTTTAAAGGCCAGGAAAATGGTTTGAAAATGATGGTAGCTCTTATGCAAAAAAGATTTATCAGAAGGTGTGTATTTGCAGGTGGGGAAGTGACAAGCACCAGGCTATACTGAGTTATGAAATAACTTCCTAGAATTTGAGGAGAGCTGCTAGGAAACTACATCAGGGAGACAGGCTTTCTGTAAAATTTTGTAAACATGGGAACATAGCTGGGCCAAAAAATCACCTCTGTCCTTTTTTGCTTTACTGGGGAACTTCTTCCAGAATCTGTGAAGATTCTGCTGCTTTTTTTTTTTTTTTTCCCTTTTNCTCCTTTTACTGCCATCTGGTTTTCAGTGTTTGTTTATTTTTCCAAGGAGACAATATTTTGGGATAGGACATGCCCTTTTGCCTTTGATTTCTGTATGATGTTAGTTTACTGTTTAGACATGCAATTTGTTAAAAAACTTTCTGGCAACTTATGCTCATCTGTAGGAAGGCTGTTGGCTAGCAGTATGCTTTGTCTTTTTTCTTTTTTCTTTTCCTTTTTTTTTTTTTTTAAAACCATTGGCATTTCCAATGCTGTCAATTTGTTGTCTTTTAAAGAGAAAGAGGTTTTTTTTTTTTTTTAAAGAAAATGAAATAATTGAACCTACCTACATCTGATAATCAATGGCTGCATTTTTCCTTATTACATATATTCCTATTATACTTTTCCTATACTTGTTACACTATTCATTATCCTTTTGGATCTCAAACTACTTTTCATAGCAAAGGCAAGAATCTGTGAGAAAACACATGGAATTGATTAATATCCCTAATTACACTGCACTGAGCCAAAGGGTAATATTTCTTACTGGCTCCTGTTAATAATCAGTTATGTCACCAAGCAGTTGGATCAATAACCTATATATTTTTTTCTTGGGCATGACAGTTATTGTATTAGGATGAAGAACGCTGCAAATGTTAACTAAAAATCCTTCAGATATTTGCCACTGATCCACTGAAAGTTTGTCATACTGGAATGGTTCAAACAGCTCAGCAGTTGGCATCCTTTCACAGAATATTTGTTGGAGGATTTCAGCCAGCTCTGCTGAGTGAAGGGGACATTAAGCAGGGAAATATTTTATATGGGCTTGTCTTGAGCTCTCTTGCCTGTTTGCTTGGTCGGGCACAAGCTAATTCCCAATTTGTTCTAGAGCAACCGTGGCCTCACCAGTGCACGTTTATACATCACTTTAGGTGCAGAACTGTGTCAACAGCTCTCTGGGCCGGTGCAGGGACATCCATGTCCGTGTGCTGTATCCACATGTAGATGTGATTTAAACTGGCTGTCCTTTGGCTTCTGCTGTAAATTCCAGGTGATGTGTATGGGAGGTGGCTGTTGTCTCCGCCTGCTTTGCAATGGTCTGTGGTGGCTTGTGCTGCTGCCGGCTCGCTGCATGGGGCTCCTGCTGCTGCTACTCATCCTTGGAGTGTTGTCAGAGAGCCTTTGCACCCATCGCTAAGGGAAAGGTTGCAATGCAGCCTCTTGAACTTCTTTGGCGGTCAGTTGCAGCCAAGGTGCTAGTGATAGTCAGGCTTCTAAATGTTTCCTTTCATGGGTCTAACTTCTGAGCACTGTGCTTTTATGTCTGTTCATGTGCAAGTCTGAAACTGTCCCAGTGTGGGATTATTTCACTTCACCCCCAGTCCATACCTGTAACTGCATCCCGATGGCAGCCATAACACTGACAACTGGCGGGCTGCTTTTTGACCCCTGCAATGTTAAATCATAAAGGCAAAAGCTTGTACTGTCATTAGTTTTGTGGAGAGGAGGGAGAAAAGAAATCCCCAAAGTGAAAGTGATAGGATGTGGATAACAGATTTTAATTGCTTCTTTCTCAGACTGTCTGTACTCTGGTTAAAACAGATTTTCCTGCTGATTCGCGTGAAAGAAGAAAAGGCTTTAATTATTGATGTGCATGCGAAGACTTTCTAAAATGCCCAGACGGACATCTCCAACTGTGTTTCTCTGCTAATGTTCGCTGTGTTTGTTCTGATTGGCAGCTGCTGGGCTCCAGGCAGGTATGTTGTCGCTCCTGGTCCGAAGGCAGGCTACCTGTCTGCCGTTCATCCTGCTGGCACCGGAGTACTTCAGGTACATTACTCACCTAACAACAGTGTATAGGTTTGGGTTTAGTTTGGTCATTTATTGGTTGATGGAGTATTTCATTTGAGCCAGGAGAATACCATTTAATTTTTAAACCACAATGATGACCAGTAACTGGCTTTTGAAGGTAACTGAAACAAAAAGAAGGATCAGAATGCATGAAATCTATTACTTCATTATTATTACTGTTATTAATTTTCAGCTGAAAACCTAGACTGATTTTTCACTTGTTCTCACAGTCATGTTTGCCAGCCCAGGACTGTGTTTTTTGTGAACACAGGATTCGCTATTGTTCCTCTCAAACAGCCCAGCTCTCTAACCATGTGATTTCAGCAAGACAGCCATCTTAAGGCTTCTTGATGTAAAGATATTTAAAATAAGTTCAAAGGGTTAACACAGAGGACAAGAGGAAGGCTATTTCTGTATCTGAGACTTCAGTGGGAATGATTTACCACGAACAGTAGAGCATATCTCAAAAGTAATCTTATCTGTCTCTGCCTGCAGAAAAATTTATGGTGACCTAAGAATGTCTATAATGGCACAATTTACATGGCACCCCTTGGCTGATGAGAAATAGGAGTCTCAAAATGGCTAAAGGGATTAGTAGCTTTAGTTTTGTTTTCCAAAATAACGTACTCACAGCATTGCTGACATTTTTTTTTTTTCTGGTTTAATCATTTCACGGAGGCATTTATTACATGTATGTCATAACCAAAAATAACAATGCCAATTGAAGCCTTATCAATCACCTGGTTAAACTTTAATGCCCTCTTGGTTTAGCCTTTTTTGGTCTGTGAAATAAATTTGACAACTTTATGTGCTTGTTGCTCAACACAGCTTGAAGGTGATTGTTTGTTCTATGAATCGTGTCAGCCTAGTCTAAGTCACAAAACTAAGTTTAAAGAAGACAGAAGTTTAAATCCTGTTGATCCTGCTCTTTAGGTCCTAAATATCTGTTTTTCCGAATGAGTGGCACTTGAACTCCTGTGACATTTAAATACTTGGTATTATTCATTCAGAATAATTATTGATGAATGTAAGGGAAGGCAATTTGGTGGAGATGTCTGGTGGCCAGCTCGTAGCAGGATGTTCACATGACAAAGGCAGTCCTCAAGTCCAGCAGCACAGCACAGCTTTCCTACTGTTGTGGGGGAATATTTTCATCACAAGGCATAGGGGATCGGAGGAGACGAAAATGTGATTGATGAGAAGACTATGCTTTTATGGTAGTTATGGTAGTACTTTCTGCTTTAAAACCCATGAATACCAGATTTGTGCCTGCTGTTCTCCTAGTATAAAGGGGTATAGTGGGATTCCCAGTGAAATACCTCTTGTACTTAAAGGGTAAGGAGAAAAAACATTAACCTACGTCCATCTACATGCCACACAGCAAAGCCATACTCTGTTTCCAAGGTTTTATAAAAACAGCCATAACTTCTTCATACTTCTGTACTCCAACATTACTTGCTCTCCTTGAGTTTTCATTGCTGTGACTTCACTCCTGCGGTTCAACAATTTTGTGTGTGTCCTCAGGTTATACATCCTTCAAAAAAGCAATTGTAAAGATCACTTATTATATCCTATATGACCTTTTGGTTTATTTTTTAAATGACCTGCAGGAGACTCTGCCTAAGGAAAGCAGTTGCATTGTGGCATAGCAACTTCAAATGTCAGCATCTGTTTTCATTCTGTGCGTATTTTGCATTTACTTGTTTGTTAGCTCAGAACAAACCATAATGTTGACATTTCTTTGATAGATGAAGATGGCAACAATCTTGTTGGCTGGCTCCAGATTAAAAAAATCCCATTTCCAATGGGATTTCCAACCCCATTTCCAATGGGGATTTTTTTTTTCAATTTTTCTTTTGTTTCCCCTTAATCAGCTCCTCGAATTCTTATTCTTGTTCATTATCTACTTCCTTGCCAGAGGTAAATATTTTTGTACAGATCACTGTTTTTTCCTGCCATGTAAATTTGTCCAGTGAAATCTTAAACTCTTTAATGAGAAGAATATATTCAAGCGTGCAGGTGGAACGTATAGTCTGTGGGACTCTTTCCCCTTCAGTTTTATGGTATGCTCCTTGGGTTAAATTACATTTTTACTGTATTAATGTATTGATTTCATTCATACTTCTTATTTTTTCTATCTGAAATACTTAGCCTGTCATTGATTCATTCTTTTCAATGTGGAGATTTCACAATCCAATGCTGGAACGTTTTTGTGTGTACCCTTTGTACTGACACCTGATCCTGTTCAGTGAACCAAGGCAATGTCAAATGATTGTTACTTTTTGCTTACTAGTTATTAAGTGATTGGCAATAACTGTTAGATGTGTACCTGCTCTTTAGAATCTTGTAGTCCCAAGGAAGTGGGTGTGGTGTATCTTGATTTCAGTAAAGCATTCGACACCGTCTCCACAGCATCCTTGCGGCTAAACTGAGGAAGCGTGGTCTGTACGATGGGGTGGTGAGATGGATTGTGAACTGGCTGGAGGAAAGAAGCCAGAGAGTTGTGGTGAATGGGGTGGAGTCTAGTTGGAGGCCTGTATATAGTGAAGTCCCCCAGGGTTCGGTACTGGGATCGGTGCTGTTCAATATATTCATCAGCGACTTGGATGAGGGGATAGAGCGCACCCTCAGCAAGTTTGCTGATGATACAAAACTGGGAGGAGTGGCTGACACGCCTGAAAGGTGCGCTGCCATCCAGCGAGACCTGGACAGGCTGGAGAGTTGGGCAGGGAGAAATTGAATGAAATTGAGCAAGGGCAAGTGTAGAGTCTTGCATCTGGGCAGGAATAACTCCAGGAATCAGTACAAGTTGGGTACTGACCTGTTGGAGAGCAGCGTGGGGGAAAGGGACCCGGGGGTCCTGGTGGACAGCAGGATGGCCATGAGCCAGCACTGTGCCCTCGTGACCAAGAAGGCCAATGGCATCCTGGGGTGTATTAGAAGGGGTGTGGTTAGTAGGTGGAGAGAGGTTCTCCTCCCCCTCTACTCTGCTCTGGTGAGACCACATCTGGAGTATTGGGTCCAGTTCTGGGCCCCTCAATTCAGGAAGGACAGGGAACTGCTGGAGAGGGTCCAGCGCAGGGCCACCAAGATGATTAAGGGAGTGGAGCATCTCCCTTATGAGGAAAGGCTGAGGGAGCAGGGTCTCTTCAGTTCAGAGGAGACTGAGGGGTGACCTCATTAGTGTTTATAAATATGTAAAGGGTGGGTGTCAGGAGGATGGAGCCAGGCTCTTCACTGTGACATCCAGTGACAGGACAAGGGGCAATGGGTGCAAGCTGGAACATAGGAGGTTCCGCTTAAATATGAGGAGAAATTTCTTCACAGTGAGGGTGACAGAGCACTGGAACAGGCTGCCCAGAGAGGTTGTGGAGTCTCCTTCTCTGGAGACATTCAAAACCCGCCTGGATGCGTTCCTGTGCAATCTGCTCTAGGTGTTCCTGCTTCGGCAGGGGGATTGGACTAGATGATCTTTCGAGGTCCCTTCCAATCTCTAACATTCTGTGATTCTGTGAAGTGTTTTTATTTCTGAAGCTAGGCTTTTAGAAACATTTACTCTCGATTTCTATAACTTCTTTTTACTGTTTTTCCTTATTTTGTTGTTAAATATTTGCTATTTTTCTTAAATATTATTCTCATGTCTCTCCTTAATAGCAAATAAAATATTTTTATAAATACAGAAAGGATTTTAGATCTGCCTAATTGTAATTGGCTAAAACCCTTTGATAATTACCAGTGAGACTTGACATGATGGTATCTGCATTGTAGAGAAAATGCTGCAAATTCTAAAGGGTTTTGGGGTTGTAATTTCCTTGCAGAAAAACTCTCCTAGAGTAGGTGAAAGGAGACTGCAACACATTGAGTAGGTCATTAAAGTTTTCAATTTAAATTGATAACAAGGAAATGATATGCCAGAGGAAAAAAACAATAGATGAAAAGAAGTGTCCTAGATAGCAAGAGAAGATGAATGCTGTTATGTTTTCCCTACCTCAGACCGTCTGTGACACAGTATGATAGTCTAATATCTCATGATGAGGAGGCTAATACAGGGCCATAAATCACAGCAAGAAGCTTTTCAAATAATAAACTACTCTGCCTTCTCACTAATAGGCCTCAAGTTAGGACTCTGAAATATTGAAAACAAGGCTTACATTCACCTCTGTGTTGGTGACAATGACTTTTGCATATTTTACATCCAGAGATTGTGTGGAGAGGCAGCTTAAAGCTGAGCATATTGCAAAAAGAGCAGATGTGTAGCCTGCTTATTAGTTACTTAAAAATTGATAAGAGGACTGTGGAAGGTGTTTAAGCATAATTTAGCTAACAACCATTGTTTAAATTCACATAGCCCATATGAGTCTAGAACTGTTTCTGGCAACGCTGTTTGTTGTATGGTTAGATTTCTGCACTTCCAAAGCGTTTCAGTCTTGAAGTTCATGCTCATACATGAGCACAAACAGTTATTTCAGTTATTTGGTCTCTTTCTCGTCGTCTATGCTGCTTTGCCCAGCACATATCGACTCTCTGGATCTGACACAGAAAATTTGCTTTTTCATATAAGGGAAGACTATGGCATGTAAAAGCACATAGAAATGTTAATAAGATATTATCTTAAGATTTTTCTTTTCCTAGTTAAAATTTGACAGAATTCATTTTAGGGAAAGCAGAGTAAAAAAAGTATAAGAGAAATAAGGTCATAATCATTGAGCGCTTGGAGTGGCATAACGATGAAGGAGATTAACTCTGAAAGAGGTACATCAATAGTAGGAGAAAAATAATAGCTTCATTTTAAGCAAAATCCAGTGGCTTCTATGGTGACAATGTGCAAGTGTTTATGTGCAGCCAACACATGAATAGTTTCCCTGATGGAAGGAAGGAAAAATTCACATATCAGATATGTTTTTAGTAAGTTTTCACTAGTGGAATAAAGTCAACTAGGCAGGCCACAGGAACAAAAGCATAGGAGCAATGCTAGTTTCTAGAAGCTAGTCATTCTAGCAACCATACCTGCATTTAAAAAACACATAAATTATTCTAGTCATAGAATACAGGACAGAAAAGAAAAGAATAAGCATAGGCACTTGGAAAAGGAAGTAAAATTACCCTTTGTTAATCTACATGTAAGCAGCTAGTTAAATGGATGTATCTTTGGTTTTCTTTCAATTAAAACTGAAAACTGAGGGAAAAAAAACCTTCATACTGATAGTTCTATTTGTATGCTGTTTTGCTTGAATTGCAACTCAAGTGTTTGTGATGCTGATTGATTTTCCTTTTGAGCACAATAAAATCACTGAAATATAGCAAAATTGCTCTAATTTTTGTCATTATGAGTTTCTGAGGTTAGAAATTTGAGCCTGAGGTCAAAGATTATAATTCTCTGTAAACTTATTAAAAACAAACAAAAAATTTACAAACAACNAATAGTTACAAAGATTTAAAGAAGTCTGAAATTTTAGTACATCCTCTCTGTAAAACTGAAAACGTGAAATATCTCACATTAGTGCAAACAACCGAAACCCTAAACCTGAACTGGACCAGTGGAAATAAATCTCAGCGACTGCTGAAGTTTACGGTAGTGCTGTCAGCTAAGGCAGAAAAACTCTGAACTGTATCACGTGAAGACCTGAGCGATGATTGACTTTTCCTATTCTGGCTATGATCTTAGCAGCTGACTGTATGTAGATAATATAAATTGAAATCTCTTGGTGGTTTACTCAGTGGGAGAGGGGGAAATCTCAATTCTCTTCTCAGCCATGCCACTATCTAACTGCTTTACTTTTTGTACTCTGGTTACATCTAAAACAGAATCATTTCTGTTGTGTTTTGAGATCTGAGGCGAAAAAGCACAGTACTGAGAGTTATTACTGGAGGTACCAAGGTATTACAAGAGCAGATTGAGCCTTCTGATACCTGTCAAAACCTCCTCACACCATCTTACTTCCTCTTGAAGCCTCCTTTACTTTTTTTTCACATCTCTCTCTCAATTAAAACAAAAATAAAACAACAAAAAACCTTAAAATAGGTAGGACAGTTTAAATATAAAGGACAGCCTTCTTTTTTTGGCAGGAAAAAAGGGAATTGAGATCATAAGGGACCAGAGATCTGAAGTTGTATTTTTATTTGCTCAGATTCTACGAGATAAGAAAAGGAAGTTTGTGCATATCTCGGTATTTTTTCCTTGATTATCTTCCATTATAGGAAATTCACACATTAGTTTGGTCATTATGTAGCTGTCACATTTTTCGTGGATTTTCTATCATTAGAAGCAGTGCCAACCCTTGGTCTGTCTTTCATGACAAAAACATGAAAATTACCTGTACAAAACACAAAGCTATTTCAGTATAAAACTGGAATAATCTCATATAAAATAAAAATACATTTAAAATCAGAACCTTACCTTCAAACTAATTCCAATAAATCAGCAGTTCAATTGAACGTAAATATCTATTTTCCCGAAAAATAGCCCTTGAAAATTTCAAGCTTTGTAACTACCTTAAAAACAAAACAAAAAAACAGAAAATGCCTATTGATTGTCTCATTTGCCACTGATTGCTAATTGTGTAAGAAGAAGGGACGACTTGCTTCCTATGCAGTTCATACAGGAACAAAAGCAAAAATTCAGGTGAGGTTAAAATGTTTGTACGTCTTGTTTTACAAGGGATAAACAAGGAAATTCAGACAAAATGCCATTGATTTACAGCTTGTCAATCCTTCCTACAAGGGAAAACTTGCATCATTTTAACTTTATTGTTACACCTTCAACTGGTTTGCCTCAAGTTTAAAAATGGTCCTCCAGTAAAGAAGCCAGCTGTATCCGAGATGCAAGTTCTGAAAACACTTTCGTCTTACAATTACTACATGTTGCAGGATGCAAGCTTCCTTGCTGGAAGATGTCCTGTGCTTCTCGAAAGACTCTCAAGCCTTGGTCAATATTGATGGTGAATCTGACCTTTAACTCACACCTCTGAACCACAGGTGGCTCAGTATGTGGAGTAAGCAAGCACTATTTCAAACTAGCAAGCCCACTTGGAAAATTTAGATCTTTTACTTAATAAGAGTATTTGGGTTACAATATGGGAAGTATTTCAAACTGTAGAGAAGTAATTAAGAAGGATCTTTGTGTGAGTTAAATGCACAGGTAGCCTGTGTGAAAAGTACGAATAAAGAAGAGATGCTTTTGGATAGTTCCCTATCTGAAATCCACTCAAATTCACTCTTTCAATGACTAGTAGATTAAATCTATATTTTAGACTTTCCAAAGATGCAATACCAATGAAATGTATTTGGGGTAGAAGACCACCAGGACAAGCTAGTTTTACCAGCAGCAACTCCAGTGAGTGCATATGTAAAACAGATATTCCTAGGACAAAAATTACTGTGTATTGTAATCATGATCATATTTCCTGTTGTCAGTTGTACAAAAACAGTGCATCTAACATCCAAATGAGTTGAGATGTGTTTTGCTGATTACTGCAGCAGATGGTACATCTCAATTAGGGAAAAATATTTTCCGTTGGCTTATTATACTTTTAAATTAAATTCAGTTTGAGTGGAAGATCAAACACAACAAAACAAAAGATTTTTTGTTGGTGGTGGTGGTTCTTTTATCATCAGGCTGGGTATTGCACAAGAGCAATATATTACATTAAGTAGTAACCATGAATGGCATGCAGTGCTGCTTATTCTTTTTAATTTTTTTCCTACTGTAATATCAGTATGATCTTGTGACAGAATATGTTGAGAGATGGAATCTGGCAGCTGAAGTTAATTTTGTCTGATTTGCACGGAAGTTACCTGGGATGTCAAGGGATGACAGAAAATACAGCAATTGTGCTGGAGAAGTAGGAGGCTGCACAGGAGGTGGTATCCACCGCTACCTTACATGAAAGGTGTAGCTGGTTATACAAGGGATTATCTGACTGTGAGCATTACAAGGAGGAGTTTGGTTTGCCTCTAATTCTGAGAGAAATACCTGACTGGTATGGTAAAACTCCTTAGCTTCCTTACCAGATATGCTGGGTACACTACCATGAAACAAACAGTAATCAAATATAAAAAATATTAACTTGTACAGACTTTTAGTTGCCCTGACAGCCAAGCAGATTATGGATTATTGTGCTTGGATTATTATTAACACTGACCAGTGACTATTGTAGCCTTGGAATTATAAGAATAGGAATCAAACCATCTCTGACTTCACAGTTCCTGTTGAAGAAGTAGAAACATGATGTTTGTGTTGCTAAGGCTGTGATATTTTCTTGGAGAACATTTACTTTCATGATGCTGCTTTCATTTGGAGTAGATCATTTTTCAGTAAAATGGTACTGGTGGTGCTTTCATTTTGCAGTATGGAAGGCTATTCAGTCACACTCTGGAAAAAAATGAAGGAGTTTGAGGGTTTCTAAAGGAAATGGGTCACATTTATTCCTGCTGCAGCCTCTTTGTCAATGGATAATGAATTACATCAAAAATAGGTTTTACCTTACACTGAGGATGAAGCTGACCTTCTTTCAGATAACCACAAATGGCAAAAAGTGGTTTTCTTAGTCATTTTCTATCTGAATGCTAAGTGTTGAGTATAATTCTTCATTTATCATTGTAAATATTTAATTGTAAGACAGATCTTGATGTTTTAAAACTTCCTACTGTTAGCAGGCCAGTAAATTTCTGACATTGTTACAGATAATTAACCTGAGCCAGGTGTTGAGAATGTAGCATGACTTCCAACAATGGCTGCAGGGCGAACGTGAAAACAACTTGTTCTTTACCTACTGTTCCTGGCTGTGAAATGTGATAAAGTGATATTTGCACATAGATATTTTCAAATTTGGAGTTGGATAAAATAATTAAATAACAGAATATTGTTGAAATGGAGACTATAGAATATTTTATTTTAGTCCAATCAGATGAAATTCCTTTAAAGTGTGTTTCAGAACAGCAAAATATCCCACTGTACTTGGATTAATAAAATACTGGAAATATATCCACAAATGTTTAGCAGTTATGAGAACTGACGCTGGAGACTTTATTCCTAGAAAATTGACTTAGTAAATTCAGAAGGTTTACTTTGACATATGAATATTTTGATGATGGTTGAAAGCTTTAGTTCATTATGTACTGGTTTTCTGGTAGCATTTGTGTATCATTTGGTAGGCAAGATGCACAAGGTTCAAAATGTATAACTGATCATCCTTGCACTCATAAATGGAAATAATTTTTGTCACTTAGGATACATAAATCAATGAATGTTTGGACGAGCTGTACAAACTAAATGACTTGTGCTAGAGGTGAATTATCTGGGTCAAGCTCAAAGTATTTTGGTAAATCAAAAGGACTTGATTGTTCCTTTGAGAAAGAGAACAAAATTCTTCATAGATTGGCAATATTATACCAGTCTTTATCAGAGGATTTTAGTCAGTTGGACAATACTCCTCCTTGTTTGACATTTAAAGACAATGAATGCTGACTGAATGAGAGTAAATTCATAAAAAAAATAAAAATTGAAAAACAATTAGAAGTAAAAAATATATATTTTGCTTCTGTAGAAATAATTTAAACACACTTAAATTCAGGAAAAAATGATTGTGAAATTCAGTAACGGTCAGGACATCAACAGATGCTTTCCTTTCAACTATCTTCTTTTACAATCAAGGGCAGTATCAGTGGATTTCTTTCATCTCATTCCTGCATACTAACATCTCTCCCCTTTGTGAAACAAACAGAGGAAAAAAAAACAGCAAGAAATGTTCACAATGTGAGCAACAGTGTAAATAAAAGTTCCCTGGGTGAATTTACTTATTTTAATCTGATATCAATTATACAATGGGAAGGTCCAGAAAATAGCATTGCAGTATAATAGCTGAAATTGCTTCTTTTTGAGTTTCATTTTTCATTTTAGCTGGTGCAACATCTCACTCTCACTTGTGTTAACTAAAACTTTCCTTATATTTTTTTTTCCTAGATCGGTCCCAGCTTAAATGATGCCAGCTGAGCCAGTGAACCTAATGTCTGCCCTTTACAATGTCCTGTACTTTGGCCTTGATTAGTGGTGTTGCTCACACCGTCAATTATTAGTAGACACTGCTACTGCTCTGCTCTTTGATCCTTTTAGACCTTCATGCTGCCTTGCTGGGTGAATGATGATGATGGGGAAGGAAGGTCTGCTTTGTTCAGGGATTGCAGGCCTCTTCACATACATTATTTCTTCGGTAATATTCTCTGATATTTATGAATGAAAAACCTGATTCAAAAGTAGCATAATGTCAAGTGAATACAAATCCACAAAGTACAATGTGCTTTGGAGCATGCTTTTATTTCCATTGTATTCTCTAAAGTGAAAAGTAATGGTCAGTAGCTTTTAGTTGTTGACAATGACACTTCTAATGGTGCAGGACTAGAAGAAAAGAATGATCTGTGCTGGTCAGTATTTCTCACTAGCCTAGTAAGTTCTTTCAGTGATCCATGAAGTTGGAGATCAGTCAATAAACTGTCAGAAAAAGGAAAAGAACAGGGAGCTATATCTTAATTACCATCAGATTTAGGGTTAGACATGGTTAAAACAAAATTTCTGGGCCCAGCTTCACTCTTTATACACTTGTTTGAGGTAATTCTTATGACTGATACACTAACATCCAACAGCAGCAATTGTCCTCTGAGGGAGAAGTCTGGCCCATGTCTGTCCTGCTGGTTTCTGAATGCTTGCTGGCTGCTAGCCGCCTGGCCTCAGCCAGTGTCTTGTGGGGGCTGCAGCCCTCCCATGGACAGGGCAGGAAGCGGGGCTCTGCCGGTCAGCTGAAGGCTCACAGCAAACACAGCCACAGTACCCTGTGGACAGCTTTCAGGTTCCCGTCGTGTATCACATGCATGTAACCTGGCAGGTGAGCAGTCCCATCCATTAAAAATAATAACGCCACCTCTTCTCCCAGTATTCAGTTAAAGATTAGGCTTAAAATGTTAAATGTATTATTTGTTTTATTGTGTGTTTTTTTTTTTTTTTTCCCACAATACATGTGGAGTACACATAAGATTGTATATTTAGACTGTCTTTGAGGCATTTCTACTTTCTCTTAAAACCAGTTCAGTTTAAATTTACCAAAGCCTAATTACCGAAATTGTCTTTAGCTGCTGCTCTAACAATTTGGCTTTTGTAATTACACAAGCTGTTTAAAAGTGAGATCATGAAATGTAGAAGGTTGATATTTAAATGTGTTTGTATGTGTGCTTCGAGAGAGCATGAAGTGCAGAGGGTAGGAGAACAGGAACAGTTGTTCATATGCTTGTGTGTGCTCTTTCCTCTCTGCTGCATAAATGCTTCTGACTAACCAGAAAGTTAATGTTAGCAAAGTGTAAATTAAAAGTATGTTTGTGTCCCAGTAAAGTAGCAGAATAATTAGTAAGGGAGAAAGAAAAGAGTGACAAACCAAGGAAAACATATGTTTAGGCAGTGACCTAACAGAAAGAGTTCTTAAGCTTTCATTTAATCCTCTTCATTGGAAACTTGTATACAAATTTCTCTGGTAAGCTTGGCTCGGCTATCTTTTGTTGTCATTGTTTCACATTTCCTCTGTAAGTGCATCGCTGTGTTGGCTTAATGCAAACAATGTGCTTATTTCTTTGTTGTTGTGGGAACTGTCTGAAGTGGGAGAGCCTTTTGACCCTGAAGGTGTTTTTGGTAAATGAAAATGTTAGATTTTAGGTAATTGCATCGATGCTTGTTGTTTATTTCCTTTCATAGTCCTATAAACAGTATGAAATTGATATTTAATACTATAAGTCTAATGGGAAATAAGGTGAGGATTTGGGGGAAAAAAAGGTCATGCAGAGGGACATGTTGAATAATATTGATGGTTAAGTATCCTGTTTGCAACATTACTAATAAATAAAGAATAATAATAAAAAGACAAAGCCCACAGCCAGCCTGCAATGCACCTGGCTTGTTGAGCAAAGAACCCCTCCCTTTCCAGCTGGTTCGGGTTTATTCCAAATTCTTGTCTATTAGTCTTCTGTGTGTCTGTTACCGAGCAACAATAAATGTATACAGTTTTTGTTAGTGTTTTTTTTTCCTCTTTTTTTTTTTTATTTTTACTTCCTTTGTCTTGACTCTCACTGGATATATGAGAAGGCAATAATACAAAAGCAGGGTATCTATAATAGAAGAACATTTATATATATATATATATATATTTCCAATCTTCAGCTTAAGTAAAATTCAAAAATTCAAGAGTTTATTCATCAGTATTCATATTTTATGGCTTGTGGGAAATGACATAATATAAATAAGAAAAAAAAGGGAGATTAAAATCAGAGCAACTTAATAAACTTTATAAATATTTTTGTCTATATTAGATTACTGTGCTTCATAGTTCCTTTGTAGTATATTTGTCATTTAAAATATGGATTTGGCAGATGTTAATTTCTCTTGTTTAAAAATATCAACATCCAAAACAGAGTATTTTGTAAGTGACTGATCCAGAGACATTACTCATGCTGCTAAAGATGTAGTGCTTTGCAAATTAAAAATTAAATGTGGTTTTATTTGGTGCTTCAAAATGGCATGTCTCAGCTTGTGCCCTAATTTAGGTGTGCAAAGTTTATGTCAGGAATTTGGCAGTTAAATATTGTGATAGAATGTGATCTGAATTTGGATTTGAATGAGTATTGAGAAAGAACATACAAAAATACCAACTGCATTTAAAAACACCCACAAAACTGGTCCTATTAAATGGCACTTACAGTGGGAAATTCTGAAAGACTGCTGGATTTTTTGTCCCATGTCAAGACTCATGTATGTACTTGACACTACCGGTAGCTGTTTTGACAGTGTATACTCACACAGCACGGGACAGCTGTGTGTACTCCAAACAGTTACACTGAGAGCACTAGGAATGCTCAGAGTGAAGACTGAAGCTTTATCAGCTTTGTTGTCTAGTGGAAATGCTGTTGTTGACGTAGATATAAACTAGAAAGTTTTACGTCTCTTAGGTCTACAGCAGAAACTAGGGAAACCAGAAACCTGAAAATGCACCTATGAAAACTTTTTTTTTTTTCAGTATAACATCAATTTTTTTTTGCTTTAGGAACATATTTGAGGAAAGTAGATTGCATGGGCCACCTGCTTCTCTTTCCACTTTCAGGGTTTTTAGTATTGGAAAATGTTGTGCAACTTCAGGGACTGCAAAAGAAATAAAATAGGACTGAAAGCCTCAGGACTGATTTAGAGGATCTGCATTTTTAAAGTCGGTCCAGTTGACAAAGAGTTAAGAACACAATTGTTACTAAATATTTGTGAAGAATAAACAACAACAACAAAATTTCTCTTCTTGAAAATGGACAATATGTTGTAACGTGGGATAATGTACTATCATGGAGTAAGGAGAAATTTAGGCTGAGTATCATAAGAAGCTTCCTGACAGGAAGTTGTATCAGACTGGGGAACTGAATCTCAAGAGAAGAGATAGGAGCCCGGTTGAGGCATTTAAAACAGACTGAGGAAAATGTCAGAAAAATGTACTCTAGGAAACCATGTTCAGGTATTGGTTATTAAGCTAATACGTACTTTCATTTCCAACTTTCATAATTCTACACTTTATTAGCCAGCAACCTTCTGCCCTCTGGTACCTTCAGGAGAACTTTCAGGCTATTTCTGAAAATGCATTTATTGCAAAGCACGTGCAGCTTTTGTTCTGTTGCAGAATCCTGGCCAGCAAGCCTTTCATATGGGGCCACTGGCCCACTTCTGGTGTTTTTTTTTATTATTATTTTTCTTTTTAAGGAGCTCTGAAAAAAAAATGCAATTACTTTTAGTCCTATGAACAGTGGTTACAATTTTTTTCTTTTCCAAAAT
This sequence comes from Alectura lathami, assembly GCA_013399715.1. Lineage (NCBI taxonomy): Eukaryota > Metazoa > Chordata > Aves > Galliformes > Megapodiidae > Alectura > Alectura lathami. The sequence goes on from VXAV01004184.1 coordinate 913,816, forward strand.
AGGGAAACTCAACCCTAATTTAGAATAATCCTAAAACGTATTGAGTTTATACTTCTAAAAGAAAAATGTGTTCTTTTTGCTTTCAAGCATTTTAAGACTTAAGCCATTTAGCAGATGAATTGTGTCATGAGAATGTAACACAAAAGAAGAATACTTGTAATTTCTATCTAAAAATTCCAAAAGGGGAACACAAACTCTCAGAAAAGTTGCATTTTTAAAATAAGTTTTTCTGAGTCTCTTACACAAAGTCAAGTTGCCAGTGGAATTCTTGTGCCGAAAATCTGTTAGACTTTGAGACTCTTGTTCACTCATTTTATAACTGCACTTAATTTTCAGCCTCGTACGAGGTGTCAGGGCTGTCAGCTCTGAGAAGGAGGATTAGAAAAAGCAAGTCAGAAAAAAAACATTTTCCCCAGTGTGTCTCATGTGTTGTCAGTGGCCTTTCAGCAGAACTCTCTACCGTCCAGCTGCTGTGTGACATCATGGTGTGCACTTGAAATCCCCACAGATT
>VXAV01004184.1:931538-944442 GCA_013399715.1 Alectura lathami
AGGAAGAAGTGACATGTCCTTTTGTCAGAAAATCTCAGTGGTATTTCCCTGTGGAATTGTGTTAGGCTTCGTTACAAATTCCATCTCAATAATAGGCCAATGATCACAGCAAAGTTAGTGGAGGAGCTGGAAGGAGAATGAGGAGTGTTTGCACCCAGATATCTTAATCTGAGACATAATTACTTGATGAGTTCATCTGAGGATATAACAAGCTTCACAAACTTTGAAGTCCGGCAGACTGAAAATAGGTATAGTCAAGCGTATAAATACTTTGTGGAACGCATTTCAGGGTATCTGATTCTGTGCCTCTCCCTTACCCCACACTTTCCTCCCTCTTTTTTGAATGTTTTAAAGTCTCTATAAAGTTATTGAATAAGAATACTTCTCTATGTGGTATAAACCATTTCTTGCAGTAGCAGCTTCTGCTCTCTGTTGCCTGCATTTCCTTTGGTATCATAAGTGCTGCAGACATTCATTAAAGAGGCCTGTGATAAGAATTGTAATGTCACATGTATTTTAGACAATTTTCTTCATTTGTAGGCATGAAATATGGCACTTCCTCATGTGACAGTATTTTGTAATTGAGAAAATTATAAATAGTTTGGTGTGAATTAATCTTAACACTCACTAGAATAATAGAATCATAAGGGCTGGAGCTGCTCTAAATCCTGAATAATCAAGAGTGTAAAGCTAAACATATCCTCTGTAAAAGCTGATCATGACTTTCTCTAAATCCTGTAAACATATTTTTGCATTTTTCCAACATATTCCTTATGCTGTTGTTAGTATTTTCACTAAGCAGTTGTTGATTTATTGCATACACTGATCAAAACTGCAAGAACTGATCAAAACCTGCTCAAAACATCGTGTGTGTGGAGGGCTAATGGCAGTGTGTAGCTCTGTGAGGCTCTGTGATTTGAGTGTGTTCCACAAAATCAAAGGAAGAATGGGTACCAGTATGTTCCAGGCTTGGCCTTTAAATCCTGATTTCAGTATTGTTCCATACACTTAGAACCAGCATTCCTTCTTGCTCATTCCTCCCTTCTTCTACTCTGCTGATGAGATGCCAGATGAATTTTGTCATAGAGGAGAGCTATGAGATTTCTGATTTGTGTAACAACAAGCATTCTTCTCTGTAGTGATGCTGAGGTGATTTTAAGAGCATCTTTACTTTGAAAGAAAGCAAATTAAAGATTTACATGTTTATTTGTGTCTCAGGTTAATTAAAAATCAATATTTGGGGAGGAGGGGGACATTAAGGAATGTGTGCAGTTTCAGTGGGATGAACCTCAAAAGATTTCAGTGATTTATCCGTTCATGTGCATTTGTGTGTGCATATAAAGCCTGGTACTTAAACATCTATTACAGAAAACAGCACGCTTGGGATTTGGGTAATAGATCATTTTAATGTATGAATAGGTTACATTCCTAACCACTAGTTGGAGAAGGGTTAGTTCGTTTAGGAAGGGGAATAAAGTAAATGGCTGAGAAAATTTATAGTTTTGCAATTCAACAAAAAATATTGATTAGAAGATGAGGAACTCCATTTTTATAAACTTAATCAGCACTGATTGTTTGATACACAGCTAGCAGTCTGTCAAAGAAGAATAAAAGCTATATGCATGAAGAGGTGAGAGACCAAGCTGGCAATACTCTAGGGGAGAAAACATTTCAAAACAAAACGAAAACTACCAGAAACGCTAATGTAATTTTCTAGAAGAATCAAAGACTAATTTTTTTTGAAAAGGATAGAAGTTGTCTGTGTTCTAATTCTGTTTTGTATTTTTTGTATTGCTATATAGTTGCTTGACTGGAAGTGATATTTCTACAAGCAACTGTTTTATTTAGGAAAATACAGCAGTTAGTTTGGCTTGTATTTTATTATGTTGATATTCTGCTAGCGTCCTGTATTTCCGTAGTAATCATCAAATAATCAGTTCCAGAAAATAGGAGGTTGCTGAGATCCATTTAGAGCCATGAGTGCCTTGGCCAAAGGTCAGCACCAGGGGAGTTCTGCGCTGCCGTGCGGGGGTGCCACTTGTGTCCCAGCCATTAAATATGAAACTAAAATCCATGTTGCTACCGCTTTGCGAGCTGGCAAACATTTTTGCCACCTCAGCAATGAAAAAGGGCACAACGTGCACACGCGGTGTGCTTTAAAAGGAGCTGGGCGGAGTCTGAAGGAAGTTGCAGAGAGTCTGTAACTCTGGTTGCATTTCCCAAAACAGAAAGAAGCTGTAATTTTCCCTGGAGGTGCTACTACTTTTAAATAGCCCTTGGAAAGGAAGGAGAGTGAGCTGTGCCCCTGAGGAGGGGTGACGAGCTGCTCCTGCAGCTTCAGTCAAGATGGTCACTACCAAGTGCACTTACTTTGGCATTTTCTTTAAATGCTATCAACATCCCTGAAATAAACATCTGCCACAGAGCTGGCAAGCTGGGCATTGGGTGCCTGCTCAGCCATAGCATAACACGACTGCGAGGCGCAATTCACTACAGTGAACAGGAAGACTTCTGAGCCATTGATCCACAAGCTCACATCACGTGGGAAATTGAAAATGTAGCCTGTCAGGGGAAGCTAGACAAGTATTTTAAATTATCTTCCAAAAAGTACCCTTACTCATTCATCAATAGAAAACCTCATTTATATATTTTTTTTTTTTTTGCTGTTGGGAATTACTGCTTTTTAAATTATTTCCTACTAGTAAAGACTGTGTCTCTTCTTTTTAAATCTGAAGCTAGGCCAGCTTCTCTTCCATGTCATGTAGCTTTATCTGTGAGCACACACACATATGTAGTATTTTACATAAATGCTTTTCAGAGGCCAATTCGGCAAAATATTTTGTACTATAATCGTGCATGGTAGAAATAAGCAGTTGGCAGGACAAGGAAGAGTGCCAGGACCTGTTTAATATGCACGGTCACCGAGAGACGTGACCATGTAACTAGAACCTTAGGAGAAGTCTAATGTTCTTCCCATTTACTTGTATGTTTACAAACATCACTTTATTTAAGCAGAATTACTTACAATTAGTAGATATGTGAAATATCCCCAGACAGTGCCATATATTTATCTTGTCATTCTCCCCTCTTATTGAAGGGTTATTACTGCACTGAGTACTGTATTTTGCTACCAGAGACTTCCTAGCAGCTCTGGAAAGTTTGCTGGAGCCTGCAGCTCGCATGCTTGAATTACTTTCTTACCCTCTGAATGGATTTTTCTGTCTCATTTGCCAGAAGAATATATGAGCAGAAATAAGGCAGCTGGGCTGGGACAGCATAAACTTTCGGCACAACCACCTTCAACTTGCTGTTTTGTCCCTCCAGCCGTACTGCGCAGTAGTAATTACCTTTTGCAGAAACCTTTTTGACTCATTGACAGTGAAGTGAACATTAGTAATTCAGAAACTGCAATGTCACAGTCTCTTCTTCTTTGCAGGAGGAGAAGACAGCTGGTCAGACACTGGCTGCATTCTTATGTTTGAAATTGTTTTACAGAAATTGTTTTACAGTTTGGGAGATTATATTTTGTATTATATATTCTACCCAATCCTTCAGCATGCAATGTTGATAATTTTTGTTCTTTTTCAGTGCAGTAATGAAGTAATTAAGCTTAATCATATTTTTTTTTCTTTTTTTTTTTTTTTGGGTCTATATGTAATTAGATAAATATGTTTTTATATGTATAGGCATGTATATACATTTCAGAAACTGCTATTTTGAGGAGTCTGTCTCAAGGAAAATAAAATAGCTTTACTATATGTTTAACATTTAAAATGAGACAGCGCATATTAAAAATGAAAGATTTTCTGTGAAGGGTGAAACTCACAAGACAGCAGATCAGTCATGTAGGGCCAGTAAACTTTTACACAGATATAGAATAAAGTACTTTCAAATAACTTAGGGTCTCGATAGTTTGGGTTATTGCAGTGTCATATAGATTAAGTAAATTTGTCTAAATTTCAAAATGTTCCAGTTTAGCATGAGAAATTAAGAAATCTTAGTCTTTTTTATTACTTATCTGTTTCCCAATAATTATCATACATTTTGCAGATATGAAGCAAAATTGATCCTGGCCTCAAAGATCTTGTAACTTAAGTAACTTTTTAGATATAGGCTTCTCAGAAAGCATCGAAATTGTTGTTCCAAAATACAGCATTTTTAAAATCATGTTGCATTTCAGCTAAGGGCCTTCTCAGAGCTAGCTGACTTCTGATGGAAGATAGTGTGAGTTCAAAAGCTGAGAAGGCAGAAGAGAAAGCACAGTTTTTGTTGCCTTGGTTTTATCATACTATACTTATGGGTAGCACATCTGTTGTTCGGGTGGTCAGCACAGCCTGTTGAGCCCTTGGTGGTGGTTTAATATATGTATTTATTGTACCATCCTGATATCCCTTGGGATTCCTTCTTGAAGGGCAGAGAGAGTCAATGTATGTGAGAAGTCAGACAGAGGAGAGGGGCGTGTGGACCCTCCCTCAGTTACTCATTTTCTGTTGTTGCGATGATTCATGGATTTGCCACCATTGTCTGATCTTGCCCTTTTAGAGTACATGTCATTAGTGAACATTGTCATGACACAAAATCAAAACTAATTTCATTTTGTAACGGACACCCACAGCTGTGACTCTTGCTGTAAATATGATCTTGTTGTTTTTCTGTCATAACGATGAGTAGATGTATGTAATGTTAATAAGGTACTTAAAAATTCTAGTGATGATAGGTGAGAAAGAGTTCGCTCTGTATTGTGGAAAGCTTAAGGTTTATGTGAGTAGGCCGACAGAGATACTTCTAACTATTCATCATACTAAGACAGTTCACAAATCAGGTGTAATGTTCTTTGCTTAATTTGAAAGCAGGTATTTAAAAAACATGAAATCAATATTATGGATTATGAAGGAAATCTACTTATAAAGCTTTTTTCTACAGTAGAGTAGGACAGCTCCAGAATGAAAGTCAGATACAGGATTTATCAGTTCCATTGTTTTCCAGTACTATTGTGAAATAAAGATTGTGTGCTCTGTGACCATGTATCACAATGGCAGCATAAGCAACTGAATGGTTTGGAGGGAAAGATCATATCAAATCACTTACCATTCTTGGATAAAACAGAGTCTTGTGAACTTATAAAGCCCTTTCAACTCATAGCAGTCGCATAGCAGTAAATACTGCACTTGAACACTGAAGTGTGTATTTATGTTTGACCTATAAAAATACCATTTATTGTGTAGCTGGTGATCTGTGTGGTAGCTAATATTAACTTTCTTGTTTTAAGACTCTTAATAGGTAAAGTCATTCTTAGATGAGAGAGATTGATGATCATTGAGCTCATCACTGGGAGGAAGTAGCTTTTCCTTCTGGTTAAGCACTATATCCTGTTTTGTGTGAGGAACTACCAGCCTTGCGTCTCCTTTTTCATGAGAGATTAGGAAAAAAATGCCCTGGCGAATTTTTGCCATGCAGGGTCCTAGGATACAGAAGTGATACAGACATGTTGTCCAGGAGGACCCTAATCTGTGGAGTTAGGCTCAAATAGTATGAACAACTGCTCTGCGCTAAGTCAACTACCTTCAAAGCAAGCCAGTTTGTGTGAAAAGCAGACTCAATTTCTATATGAAAGCTAGCAACTGGCTAAGGATTATTAAGGAAAAAAACCAGTCTGAATTGCTATGAGCTATATATTTTTTGCACAACACATGCTCTTTAGAAATTGCTCATCAACCAAAGTGGATTTTGAGGATGCCCATTGAAATGGTAGCGAACAGAGAACCTGAAAAAACACTTGCTCTGCCAATAATTGGCTGTCCAGCAGAGGCATGTATTTCCAACTTCTCTTAATTTCAGAGGGAAGCTTAATTTTAAAGTGTAACAACAGTCCTATTTGCCTTGCTGAGCTGCGTTTTCAGCTGTGGAAAGGGAAGGTCCACTAAATGAAGGAATATTTGCAGACGAAGACTTTCAGACCGTGACTTAAAATGTTTACAGACTGCCAGCTTCCACAGTGGTTTAAGAGTTCTTTCTAGCCTTGTGTTAAATAATTAAATTAAACCCAAACAAACATGAGTAAATCAGTGTGCTGGTGAGCTATGAATGCAGACAGGCACAGAAGGGCTTTTATGTTGTTTGACTGTTTTGGGTTGCCAACAGTCAGGGCCACCTCCTCTGCTCAGGAGCTCCTGTGCACAGACTGTGCAGGCTCTGCTGTTCATGGATTTGCAGTGCATGCATCGTGTGGTATCAGGCCCTCTGCATACAGGTGGCAGGGTGGGCAGGGCCTGGACCTGTCTGATAAGATGTCTCTGTGTTATTAATTGTCCTTAAAACACGATGAAGGAAACTTATCCTCTCCATTTCTCAAGGCAGTTTATCCATTTCTGAAATCTGCTGTCAGCAGTGAGCGTGTTGTTATATCATAGTATAGCCTAGAGAGCGGCAGAAAGTTAAAAATGAACATCTCCTCGTGGGATCCCAAAATCACATTTGGCCATCATTTTTTTTAAAATGTGATAACTCTATATGGGACAGTCTTTTTTTTTTTTTTTTTTTTTTTTTTCCCTGACTAAAACTTGCTCCTGCAGTGCATGGCAGCTATTAACAATAGCTAACTAAATTAGAGATTAACGTAACCCAGACAGTCAAATCTGTATCTTCCTGCTCTTTCACTGGTGTTTTTGGGGGACTAGTCTTGAACTCCTACTTAAATTTGCATGTTTTAACTCATCTATAATTGAAGCAGATCCATTTTTGCTGTTTTTTTTCTAAAAATGTTGACTTTATTACTTTAAAAAAAAATTATCATGATACTTTCTTCTGACCCCACAAACCAATGTGTAAGGAATGACTTGGCATATAGCACAGCTGATAACATTGCATTATGTGTGCCTTGTTGGCATCTCATACGTTATTTACCTAAATCAGAAAGATATTCTGGTTCACTGAAGAACCTTAAAGTTTTGTTCCATAATACTGCAACTTCTTGAATACGAGTATCAGTAGTGGCTTAGCTATTTCATGTTGTGACTCTAGAGTAATGCAGTCTATACCAGCGGTGTGATCTCAAGCTAAAGGTTAGGAGACCAAGAGAATTCCTGGGCTCTGTATTTCAGTATTTTATTTTAAACTAAATTTTGACCTTCAAACCAGAAGTGAAGACCACATGGTACCTAGGAGTAGGCATGCTTCAGATTCTTTAGTCTGCCTTTCCTTTTGGAAGTCACCTTCGCTGCTCATCAGATCCTGGCAATGTTTTTCAGAGAAAACAACAACCAAAACAACAACAAAACCCAACCCTAAAATCTGGCATAGCATATGGAAGGATTTGTATTGCCTTTGATATGCTTTTGGGTGGGACTACAAGTCAATGCTAATCATTATCTGATTCTTCAGCATTGCTGTCCCCTGCAAGACAGGCCGTAGCATGCCTGCTTCTTTTCTCTGAATACAACTAACATTGCTGTGCTGTGTCACTTTTTCCCAGGATCTAGAAGATGAAAACAGAGTCCAAGAGCTGCCTGTTGCCCTCCTGTTCTCCAACATCACTATGTCATTCCGTACAGAATAAAATACAGAACAAGGAAGCTCTGGCAGTTTCTAGCAAGCAGCCAGAGCTGCTGCAAGCAGCACGCAGCCCTGCATGCAGTCAATCCACTTGTGCAGGCTCCAGGCTGAGGCAGTATTTTCCCCTCCTCCCTGTTCACACTGTATGGCATAAAGTTGAGTTAATAACTTCCAGTTCTAGCTAGCCTGCAGCAGGTAGCTTTGTTTGACACACCACCTGAGATGCACCAAATGCAGATTGCTTACACCAAAGCTTCAACATCAGAGGATACAATTACACTTGTTAAAAGAACCGTTTAATGTGCAACATATGAGCAGAGGACAGCAGGGATGATCGTTTCAGTTGTTAATGGACTACAATTAAAGCCAACTTTTGTCCTCAGTTCCACTGGTGTTACACAGACCAGGATTTTCCTCCTATCAGGGAAAGAAATGTGAAAGGTGCAGTACTGCAAGTGCTTTGTTTTCATGGAAAGCTTCCTGACAGTGAGGTATTGTGCAAGGAGCAGCTGCAGAATCGGGCTCTTTTGTACACATACACTTGCAGTAATCTTAAAAGAAATAGAATGGGACCTGCAAAATGGCACTTGAGCTCAGAGAAAAATCCAGCGTCTTCCATCTGCTCCCTGCTCTTGCAGCTGCAGTGAATTATGATGTTCTGTCACATTTATAGGGTGATTTCATCAACTGATTTATTTAATTAATTTAGATTTAACATTGTACAAAGGATATGTGATAAAGTGGTGTAACTCTTTCCTCAGCCACTGCACCAGCCAAGATTTATTTTAAGTACCCTTTGCCTCACTGTGTCCTCCCTTATTCTTTTCAAGCTGCAGCCAAGAGAGAGTTTGAAATAGCTGACTGGACCTAAAGCTTCTGGGTAACAGTGCTGTCATGGGGTTAGAACTGGCAACTTCAATCCTCTGTTATGATGTGGGAGTTAAAACAGCCATATATTCTCTCCACCAAAAAATTATCTATCACACTGATGAGTCCCCAGGGACTCTTGAATCTATACATTGTTTCTTGTACACATATGGATTCAGCTGTGGTTAGACCATCACTTAGGGCGTTAACAATTTCAAGAATATGATCCCTGAAAATCCTTCTTGAATATGATCTTGAAACAGCATAGAATGAGCTCCCTTGTTTTGTTTGTATGGAACAGGTGAAGTCTATGGATGCTAATAAGTAAAATCAATAACAATAAAAATCCACGCTTGTCTTGTAAATTGGTGTCATGTTGATCGTAAAAATAAGGCACTCTTTACCGGTGATGGTTTCAATAATAATAGCAAATTTATATTACGTTAATATATAATCAGATATAGAAACATAGAATCACAGGAAGGTTTGGGTTGGAAGGGACCTTAAAGATCACCTAGTTCCAACCCCCCTGCCATGGGCAGGGACACCTCCCACCAGACCAGCTTGCTCAGAGCCCCATCCAGCCTGGCCTTGAACACTTCCAGGGAGGGGGCATCCACAGCCTCTCTGGGCAACCTGTTCTGGTGTCTCACCACCCTCACAGGAAAGAATTTCTTCCTAATGTCTAGCCTAAATCTCCCCTCTTCCAGTTTGTGGCCATTACCCCTTGTCCTGTCACTACATGCCCTTCTAAAGAGTCCCTCCCCAGCTCTCCTGTAGGCCCCCCTTTCAGGCACTGGAATGCTGCTATCTGGTCCTCCCGGAGCCTTCTCTCCTCCAGGCTGAACAACCCCATCTCTGTCAGCCTGCCTTTGTAGCGGAGGTGCTCCAGCCCTCTGAGCATCTTTGTGGCCCTCTTCTGGACCCACTCCAACAGCTCGATGTCCTTCTTGTGTTGGGGGCCCCAGAACTGGATGCAGTACTCCAGGTGGGGTCTCATGAGAGCAGAGCAGAGGGACAGGATCACCTCCCTCGCCCTGCTGGCCACGCTTTTTTTGGATGCAGCCCAGGATGTGGTTGGCTTTTTGTGCTACAAGCCGACATAGTTGGTTTGTGTTGAGTTTTTAGTAAAATTGAGACCCAGTTTTTCATAGTGGCTGTATGTACACATAGAAAGTCGTGATTTCTCTACTGAAAAGCTTAATATCAAATAGATAAGAGAAGTTTTCCAAACTGAACGTGTTGTAGGGTGTGTGTGTGTTAGATTGAGAGAGGTTTCATTTTGCTTCTTCATTGGGTGTGCCTAACTCTGAAGATCCAGAGGCGGTCACAATTAATTTTTTTTTCCTCTTAATGTTCTCTAGTGCTCACTTTAATAGGGGCAGAGGTTGTGCTCAAGTAAACTCCAGAAAAAGACCAAGCACAGTTTGACTAAGTCAATCTAAAATATCCACATTTATAACACTTACTTTGCATTATTGATCATGCTTCCTTATGGCACATAAGATGTTAGCGATTGACATTTATGAGGAAATAAAAACAATTGTTTTCAGTGTAAGAGAGATTGTAAGTAGTCAAAAAAAGCCTAAATATGTTTTACAGCCTGTAAATAGAAGTGGTCTGAACTTCTGTGTGTGTGTGCGCGATGCTTTGTGAAGCCAGAGCTGGTGGAAGTACTTTGTGTTTCATATACATTTGTCTTTCTGTTCTTTATATTCCCCAAAAAAGATCAATCTTCTAAAGTGAATTTAGTTGTTTTGTTTTCACAAAAATGAATATTTACTAAAAACATAGCTTATTTCTGTGGAGTGAGGCCACAGAAATAAAAGATGTCTCAGTAGCAGCAGAACTGTAAAATAAGAACTCTGTTAAAAGTGTAAATGCTTCATCTCAAAAGCTTAAATATTCTGTATTGTCAGCTGTTCTTCTGTTCTTATTTCACAATATTAGATAAAATCAGTACAAAGAAAAATGCTAACACAGAAACTAAGCTTGTTTTCACAGTGTTGAAATTATGATTGTGACTCTAGAATTCCAAGCAGCATTCAAAAAGTAAAATTGAAGCAAATACCAGTAATTTATGTGTTACATGATGACAATCTAGAAAAAAAAAAAAAATTGAAAAAAATGTAAGAACTATAGAATAATTCCAGAAGTGACCTGGTTAATTAGAAGTTAGACATGAGATTGGGATACAGACTTACTTAGGCTTTTTGGAAGTTTATTAGCTTCATAATCAGAAGGTAGCGATGAGAGGGAGGAAGTCCATAGACTGTTCAGAAGTATGGAATCATGAGCTGACGTTAAATTGTGCAGATTTTTTTATATAGTAATACACATTTCTAAACAATTTTTACGTGATAACCACTGCCAAATATACATATCTGTGCTGCAATAAAATTAGATTTGCTTTCTAAATCAGTGTATTTTGTTTTTCTGGGCTAATAAAATTCTAAGGAAAAGGAAAAAGAAAAAAAAAGAAAAAAAGTTGGAACTCTTTTGCAAAAGAATCACGTCTAAAATTAGAGATGTTTCCCTGTCGCTACTATATAGATCAGCTGCTGTTAATGAGTAGCGCACCTTTTGATTATCCAATCAATAACAACTCTTAAAGCTTGATATCTTTGCTGATCCCTTCCTTCTTCCATCACTCCTTATTTTCTGTGTCTTTTACAGTAGACATTGCTTGTCATGGACCTGTTTAGTGGTTCTTCTCTCTAAGGGGATTATTTCGGCTGCCCTGTCTGAGTGCATGCAAAGTCAAGGATTCGTTCTTGTTGAAAAGAACTCTCTGGTAAGTGCTCTCGAATACAAAGACTTTTGTTAGCTTCAGGGCAGTCTAGCTGCAGCATGCACATGTCTTGATACTTTGGGGGAAATACAGTAGGAAATGTTATGTGTAGCCAGAAATTTTGTCTCTTAGTGCCAAATGGGGACTGAAATGAAAATGAAATGCTTCTGAATCAGACATTTGACATCTATATAGATTTTCTCAATATTGCAAAAAAGCTAAGAAAAAATTATCCCCTTCTGCCAACTCTGACCATTTTGCTTTCATATCCACTTCTTTAAACAGAAATATGTATGAACCTGTTCACAGAATTCAAAAATTCAGAGAAGTCAAGCTAACTGGCCCAATGTTTAACAGATCAACCTTGAAAAGTAGCCTTAATAGCACCAAGACTATCCTTTAGTCCTTCAAAAACACTGTATTATTGGTACTTCATTATTAATGTGCTTTTTCTAGTAGCCATTGTAGTCATCTGAGATGCCTTCAGCAAACTGCATATGAATTGGTTAATGAAGCAATGGTGGGAAATATGTGATTCCTGACAGAAAAGTGGCTGAGATAAATTGATTTCTTTATTTTTTACTTACAGTATGCAAAATGAGACTTTGTGGACAAACTGAAATGTGGTCTGTTCACATGCTTACAGATTCCATGATTCCATCGCGTGGTTCTTTTTTTGTTGTTGTTTTTTTTGTTGTTCTTCTTTTTACACTAACTACTGAAAGAGCTTATAAAGTCCTTCGAGGAGTTCATTACTTGCACTGGGAGAGGAACAGCAATTTTCTTCCACATCAATGCGTTGCTGTTGCAGTAGGAGACTAGACATAAACAAAAATATCTAGGATTGCTGTAATGAGTGTTACCGGGAATCAGAAAATATTTGAAACCACTACTAACTCGTGAAATCCAATATTTAATTATCAGATGGCAGAGTTAGACCTTGGTCAGAGTCTTGGTCACTCCATCTTTCTGCTCAAAATTCTCATCTCCTGTTTCATGCATCTTACTTCCGTGGCTGATTATATATCAGTGGTGAAGGGACCATCATCTTCCTTGAGAAGGTACAGCTTTAATGCTCTGTGGGCAGTGATAATAGTAATATCCTTCTGTGTACTTGCCAACACTGTCAGCATGCTGCAGCTACGTAAGAGTGCATCGTATTGACCACAGAAACATGCAGTGACTACCTTGGTCATTTGAAGCTGATGACCAGGAGACCATGAGTAAAAATACTGTCTAACAAAATGAAGACTGAATGATATGAAAATTGCGAACCATGTAGCATTGTCAATTCTTGAGTATCCCAGCCATGTGAGTCCTTCCAGTTGTTTTTCAAGAAAGATGAAGTATCGTTTTATTTCCAGAGATTCATAGTCTTTTGTTTCTTTCTAGCTTTCCTTTGAGTTTCATGATTGAACTTTTGCAAAAGTACAAAATAAAAATAATCCAAAATTGCTAAGATTTGCCTGGTTTCACATTAAATGATATGAAACCTCTGAGTTAAGCATCATTTCCATCCAAAATCATAAATCTACTCACACTCACTCAGCTTAGGATAATGGAGAAAAATTTTAAAGGGCCCAAATGCAGGTCTCCTAATAAAACCTGTCAGCAGGTTTGGATTTCATTGCAAAAAAAAATGGTACCATTCTTCTTCAAAAGCATGGGTGAAACTGAGAAACTATCAAAAAAAAA
>VXAV01004184.1:953272-972035 GCA_013399715.1 Alectura lathami
TTTGGTATTCTATACTTTTAAAGATGTAGGATCCAGCTTTTGAAATGTCTTTAGGTGTGTGTATTCACTGGAAACTGAACACTTTTACAGTACTTTGAAAAATGCGGCCCCCAAGTTCTCCTGCAGTTACCAATCCTGAAATAATTGTATCATATATGTTGATGTCCTGCTGGTGAAACCTTGTCCTCCTGCCCTGGTATTTTATAGTGTGTATAATCTTCATGCTTGGAAAACTGTGAAGATTCACAGTGTCCAATGTACCTTGCTAGCTGGGAAATGCTGTCCACTGCCTCCTGGGACTGCCAGCACCTCAGGAAGTGAGCTGAGCTGAGGTGCTAACAGACACGCAGGAAATAAAAGGGATTGAAGGAGCTTGGAGAGGGAAATCATAGTGTACAGAGGGACCGAGAATGCTTAATAGGTAACTGCGTGAAATTCTCTTCTCACCCTTCAAGTCTCACGTTTCTGTCTTTGCTGCATGGCTTTGGTGGGCCTGCAGCTATCCGGCAAGGGTAGAGGCACAGCACTGATTTATCTGAGTCACAAAAAAGGAGCTGCAGTTTAGTGAAGCATGAATTACCAGCGCACCTTAAAGGGAAGGTGTGGATATATAAGCAGAATTTTATGTTTATGTTCTCATCTCATGAAAGAGATTTTAACAGGGATTTTACAGAATTTCCTCTTTGTGTTCGTAGAAAAGCCTTGCACAAGGCATGCAAGACCATGCCTTCCTTGCATACCTGGCTAAGTTACTGAATATCAAATCTTGTGCATGTACAATGACACACTGAGAGGATACACAGAGAAACAAATGGCAGTGTGTATACTTCTTACATCTGCAATTTTGTCTTGGGGTTGAGAGAATGTAGCCAGCTTCATTTTCGTAGAAAATACAAATTTGGGAAATAATATAAACATCATACACAAGTGAAAGGCAAACAGTGTACAGCCAGCCCATAAAAATGAAACTCCTCAGTTTTTTTTTTTTTTTTTTTTTTTTAAATTATGAGATATCTGGGGTGGTTGATCCTGTGCAATAGGATGTTGTTTAGTGGAGGCTTAATGAGTTCAGGTTTGCACTTATCTTTGGCTCTGTAATTATGTAAATCTGAATACTTTCTCCCTGTTGTGTCTCCTTGCTAATAATTTATTTCCCTTTAGCTTCACCATGTTATATCTTAAATTACTTGACAATAACTTTGGTAGGATCATCTCTTACATTTTATAACCTGTTACCAATTCAGCATCTGTGCTGTGGAGTCATCAGGTAACAGGAAAAGGGATACTGAGTCTGTAAATTATTTGATTTCATTGGACATCTTAGACTCTAGTAGGCTTTAGATTTGATGCAAGATCTTTCTGGCAGCTTACTTTAAAATACTCATAGGTAAGTTTTCTTTGCTGCATTCTGCTTCCCTGTGTGTCCCTGCAGACAGTGCTTTCACTTGGAAAGACACCTAACAGTGGAGAACAGCGATTAGCTCAGGAAGGAGAATGTTATCCTCAGCACATCTCAGAAAATCATGTGCAGAGGGCTTCAGTTATTGTCGTTGGTAAATAAATAAACCCACTGTGAGAAAGTTAATTGTTACAGCAACCGCATGCCGGCACAGTGGATGACTGTGGATAAAGGTGTTAGCAGGGCTGCATGGTCAAAAGATTTTGTGCGTGCTCAGAACCTCCTGCTGGCGCTGCAGCTGACCAGAGGCCCAGGTGAGCACACTCTGTTACTCATACTCTGGTTCCTGGTGTTATAAATCATGCTATATTGACAAAGGGGTCAGTTCTCTGAAGGTACTGTCATATGATATGGGATGCTGACATTACCAATGTTCCCCTAACAGAAGGCAATACGTGGGTGTGAAGTGGGCTTAGAGAACATAAGCTCTGTACAAACATTGTGCTCTTTCTGCAGGTTAATCAGGTCTTTAATAAAAGACCATGGAAATGTCAGCAGTCTGAACAAATAAACCAGAATTGTAACTGAACATTCGTTCAAACAAAGAAATATAAACCCTTTTTTTTTATTAATGTTCTTCAGACAGAGAGGAAATGGATTAGAAATATAATTAGAAATATATATTTTCTAAATATAATCTATAAGCTTCAGTATATACTTGAATGTGCATTACCCATATTAATCTTACAGACGTGAGCATGCTTTAAGGCTTATAGTCCAAAAACTTTTTAATGAAAAAAGTTACGTGGTAAATAGATTAAATAAATTGAAGAATTAACTAATTAAGCCACTCATTGTATTGGGTTAATTAAGAGAACACAATGATAGGAGGAAAAAAAAAGATTTTTTTCAAAGCAGAAAAACAGTCATGTCTCTTTTTGATCATTAATAGCAAAATGTTCTTCAATCAACCTTTTCTTTCAGGTAGCAGTGGAATACAGCTACCCATGGAAATATTCCCTTCTCTGAATACTGGGTGATGAGACTGAAGAGTGACTAATAATTACATTAAAATATCCCATTACTGCATCTTGAATCCTAGATTAGATCTTACCTATTACTTCCCCTCCAGGTCAGTATTATACCTATGATATTCTTCTACAAGGTTTTTTGCTGTGGTTGCTTATTTAATATAAAAACTAACAGATTTATTTGCTTGATTGATCTTCTTATACAAGTTACTCCTCTCTTCTTAAAATCCTGTAGTAATACTTCTCTTCTTTCTGGTTTGCCTACCTGCAAAATAACATCAAAATAACAACAGATCTTCTAACCAGTGCAATGTAGATACAAAGAGAAAGGAAACCTACACTGATTTCCCACTGTGGATAGGTGGAAATACAGTTTCTAACGCAAGGCAGGCTTAGATTGCAGCAAGGGAAATATAGATTTGGTATAAGGAAAAACATTTTCTAACATCTGTCCTTTAATTTTAAGGATATGAAGCACTGGAACAGAAAACCTAATCAGGCTCTGGAATTTTTGTGCTTTGTTTTGGTTTGGTTGTTTTTAGGAAATAGACAAATATCAGTCAGGAATGACAATTGTGGCTGATACTTCTCTGGAGCAGCCAATAGACTGGGTAACCTTTTTAGAAAAATGTGTGTAGAAGGAGCTGTTATATGGGACCTTTCTATAAAGACTGGCAAGAGAAAGTCAGTATACATCTCATTTTTCACCATATGGAATAGCTTCTGCTTACCCTCAATAACCCCCCCCCCCNAAGTTGATTGTACATTCAGAGCCACAATCCCCACCTCTGAATCCTCCCTGTACTCTCAGATTTGCCTCTATTTGCATTGCCCAGCCAGAGGGAAGGTTAAAATGAAGGCTTATGCTTAGTGATGCACGGTAAGTTCTAACTGACACTTGGTTTTGGTGAGACTTCTCCCCTTTTACATGCTGTGCTCTCTGCTCTGATGCTTGGGCAGTTCCTGACAGAAGTTGGTGTACTGCTGTCGTATGGACATGTGAAGGCAGGAGGATATATGCTTGAAAGATAAAGCTAGGTGTGAGGCAGGTGTGTGTCTTGATGGCCAAAGAGATAAAGGCCTTAATCTAGATAAACACGTTGTGAATAGACAGTCCTCCACAATTTCTCTGGCAGTGAGCTCCACCTAATCGATCAAGTTGTGGAAGCAATGGAAATATTTAATTGTAATCCAGAATTTGTTTTTCAGGAGCAGAACAATAACGAACAGCTTTTTGACAGTGTATTTCTTCTCTTTTCTGTGTGGTGCATGGTGTTGCAATTGCCCATGGAATACTTTCTTTATAAGGCTTTATTTTTTGCTGTGTAGAAAACAGCACTGCATGTCTAGAACCATAGTAATGAGTGAAAATAATAATTTGAAATGCATGCAACAACAGGTTAAAAACCAGTTATGACTAAGCTGTTGGATCGGTATTCTGCTGTTGGGTAGCTAGTCTAGCTTACTGATTTTTAGCCCAAAGCTTGTTGAGCAGTGAAAGAAAGTTTCCAGCATCATTAGTCTTTGCAAAAAGGCGCTTGAGCGTCTAACGTAGTTCCTGTGGGGTACTGTCCCTGTCACTGAACATACAATCCAGATGTTACTGCTGATAGCTTTGCCAGCGTGTTTATGAGAGAGGCCAAAATCTGAAGAGGCACAGACTAAACTAAATCCTTCCTTCCTCCCTTCTTCCTTGTCAAGGCCTAATAATGGACATGAATGGGGAACCTAATACTACCTCTGCCGTGCCTGTCTCGTGGATTAATAGCAGAATTTAGTCTCCCTGCATGTTAACATGCACTGCTCTCTCAGCAGCTATAAATTCACACAAAACTACCAGCAGTTCACCAAAAACATCAAGTCCTGTGCTCTCTTGATTCACCTCAGGTGCACTATGCCTGAGATTTCTTATGAGGAAGTCTCCTTGATGACTAGTGCATGAGAAGAGGCATATTACTGCTTTAATTACTTATAATGAAGGATCATGGGATGGTGATGTCATCATTTTAAGACTTGCTATGTCTAAGTGCACTGCCAGGAAGAGGAAAGATGAATGATGATTTATGTACCTTGGATAAAATTCAGGTAGAAACCACTTCAGAAATGTTAATTATTTGAGGTCACTTTCTATTACATAGGGTCTGTTCTTGAGAATTTCTCACAGGTTAACAGAGATGATTCAGGAGCGCTCAGCCAGGGTTGGTTTCACAAGAAAAAGCAGCTACTGTGTGGGGGAGGGAAAAGAAGGAGACAAAGGGTGTGATTTATCGATGTGCACTTTGCTATTTGTGACTAACAAAGAGATGGTTCACAAATGTTTCAGGCTCAAAGCTGTGATCTGTCAGAACTGCTGAGCTGGGGAAATACTACCACTAAGTAAAAATAGATTGGTCAGCAGTTACAGACTTATCTGTAAGCAGGTCATCCCATACCATCTAGACATGCAGCAGGAAGATCATTTTGCTGGGTTAGGAGTGAGATAACTTTGTTGCAGTGTTGTCTGTTATCAGTCAATGGTTTTAATTAGTTACAAGATTGACTAATAAAAATCCTCACTGATTAATTGATTTTTTTAATCTGGGTAACACTTGCTTTACTATGGAGATAATTTTTCATTTGAACTAAATACTTGGATGAAAATGCACAGGGTTTTTGTTGTTTCTGAGGGAATGAAAGAATATAAGGGTGTGGAGGAGAAGGAATACTGGTATCTGTCAGGGAAAAAAGATGTTAAAGACACTACTGATCAGTGTTAGTCTTATAGTGACTTGGAGGTTCTGTGAAATATTTTGCAATTGTTCACACATTTGTTGAAATCTACTGCCATCTGCCAAAAATCAATCTTTTTGTAATGAAAGGCATCAAGATTAATATTATAGCATTTTTGATATGCTCTGTAATAAAGCTGATTGCATCACCACTCATAAATATTCATGTATTTACTAACTAATAAATCTAACAATCATTTTAAATTTTTAGATAACACCTCATTTTTAACACTCTTGTGCGTCTATTCTTTGAACAGGCAAACTGTGTCACTGTGGGTAGTTATGTGGATGTGAATTTGCTCACCACAAGTCTGAGGCAGGCTTTGCTGCAGCCAGCAGGACCCATCAGGGTAAACAAGTGATGACATTGACTTGGCTCATAATATCCCGATTATCCACAAATGTGTGTCATTATATATTGTGGTAGTGTCTATGCAGTGGCAAATATGTTATATATATCCTAGGAAAGAGTTTGAAGACTGCCTGGAAATACTGAAAGAGAAAAAAACCTTCTTGCATGAAACAGTTGAGCTGCCATTAATATTAGCAATCTAAATGCATACTTAGAAAATATGCTGTGAAGTCTGACAGTAAGTCTTCCAGGGGGATGGACTGAGCTGTACTACATGAAAGGTTGTAGCACATTTGTATGCTATTTTTAAGTGTGCATCTTAAATTAAAAAGAATCTAAGTTAATCAAATAAGCCAAGCAATTCCTCCAGGATTAGATTTTATTTTTCTTCATCTCAATAGTTTATACCATTTTAGCTTTGAATACCCTTTTTTTTTTTTTTTTATGTTCCAATGACTATCACTGACCATGTCTCTCAATTCAGAAAACATCCAGACTTGCTTGCTTGCTTCATGAGACATGCATTTGATTAGACTAGTGATCCAGAACATCAAAACAGTAATGTGATTGAAGTCNAATAAATTACACCTGTATGATTTTCAAGGGATAGAAGCATATGGAGAAAACTTCAGACTGACTTAAGAAGCAGCAGCCTATTATCAATCTTCAGGCATGTCGAGCAGTGGGTGCTTTGTAAGACACAGGGAACAGGAAATGTACACAGCAAAGCTTCCCTGGGGCTCCACCCCAACTTCCAGCAGGCAGGTGAAATTTTGTCTCATCCTGCCTGCCAAATAGACTGTAGTCGACTGAACAGGTCTGTAGATGTGGACTCTGAGCTGCGTTTCCAGCTACGCTACTGACTCTGGGCAGCTCACTTCATGTCACAGTCCACCTTTGTGGTCTCTGGTAGTAAATGATGTGTTTTCCACTGAAACCCTTTCCAGATGAACAACATAATTCTGAGAATAGAGAAGGCGTGGTTACTGTTCAGAGCAGTGAAGTTCAATGATTTTTATAGCTCCGTTCCAACTGGACTATTCTAATGTTCATGGAACACTAAAAGCGCCAGGCATGTGAGTTACTTTCATGAAAAACACTGCATTCCAGAAAAAGAAATTATAAGCTTTTTTGCATAGTAGCAACATAAACAAAATATGTTGTTCTAATAGTTGTAGTGTGTTTACTTTATTCTTGGCATCTAGATGGGAAGAGGTAATGAAGTTTTTGCAACAGTGGCTGTGTAAATGAGAAAGTTTCAATCCTTGTTAAGGCACCACAGCTCTTTTCCTTGCTACCTGATGGTTTAACTGCCTAGTGCTGGCAGCAGTTTCTTGAGCCATTCAGCTATTTTGGGTAGCTAATGAATGATCTGCTTTCTGCAAATGAAGAATATTACCATAATTACTTTGTGTATGTGATATTTCCAGCTACAAGTGTTCGCTAAGCTTTAGATCAGCCTTGTGCAAAAGCTGAGAAGTAGATAACGTGCAAAAGGGAAAACTGTCAGTGCCACATCCATGCTTTAGAGCATGTGCACTCACATAATGGAGATGCAGCACAGCTACCTCAGCCAGGCTCTGGCCCTTGTCTGGCTGGTGCCTACTCACAGGGTTTACTCACTGAAATCCAGTGCAACTGATGAACCCCTTCTTCTAGCTGCAAAGTCAGGGTCTCTGCACTGTTCTGTGGGAAATAAACATTTGAACAGGTGAAACATTCTGCTTGGGAAAGAAATTTCCAGATTCTATTCCCTTTGCCTTTAAACTCGTCATCATTCCTGTCCCAAATGCCACAAGCTTGAACACCTGGGGCTAGCTTTAGATGCTGACTATATAGACTGCAGGCTGATGTGAGCCATATGTGAACTGCCTGCCAATTTGTACTAGGTCAGAGGTGGCACCAAGACAGCTTTCCAAGGCCTACTGAGCAGCTCAGAGCAACAAGGCCATTGACATGGGCTCTGTCAGCATGCTGTGGGCCACTCTGCCACCAGAAGTCTAGAAGACACCAGAAGTCTGAAGTCTGGGAAACAACTTGGCTCTGTGATCTTAACTTCACCAGGAGGCTGATCCTGGTGGATGGTGTACTACTAAGTCAATCCTGACATTGACACCAAGCTGTTAGGCAGGACTTCGTGAGAGACTGAGGTTGTGCTGCCCGAGGGTGTCCTGCTGGATGGCATTCAGCACTCCATGACGCAACTGATGCATGTCCCTAGTTCAGATAATCTCTCTGTGACTCATGGTAGCCTTAGAAGCTTTGTGTCCATATTAAAGAGTCTTCAGGGAAGCACTTGTTAGCAGAAGATACATAGAGTGAAAGGAGGAATTACCTAAAAAAGTACAAGAAGATGTAGACAACCAGGAAGAATACTTCAATGTTCAAAGCTGGAAATACAAAAAGGAAAAGTTCAGAGGACAAATTTTTAGTGTGATCACACAGTGGAGGTATTTTGAATTCCTGTTCATGTAGGATTTTGTAGCAGCATTAAGTCATCTAAGCTCTGAATCATCCTTATGAAGTCACTGCAGGTTTCTTACAGCAATAATCAATAATAACTTCTTTGCAGTCATTTATTTCAAGTATTCCTTGGAGGGAAAACTATTCTCAGTTGCTCTGTCTCATGGGTAATCACAGGAAGTGTAAGGGGATAGACATGTTGCTGACCCAGGTACGATGCCATTTCAGGATATATTTAGAACTCACAGTGAACACATAGAGCAAAATAACCTTGACTGTCTAAAAACACACTGCAAATAGTTCGATTCATATTCTAGAGCAAGACTCCTAAGCTAAAACCAACAAATTCAGGATCTGTGGGACACTATCAGGTGATGACAAAACCTTGAAATCTAAGATGTCACGTGTCTAAGGCAGTAAGTAGGTCCTTAGAGATGATTTCTGGATAGTGATTTTTGTGTTGTTTTGTTGCTGTTATTTGTTTAATGGTTTAGACGATCCTGACAGAAAAGTTCATTCAGTACTGAGTGTTATGAACTGTGGTTCTGTAACTTCCTGCTCGAATACTGTGGCTCCATCTGGTTTGTGCTGGTGCCTTTTGTCATTTTCTATTTATCATAGCTTCAAGTCCGAAGTGTCTTGGAAATGACTTCTGACAGAACAGGCATTCTGTTTTCAGTTTTCTGTTGAAAAAAATGTCAGCAGGTGACAACCAGTGTTTCTTTAGAGCAATTAACACGGGTAGAGAGTCTTATTCTACAGCCCTTTCTTGTGAAAGCTCTGACACTGCTACCCAGTGGCCTCGTAGACAGTGTGTATTGAGGACTGTCGGTTCATGTCTAACATCTTACTACAACACAAGCTGTTTAATCTCCTATCCTATTACCTGTGGAAACTTGTCAAGAATTATTGTGTGAGGCATGCAAATTGCAGTCTCCCATCTTAGAAGACTATATCAAGCAAGACTTAAGGCCACTCACCCCATGCTTTTCCATATTTTCTGGCCAGTAGCATAGAAGGATATGTATAATTTGCTTCAGATAATTTTTTTGTGTGACATCGATATACCTTTGTTGAATTTGGTTTGATGCCAAGCATTTTTTCAGTTTAAAAATACAGTGCCCCTTGAAAAAGGGAATTAGAATGCTTCTACAATACATTGCCAATAAAGGTGGGATTGTGGTCAGCAAGAGTGCAATTAAAATTCCCTCCAAAATAATACATAAGTACTTACTAACATATAGGGAGTCAAAATGTATTATAGAGTGATTATTTATCAGTTCAAGCTGGTTCTGTGGCCCTACCACTACCTGAACCAGCCTGCCAGTGCAACACGTGGCTGCATTTCCTGGCTGCAGACGTCAGCACACCCTGTATGCCAACATCCCTACAACTCTCTGCTCTAGGATTTCACTTCTTAAAGTTTCTGCCATCACTAGTTACAAGAATGGCAGCTCTTCTGTAAACCAGACAACCCTTTCATTCAGTGATGCCTGATGCAAAGCATTTGCTGAGGAACCAACACATACACAAAAAATTAAGACAAATGCTGCCTTCCCCCTGGGAGCACTTCCTAGGCATACGTTGATGAAACATGTCAAGACTCTCTAAATTGACTTCTTAGGTTCACTGCATGGTTTCTCTTTCAATCACAAGGTTTTCTCCTCTCCTTGCCTTAGTTGTGTATATTTTGTTACTTCTTCAACAGGTGATTTATTGGTGCACAGACCAACTGTGCCTACTTTACATGAGATGTATTGTAGGAGAGCTGAAAAGATCTGGTTTAACTTAAAAATATTGGAGCTGTAAAAATTCTGATTGCAATTTGATAGAGGATTGATTTACCTGCTTTATGTGTACCTGGATCAGGCAGACCAGTCTCTCCCAGGTGTTAACTGGACAATGTTCCAGTGTAGTAAGTGTAATGGAAAAAAACTAATTTCAGATCATGTCTCGTGAATTCCATTTGCCAGATTCTAAGAGACAAAAGCCAGCAGTCCAAAATTATCTCTTCCAATTAATGAGCGGTGTGTCTGTTCCACAACCATTGCCTTTCATCAAACACCACCTGCACGCTCTTGTTTGTGTTTACTGAGCTCTTAGTTATAGTTAAGTGTTGCTGTACCTGCTAATCTCACTGAAACAGCTGTCTTGAATTACTGTGAGCTACCACATGGTCATGAGTTAGAAACATGAAACTCTTTCCTTCATATATGCTGCTTCAGAGAAATTCCAAGGAAGACAAATTTCTGTGAGCTGAAGTACAGGATGCTCTACAATCCAAACAACTAGCACAGTCACTTCATCGACTTAAAGTCTGTTTCTAACTAAAAAGAGAAACTGCCTGGCCATTGATAATAGGAGACATACATGAAGGTCATCTCATCTTGTAATGTGCATAAATTAAAAATAGGATAGTAACCTACTTCTGGTTATCTGCTTTAGGCATTTAAAGTTCCTCTTTACTTTCTCCCCTGGGCTCTGATTCCTACTCTTTAAGTTCATGGAAGTCAAGACGCAAACGAAAAGTACAATGAACTTCCAAGTTTTTACATTATTTCTATGTATGTAAGAAGGTAGTTGTAATTTCATTAAAACAGAAATATTTTCTTCTATCTGAAAAACTAAATATGTAAAGTGATTTCACTTGTAACTCTCGAAAAAAAAATACTTATAACTTCCTAATATCTTTGAAATACATGTATTACAAGCAGAGTCAGTATTTTAAAGTTATTTTGTGCTATTTTTGCTGTTTCTACTTGAGAAAGTGCAGTCAGAGTCTTGTTGTTCTAGATGACGGATAGCTGCAGCATTTAGTATCTTCTCTCCCCAACACACAACTTCCACAGTATTTTGCCTCTATATATAGACTGTGTGTCTTTTCTAAAAGAAATGGTAGGAAATGTTCTTTCAGTGTGTAAATTGAAAAACTCTTATGATGGTGCTCCTAAACGATGCAAGAACTGTGTTTTTCCCTCATCCTTGAAAATCATCCCACATCTGCCTGTGTATTAAGCCTCTAAAGAAACTTGCATACCCAGCCATTTTTGAAGACTTTCTGCTAAAATCTCAGAGTGGCCCATTTGTCCGTGACATGTTCTCTGTTCTGCAGAGCCTCAGGGCCATGTAGGATATTAGAGGGTCAGGAACCTCACACCCTGGGGTGAATCTCTACTGGACTGCCCATGACTTAGCATCCATTTATCCTTTCATTGGTCGTAATCATTTTGATAACTGTTCAGTCCTTTTAAAACTCAAATTATGATCAATTTCCATAGGGCAGGCATTAATCATGGCTTTCTTTGTGTGTCAGGGAGGACTCTATTTGTTTTAAGGATAAACAGATTATACAAGTATGTTTGGCATCTTGTATAATTATATATTGTATCTACATGGGCTGTAATTTTCCTTTGGAATGGTTGGTTTCAGTCATTTAAAGTTTTGTGGTAACTTATGCAGCACTCACTGTGGCTCCGTATGGTGTAATTCTTAAATTTTGTTTTAAAAATATTTCAGGAAATGGCGTACTGGAGAAGCTTGCGTTCATGGAGAATATAATAGCGTTAAGCACTCAAAGGTTACCTTTCCAATCTGAGTTCCCCCCCTTTGTGCAGAGTTTATGCAGTTATGTATTCTTGCATTTACAGGACTCTGGCCTTGCTCAAAGCACAGGAAGAACAAAACAGTCTTGTATTAGATGAAAGTATGTTATTTTAAGGTTAAATCTTTGGGGTGAATGCCAAAAAGTTACCACTTCCTCCACTGCTCCTGACACTGACTTCTAGGTCCTGAATAAGACGTAAAATGCATATTACTGACCAAACAGAAAATGTATGGGCAAGCTTCTTTCTCTCATTTCCTCAAAGGCAAGCTCTTGATTTCATTTTTAATATAATGTTATTTAAATGTAGAGACTGTGTGTGTGGGTAATGAAAAAATACATTCTGTTAGATTGATAGAACTCGGGGGCAAATGTGCCTCTATAAACCGTGGTGTGAATGAAGATGGGTGACCTGACTGAGTGCTTGCTTTTATGACCATGATACCATATATTTAAAGACACACTTTAGTGTGAATGCAGATCTCTTGAGCTAGCTTAGGATCATATTTCTTGGTTTCTAATTATTACAATTTTGTAACATATCATTTGGAAAGTAAATCAGTTTATGTAGATCATTTAACCCAATACAGGTTAACTTAGAGGTGAAGTCCCTTGTAAGTCCTGAATCTGATATTTTTATACTAATTCCTATAGTGATGGAATTAATTGTTATTCCATTGAATGTGATCTTCATTAACTTTAGTGTGCCTTCATGCTTACATTTCTAACTGAATAATGGCCACGATTTTGTCAAGTCTTCCCTGACAGAATTTGACTTGATGATTTTGGAGACTGAAAACTACCAGATCAATGCTTTTCCTTATGGTATTGGAGCAAATTCCCCCAAAACACAGGCTGTCATAGCTCCCTTCTGAACCTACATCATCCATCAGCTGGGGTCTTTGCCTGCTGTTACCATAAAGTTGTTGTGCTACAAAAAAGATGGAAAAGATGTGCAATTTTTTTTTTTCTTCTGGAACTAACTCATGCATAGAGGTAGCCATGTCTAAGACTTCTGCTGCCAGTGCTTTCTTTTGTGAAAGACAGAGTGATTTGAGTGTTCATGCCTTATTTGTGTATCTGGTAGATAAGCATCCTATGCCATGAGAAGTTGTAGCTACTTTATGCACAGGAGAGGTCAAAAAGAAGTCTGTAGGAAGGGTCACAGCAGTTCAGTTCCTCAGCTCTGCCAGATAGTTAACAGGATAACACAGAGACTTGACTAGTGGTGATGATGGAGGCATTGCTCCAACGAGAACAGCGGCACCCTTCGCCCTGGACTCTGCAGAAGCTCTGTTGTGGATTTTAGTTGGGCATGATCTGTATGGGAGCCCGTGCAGGATGGTGAGCCAAGCTGCTGCCACGCTTTTCCAAACACCTGTTTCCCCCTCACGGTACTCCATTAGGACTGAAGACTGCTGACTGGCAGAACCTCGTGCTTGCAGATGTCATTGCCAATGGCACTGTGGCATGCAGCGAACCAACTGTAAGCTGCAGAAACCGATGGAAGTGCAGTGTGGCTTGCAAGTCTCTCCTAGCTCCTGCATACAGAGATGTCTGTGCAAGCAGACTGAGGCCTTTTCCCAGTTGCAGTGTGGCAAAGGTAAAGCTGAAAAGATTTCAGGGCTTTGTTGTTAGAACTAATGCAAGTCAGATTTTATATTGCTCAAGGAAGATATGGTTTTGTCAGACTGATTTAATTACATTTCATATTGAACTTGAAGCATATGTATATTTTGAGTAGATTTCTCTACAATATTGGTTATTTTAAATATTATCGTGTTTAAAACTCCTTATATTTGCTTTTCAAGAGTGAAACTTCTAGGGTATGCATTGGCCATCTTTTCCAGTTTGCTGCAGCCAAGTATACTATTCAAGGATGAACTAAAATGGAAGCTGACATTGACAAGTATTTGTTGGGCATTTAGGAGGTATCACAGCTTTACCTGGCTGTTATTGCTTTTGCTAGAGTTGGTAATGGAATATCTTACAGGGTTGTGGGAGAACAGTACTGAAGCGAGGTGTGGGAAAACAGCATGTAGAACTGAAGCCTTGAAAGTATGTGATGGACCTTGGGAAAGTAGCTCGTTAGCTGTTAAAGGTGGGAGTGCAGCTAGCAGATGTAGCTGCAAAGCGTGTTTAGGCTTGAGAAGTATTTGCACAACTTGCTTTGTTATTAGGCCTTGGGACAGTGGAAAGTTACTGAGCAGGGCTATATGCAGCAGAACACTAATAAAGATATTTCAATGTCATACCCACACGATGTCGGGGTCCATGCCTTTCATACGCCACACAGGGTCATGTACATACTTCTGGTTGAGCTGTAAAATGTGGTGTGTAGATCTATTCGAGTAGAATCATCCACTAACATGTTGACCTCTTCCATGTTATAGTAGAGGTACATTAACTAGCCAGTGAGAAGCAGCTTGCCGTGGCCATTGCCTGGGCTGTATTTCTTTATGAATAAGTAGGCAATTAAGACTACATTTCTCAGGTGAGCTATTATATTTGACACCGAATTCTAAGAAACAAGAATGGAAAAAGACTTTTTATCATTATGATCACAGTAGTACATTATCTACTAGAAATGAACATGGAGAAGAGTCAACAAAAGATGTTTTGTATTTTGTTAGCTGGTTTTAATTTGTCAGCTGCCAGTTTCAATATATTTTTCTACTTAGTTGCACTGTAACTTCTGGAAAAACATCGACCCCCCCATCACTCAAATTCTGTGTGGATGTTCTTGTGAGTGTTCATAATGTTTCCAGGCAGATTCAAAATGTTTGTTTAAAAGCTAGCAAAATCTTCAAAGTTCAGAAGAACTTTACAGATCATACTGATGTGTAGAGATTTATCACATGGATGCCTGTTAATACCCCAGGGAAACTGATACCTCTTGAGTAATGGAATAAATGTTGAGCCTCAGTGCCAAGATGCTTGTGGGTTACAATTGTTGGGATTATGTTATAGTGTGATTCAAAGCAAAAAGATCTGTCTACAAATGAGATAATCCCGAGTCATCAGCCCTATTGCTCTCCTTGATAGTAGCCAGGGGATATTCCTGTGGTGACAGAAAGACAACCGTAGCACAGCTCCGCTGCCTGCCCTGCAGTGTGCACATCACCGTGTCTCACAGTGTTGCGGGCTCTCTTGCATGGGGCAGTGTGCATCGTCACTGTGAGAGGTTCACAGCCAGTTTCAATCACGCTTCTGTAATTCTACTGGTCTACAATAGTATAAAAAATTCACCTCTGGATTCAAATTGAGTTTTGAAACTTGTGCGGAAAATGCAACAGTTAAGTGTCAGTGTACTTTATGGTGAACACGTGCACATGTCTCTTAGTTGATATAACAGTGATACTAAAACTGAACTGTAGCATTCTGTCAGTTTTCAGGGGTAAAGTAACGAGGCAGGTGCAAGAAAACACAGGCTTCTTCATGGAACTGAAACATGGAAATACCTGTTGTTCCCAGAACTTGTCTCATCTTTGCATGGAAATGTTTGAACATTGTAGCCCCACGCTTCACATAAACCTGCAGCAGTACAGTCAAGCAGGAGAAAGTTTCAGGTAAATCAGTGGTGTGAGAATTATTTTATTAATGACTTCTGATGGCATCAGACCATGAGTTCTGTCTTGCCTAAGAAAACAGATGGCCATGATTTATTATTTCATGATACTTTTAATACTTAAATTTATGCTTTCAGTGAAACAATCTAATGGCCAGAAATCAGGCGTTGTTGCAGATGAATGTTTTTTCAAAACCTTTATGTTATATTTACAGTGACACAAACTGCCTTTTGTTGGAGGAGCTTGTGATGTTACTGCTAAGAACTAGCATTAGGGTTTGATAAAAGCAGCCCATGTGGCAGCCAGCTCATGTGAAGGGTAGCTTTGTCAGGTCTCTACAGTATTTTAATTCTTCCTAGTCTAGCCCAGGCTCCCAATCTGTTATTCTGCTTTCCCTCACACAACATCTCTGCTTCTGCCAGTCCTTTGTCAGTTTCCACAAGAATCCTTCTTCGCCATGAAATTCGTGTGTTGGGTGAAGTGGAACACTTGCTTAAACTTCCTGCGATCAGGACAGTTGTTGGCCTTATTTCTGCAGAAAAAATTTTATTTCCTCCTGGAGGGAAGGATAGTATCTTCTTGGTTGCATTCTCTAGGTGCTGTGACGGAGATATCCCTCAGCATGGGTTTGCTGCTTTCTCATGGCAACAAGGCTTTCTGACCATTTAGTGGCTGAGCACTCCAGGAGAACACACTGCTCTTAGCTCTTTCAGTGTTCTCAGATGGACAAAAATAAAGTAAGTGGTTTGGACTGCTGGGCAGTTTAAATGTTAGCTGTATGAAGTAAATGGGGAAGGAAGGAGTAGAGAGAATGATAAGAAAATTTAGGTTAGATATTAGGATGAAATTCTTTACTCAGAGGGTGGTGAGGCGCTGGCACAGGCTGCCCACAGCAGCTGCGGATGCCCCATCCCTGGAGGTGCTCAAGGCCAGGCTGGATGGGCCCTGGGCAGCCTGATCCAGTGGGTGGCAACCAGCCCACGGCAGGGGTTGGGACTGGGTGGGCTTTAAGGTCCCTTCCAACCCAAGGCATACTGTGATTCTGTTGAAACGAAGCCCATGGATTGTGGGAAAAAGAAAAAAAAAAAAAGAAAAGAAAAAAAATACAGGTAAATAACATGTAAATAACTTGAATTAAGTATGTCATGCAGATAAATCTTTTGTGATCTATTTTGATCTATATATTACTACACCTACCTCAGCAACAATACCTGTTCAATGCCATCCTAGTTATAACTTGACAATATGATCACAAAGTGTTGTGTTAATAAGAATTTTTTTAAACCATTTTAAATAACATTTCCCTAAAGTAGTCAACAACAGCAATTCCAACTCCGAGACTCTAGAACAACTGACCTTATATTATGGGGATTAAAATGTTTCAGTTCTGAAATAATCAGAAATCAGATGTCAATAACAATGTTCTAGGAGGAGTTTCATCTATGGAAATATTCTAGTGTTCATTTGTAACTGTATGCAAAGGTGGAAATGTCCTCAGGTGTCCTCTCTTGATGCTAACTAAGCATGACCCAGGGCTTCTGATGAAACCAAGAAACAGTTATCAATTAGCATCAGTTTCAGGAAGCATTATCATATCAAGACATCTCAGGGTGCCTTTATATAAGAAAAAAATACAATAATTTAATAGCTCAGTCTGCTGTGCCAAATGAATGACTCAAAGGAAAGCAGAAGTAAATGACTATGAGCTATAGTTTCACAATTGCACCAGCCTGCAGGAAAGTGTCAATTTATTTCCAAAGTATTTTTGCTAGGAGTGATAGGAGATGTCATTACAGAGCTTGAGCTTGTCTGTAGAGTTAAGGACGCCTAGCTTTTTATTCTCCATTTACTAGCAGAGATTTTGATTTCAGTTTTCAAAAGGCCTCGAGGCAACAAAACAGGTGAATGACATGAATGTACATTTTATGCAAATCTGAGCAGCAGCTCGCTGCTGAAAAGAGGTTGTTGGTGTAGACTTGTACTGGAGTAAATGCGAGGACAGATGCTTCACAGTCTGTGTTGAGCCTCTTTGTGTCTGTGGAAACAGGGCTGGCCAGGAAGTGTTTATTTGTTGTTGCTGTTGGTTTTTTTTTTGTTTGTTTGTTTTTGTTTGTTTTTGATTTTTGTTACCTCCCCCCCCCCAAGGAACCAGTTAGGTTCTTTTCATCATCCGTAGGGTAGGTTGTATTTTCAGGCCAAACTGCACTTCCTCAGTACAGCATCGCTCTTCCTTGGTGAAAGCTTGCATTGTCCTGGAGCCCATAAAGTAGAACAGCTCCGTCAAGGGCGGTGACTGCATTAACACTGCAGTGATGGCCATGCTGGCTGGAATGCTGAAGATGCCAACATCTAATCCCTTTCTCATCCAAGTCGGTAACTTTTTCCCATGTGGGCTGTACAAAAGCTGGGATCCTCTGAAAACGTATAAATCTGCTTAACTTAAAAGCCTGGAAATCAAATGAAAAAATTATTCTAGTGACCTTACTTCTGCTCCTTGTATGACGAACACGATGGCATCACAAACCAGTTTTAATGCTCTGGACCAAAGCCTAAGTTGGCAGAAGAGTACAGCTTTGGCTTCGGTTGCTGAGATGCCAGAAGAGATTGGAAGTCCTTGAAATTCTTCCAAGAAGTCACTTTGTCCTGGATGGAAACTGGCATTTATCAGTGCAGATGATAGTGGTATATTTTAGATGGCATCAATATTGATCTGTATACAGTGCGAGCTTTTAAATATGATTTAAGATAAAGCTCAACTAAACGTAAGACATTTCTCCACAAAGCATTGATTTAACGTTAATGTTTTATATGTTGCTTTCTTTGCTATAGTCTTCCCCCTGCCTTACGGAGAAATCCCAAAAATGCTTCTTGGATCCCCCTGTCAGGCATCTGTGAAAGCCTCACAAACACTTTGGCACGTGAGTAAGTGTTCAGAAGTTAAATTTATACTGTCTGTCAGGCATCTCCAAATGCAGTTAATTTACGGTGCTCACTGGTACTCATCTCAAATCCATTCTTACCCTGTCGTGTGCTTGCACTTGAGTTACTTTTTTTCTCAAGGCTGATGAAGAACATGGGGATGCTTGATGGAGGTGCAGAGAAGTGAAAGGTCTATTGCTTTTACCAGTTCTATAGGGTAATTTCTTACATTTTCCCAGTTAGAGTGTTGGGTATTTTCAATGAAGTCCTTACTAAGCTAAGAAGTGAGAGAATTTCGTATTTGATTTGTATTTAATCTATAGCAGTTCTTGCTGGGTGAAATTACAGTTTATGCTGAGTATCATTCACTGTGTGCGTCTCCTTGCTCTTGCTTGGGCGTTTCAAAGTGTGAAGGCTGGGAAAGATCAGAGCATTAGCTGCCGCTCGGTGTCTGAGTGCTGCCGTCCGGATATCCAGAGCAGCGCGGCTGTGGCAAGGCAGCATCAGCTTGGGGCTGGGAGTGGGGAAGAAAATATTTTCCCGGCAGGTTGGAGTGCCCGGGGCGGAGAGGTGGTGACCGGGGTCGGCGGCTCCCCCAAGGGCGACGCGGCCGCTTTCGGCGCTGCTCCCGGCGGGGACCCTGCGGGCGGGCGGCCGGGCG
>VXAV01004184.1:973107-996612 GCA_013399715.1 Alectura lathami
CCTCCGCGGGGCGGGCGGCCGGCCTCCTGCTGCTCTGCGGGGGTAAGTACCGGGCGGCCCGCCCCTCGGCAGCTGTGCGGGGCTGGAGGAGCCGTGCTACCGGCCGCTCGGGCCCGTTCCGGATACCTTTCCGCAGATATAAACGAGATATGAATAACCCTATTACTTTTTCTTTGCTTTTTAAGCTCGAAGGCTAAGTTAGAACAGATGTGAGTTTCCTTGTTCTTTAAATTTATGATGTGAACGGAAAGAATATTCAAGTATGTTCCTATTTTGAGTTTCTCTGAGATGATCCCTTCTCCGTTGTCCCCTTCTTAGAGCTGTATGCATCAGCGAATTAAATTGGGTTTGGATTGATAAGTGAAAATGACCACAAGATGAAAAGTTATTGGATTGTAACTTAGATGATGCTATCCACAGATGTGAACTTTGTAAAGCAAACAGAAAATCCATTATATTTCTGTTACTTCCATATGGCAATGTTTGCCAATGCATTTCTGATGTTTACATGAATAAATCAAAGTTGTTGTTTGCTAGAGAATGCAGTGTAACCCTGCACACCAGAAATGCAGTTCTGAAAAAGGCGAAGCCCAGACGAGCCCAGTAGTCCACCAGCTGGTATAACAGAGTAAGGTGCAATGTACTTGTCATTCTCTGTGCAATGTGTAATGACTTGCTCCTCGTTATTGTTTCAAATCAATTATAGTAGTTCACACCATCTTAAACTGCTCTCTGTGGGTCGAAGAGATTGTAAAGTCTCTTTTATTTCATTTTTTTATTTTCTATGCTAAAATACTTCAGGTTGCCTTTTCTCTTTTTCACGTTAGTACATTATTCTTAAGGCTTTCTGATCTTCATAAAAACTCACTGTAACAGAAACCTAGGATGTCTGGGACTAACACAGGCAGAATATGCCAAGTGTAAATACTTAATAAAAATAAGTAAATAGAATGGATTGTATCCCAAGTCATTTCACTGTCAGGAAGAATCAGCCATACTTGCATTGCTAATGGATGACCTATCATACCGCTTTACTTTTATCTTTGTATTTATGGCAAATCCACTTTCCCTAATGTTATGGCAGAATTAAGAGAAATCTAATTTACTTATGAACTTCAGTTTGAGGAGTATGGTTTCTAAAGTCAAAATAGCACACATGCATTTGCTTGAAAAAGATTTCTAGTGATTTCAGTTTAAGCTGGACAGATGAACTTATTCCTATTCATGTTGCAATGCCCTATATACTAATATAACTGATACTTAGGAGAAAGCAGCTGGGGAGAGAGATCTATTTTTTTTTTTTCTTTTTCTTCAATTTCTCCCTTTCAATTGGACTGTCACTTGATTTTACTTTTAGTTGTCTAACTGTGGGTGGGGAAGGGGGTTCTCTCTGTGTCTTCTCCCTACTCTAGATAGATATCTAAACCATGCTTCTGTAAGTATCAGACCTAAGCAGATGGGTATTTGTTAACTCTTGGATTTGTCCATAGCTTGGAGAAATATTGTAGGAGTTACTCTGAGTTGAATAGACTGCCAAGTCAACTTTTTTAATACCATTTGCTTATGCTTATAATCACAAGTATTTGTTTTGTTTAGTCTCTTAGCTTTGACTGGTGAAACTTCAAGCTTGATTCTCCTTAATTTTTAGTAAAAGTATGGAGAAGAAAAGTTGTATGCATTTAGGATCACACCTTAGTATAATTTCATTCATAGTTATTTCAAGGAGTCTAGCGTATTTGCAGTGTTGTGTGGGTGTCTGTTGCTGGAGAACTGCTGTTTTAGGTGCGTGACGCTAATTCCTCTTTATGTAATAAAAGATGGATTGACAACAGGGGGAGATGAGTTGTTATGCCTTGGGGGTATTAGCAAAATTCCGAGATGCAAAGAGTTCTAGTTTAAAAACTGAGCTTGCGTGTGATGCCACAGTGCCCTGACAGGGGGAGGAATGCATCAGTGAAACTTCAGTGGGCTCCATCCTAGGGGAAATCCAGAGAGTCTTCAATGATAACTATGTCATGCGCTCACTGGGCGTTGTGAACTCTCTCACCTGCGTTAGGCCTTGTCGCAGAGGATTCCCACCCAAGGTTAATACATGGTGATGCCCTTGCGCTCGGCCTCTGTTGGTACATCTTTGGCTCATCCTAAGCTGTGGCCTTTTGGAAAATTTAAAACTGCAGTAGTTCTTAAGACATGCTCACAGCTGACACAAAGTTTTCTCCAACTTGGGTAAGGTTGCATGTTGCCAGGTGAGCTGGGTTACTCAGTCTGGTGAGCATGTTGTTGGTTGAAAGGACCAGATCTGGTTCTCTTGTATTGGCAGACCAAAAAGCGCACGGGGCCATTTGTTGTGAGGCAGAAAGGCTGCAGCCTTGCTGCTTTTGCACCAGAAGATTTGTGGGAGTCTCCTGCAGGCACTGATATTGAAGTGAGGCGGCCCAGAAACAGAGGAGATAAAAAAAAATGGCTTTTCTCAAGACCAATATTGTTTCATCGTTATCAATTAAAAGAAATGCAGATTTATGTCATAGAACGAGTACACGGATTTTTTCAAAAGTGGCCTGTCGGACAGCCAGTAGAGTTGACTCATCTGAAAAGTAATCCTTGTTACTGAAGGAAATACTTTCTTGAAGGTGGTCTGTTTTCAGTAAATGAAGTTGGTAAGCATTATGCGATGCGTGTTTTGTAAGATTGAAAGGGAAACGTGCTTCCACATAGAAATAATAGAGATGCTACTTTAACAAAAGTGCACGAATACAGGCTGTGGAAAACTTCTACTGACCGATATGAAACTACTGATGAATGTATTAGTTCTGGTATTCATTTAAGCACTGTGTGGGATCAGCTCTTACAGTACAGTTTCATGCTGCTAGGGTTACTCTTAATGTTTTATTTTGACTGGTTACAATTTACTACAAGTCCTGGCTCAACTCATGCATTCAGATCAAGGACAGACTTTGGAAACCAACTGTGCAAATATTGACATTCTTCTCCCCTAACTCTAGCTATTTTGTGTAATATTTGTGTTTCGTGATAGAAGAAGGATGTTTTCCCTAGCAAAAAATATCCCAAACACCTATGTGATCATCTCTGCATTAATGTCTTCAGACCAAAATGGTGCTCCAAGTGGTGGAGCACGGGCCACTGAGTTGAGTCAAGGACTGGGCTAAAGAAGGACATAAATTTGTGTGCCTGTAATTTTGGCAGTCATCTGGTAAGACAATGTGTGATTTTCATTTTATTTTCTTTAGATTATAACCCTGACTGTAGGCAATGCAAAAAGGAATCTGTGGAGAAAAGAGTGAGGTACTGTGTTAGATCTAACATGGCTTGTTTGGAGAGGGCATAGGAGTTACGAGGGAATTTCAACCCCCCACTGCTCTTTCTGATAGGAAAAGCGGTACTAATAGGGCAGTTTGGTACTTTTCTACTTTATTAATTTTCCTCTGTCCCCATATTTGGCACATTACGGCATCTTATGGCCCAGGCACCTAGGAGCCCAGTGCTGGTGCCAGTGCTTCCTCTCACAGCTGTCCGTGCGGCGGTGACGCTTTGCTCACACAGAGCTGATGGATGGTCCCAGCACTCCTGGCAGCTTCCGGGGAAGATGCCTGGGCCGTCTGGGTCCCTCCAGGCTTAGTGTCTCCCCTCAATTTATTGCTATTCCCAGCCTTTTCCATTTCACAAATGGTCATATGCTGGGGTTTGTTCGTTTGTTATGGGGTGTGCGTGTGTTAAAGTCATGATAATAGGACTTTGTGTTGCATTTAATTCACTTACTTTCCATTGTTGTTTTTGCTGTACCTTCTGTCCCTCAGGAGCCTGCCTTTGCTTGTCTTTTCACTGTGTGTTGTAGGGCAATGTTCAACATAAGCTTGATTAGTTCTGCCAGTCATTCTGTTGGAATCTTGGTCTTCGGCTTCATTCATGGGTTTTGTTACAAACATAAAGACAGCATAAAGGAAATTAATACAAAGATGATAAAAGGCCAGAATTTTAATGCTAAAACCCACATTCATTAAGCTTTGATTAACACAGAAGATTTCTTGCAGTATTAACATAAGCAGTCAGCTTGTATGACAGTGCTGCTTCAGCACCTGAATACTAGATGTACGTTCAGTAGTATGCCAGCATTCTGGTTTCCATCTGTGTTGTGTTACAGTCTGCTAATTTTTTTCTTATTTTTACTGAAACAACAGACAGGACTGGTGAGAAAACATGTATTTTGTTCACTCCCTGCTTCCTCATCTCTCCCCCACTTTGGGCCCTGGCAGGAGGGAAGGGATTTATTCATTTGTCGATGTACTTGCATTCCTGGCACCACTGCTTAGGCTGGTAACAACGAGAGTACAAATTCTGGTCTTTTTAGGATTGGAATGGAGGTGACCTGTTTTGGGGAGCCAAAATGTTAGTAGCTCTCTCCTTTGTACCTCATCTGTCAACTTTACAGTTTGATGCATACAGCATATTTAAAGGGCTAGTATTGATGAGTGAAAGAAATTAACAAGGAATAATTCATAGTTCCTGCTCCTCCTGAGCTGCTCTCTCCTTCATGATGTGAACTGGCAAACACCAATGTGCCATGGTTTGGGAACAATCTATTCTATGGGAACTCAGTGTTTTCCATTGAGCCCTATTGTGTGTAGGCTGGATGGAGTCCGTCTGCCGTGACAAGAAGGTTTGCTCTGTTTGTACGCTGGCACCCTTAACGTTTTCTTGGCAGAGTTGAGAGTGTTGTTACTGGCTGGTGATTGGCTGGAACTCTTTCACTTTTTTGAAATGTGACAAATTGCCTGACAGTGCTTGTTGGGTCCATACTTCTGTATTTGTGATGTTGCAAAACTAACCTAGACAGTGATTCCCTGAAGTGAACAAAGGTGTGTGTTCCGAGCACATTGCTTCAGCATTGGCATGTCCACAGTGCAGTCAAGATCTGCTCTTAGTTCCTACTTCTTGCTTTGGTTTGTCAGTAGAGCATTAAAGTTCTCCACATTATTCAAGAGAACTTTGGGATTGTTTATTCGCTAGATAAACTCTTTGATTTAAAACTCTATTACATTTTGGAAAATAAACAATTGTAGCAATGCTGGGATAAATAAAGCAATTAGCATAGGAGAAGGACAGATTTGAGGTTTGCGTATTAGCTTGCTTAGATCAGGACTCAAGTTCAGTTAACAGCTGTGCTACAGATTTGTTCTGTCTCACTCTCCTAGTTTTCTCTTTTGTAGAATGTTGCCATCAATAAAAACCTTCTCTGCACATTATATGTACTGTTGATTGCATGTAACATAACCCCATTACATAATGGGGCTAGCACAAAGTGGAGGAAATACACTGGAAAACTTGACAGAATTTCTAGAGTGATGGCACAAATGTTAGGGAAAAACATTATCAGAGAAGCTGTAGGGAAGTTTTGTTAGTAGAAGGTAAAATAGCAAGTCACCTGAGGTGTGAATAGCCAGAGGGATATGGCTTCTTTTAGAGCTTGGATGCTTTAAAAAGGGCATGAAAAGGTATCTACAGCCATCCTGTTCTTCCGATGTTTTGCCTTTGCCCTCACATACAGAAAACACAAAACTGGTTTTCTTATAGATCGCTTCAAACAAAATAACTGAATGGTGTCAGGTTCCTGGAATAAACCATACTGGACACTTTTTTTTTTTTTTCCCCCCCCCCAACCAAAAAGATGTAAATCTGCTGAACTGAAAATGATCACCAGTGCTTTAAAGCTTAAGGGAAAATTGTAGTGATCACAATCAAAAAAGGGAATTAAGAGCTTTACTGGGATAATAGTGCAAAAAATGTTGTTTGACTGAATTACTTCAGAAATTTGGCTAACTAAATCAGGTGACTGTAAAAAGGAAATGGATATATTACTCCTTATGGTTGTCTAATGGCTTTTCAGTGTATGCACTTGGAAAACTAATTAAACATTATTTTTAAATGATATAACAAAGCTGCTTGTGTTGCTGTAATGTGTGTTTTTTTAGTGTCCATTATGGCTTTCTCCTAAGTGAGACAAATTTTACTCTCAGATAATAGGATTAAACCTTGTTTTTCTCCTAATTCAGAGACACTAAGTTTTCTTATAAAGACAATTTGATTATCTGTTCTCTTTATGTGCGAAATGGCAGAACTCATATTGACATCAGTAGACCAGAATTTCGCAGAGCTCTGAAGCCCCTTAAAGAGTATTTTTGCCACTGAATTAGAGCAGGCATCCATTAGTCCTGTCAGTGCCATTCCAAAGCTGTTTTGGAGATGAGACTTAAACCTCAGTGGCTTAAAGACACAAGGATGTTTCTCTGTTTTTCTGAGGGGTAGATGCATAACTTCACGTGCCATTCCTATGAGGTTTCAGTGGTTCATGAGAATGTCACAAAGCAGTTCTATTTGACTCTCTGAAGAGTATACCTCTATCCTGACTGGCTTCTGGATTTCTTTGCTTTTTTGTTGTTGTTAGCTGGTCTTCCATAGCCTGTTATCTAAAAATGGACACTGGAATGGTTTTTGGTGCAAAGATAAACAAGGATGTAAGAAAAATGAGGGGTTTACAAAATGTGGGTGAGAGTGGATTTGATTCTGTAGGTTATCGTCCCAGTCCTTCCCCTCTGTGTTCTTCAAAAGTTACCTCACGGGTTGAAAATAGCTCTGCTATTTCCTGCCTTGCTGCTGTGTGTTTGGGAGGAAGATGCTGCTCACCTGCGTTCCTGCTGCTTGGCCCAAAAGTAGCGGGGGAAAGACTTCAGATTAATGCAAATAAAATGGAGCATTAAGTCAAAGAAAATCTAGACTTACATAAATTTAGCCTGTAACATTCACGTCTAGCTTTAAATAGCTGAATTTGTTTGAAATGGGTTATGTATGTTTGAATGGGAATACCCAATATAGAATGATTAATACATAATGAGAGTCATCTCAGAGCAGGAGAAGGTCTGAAAAGTGTGTGTACACTAGGGCTGTAATCAAGCTTTCTTTTACAAAGAATAAAAACAGACCCTGACAAATTATATCAAAATATTTCTAAATGACATTGCCATTGCTTTGTGGTCTGCAAGACTGTAAGACAGAAGGGTGTTGTTCATAAAATCTAAATACCAGGGAGGGCAAAGGAGAGGATACAAAAGCTTTCATCAGGAAAAGGCTTAAAACTGTGAGTTTTGTTACTTGGATAAGTTTTGTTTTGTTCAGAAAATTTAAAAAAAAAAAAAAAAATAGGAAGCTAGGGGAAAGTGAGCCGGTTTAGGTGTTTAGGTAGAGGACATTGTTTTGATTCTGTCATGTGAAATTGTACTGTGATACCAAGGAAGATCTGGTAGGACTTGGGAAAGAGATACAGAAACTACTGTAAAGAAATTGTGATTGTCTGTTACTGCTTTTGAGCAATTCAGGGTAAAGGCTTCTCTAGTTGAGCCTGTGGATATTGTTGAAATATAAAAAACTGAGGGAGATGATTTCTGTACAATGACTCATCCCAATTAAGAAAAAAAAAAGCAAGATGAGTGTTTAGATTTTGGCTTTAAACATATAAGTTTTAAAGTGATGAGGGGGAACAATATAGCTCTAACATAAATTTTATGGCACATTTCAATTCAACATTGCTGACACGCTCTGAATGAGAAAGCAATATGAACAGTTTTATTGCTTTGCTAAACTTTTGCCTTGGTGAAGAGCAGAAGAGTTGTCCTAAAATGCTTTGCTAAGGACTTTTTTTTGATAATAAGAGAGTTGATACTATACATTTTTCAGATTCTACTGTATTTAAGAAATTAACTTCTTGAAAAAAACATTTAATGCTTAGTTTCTGCCAATTCAACAGCAAGGAGGCAACAATACAGCAACAGTAAGTGGGGGGCTGCAATAGATCACCCATAAAACCTCTGTTTAGAAAAAAAAAAAAAATTTTCAAAACACTTTGAATTTTTTTTTTATAGTATTGAAGCATTTGAGCCAGCCTGTTATTGTTATCTCTTCTTAGATTTTAATGTAATACAATTTGAAATGAAACTTGGACCAGAAGTTTCAGGGCAGTAAAAGCCTAAAGGAAATAAGACTAGAAATTCCAGGGTTCTTGCTTCTTTCTCTCTTCCCCTTTTCTCTTTCCCTTCTCTCTTTTCTGCTGCCACAGACTCCATTTTGGTTTGTTTTTTGACAGCTTTTCCCAAAATCTGTTCAAGTCTTGCCTCCTGGCATCATGCAGCTATATGGGAATTTTGCTTCCCTCTACTGAAGAATTCCATCCTGTGTCTCTGCATAGGAAATCTTGGCATCGTGACACAGACATCCAAACTACCAAACAGCTAGAAAGTAGGTTATAAGCTGTACAAGTCTGTGCTTTATCCTTGAAGGATTTGTTTGTCTAAGATATGTCTTTAGGAGACAGTAAGGGGAGTGTGTGTAACGTGTTTAGGTTGGTAATTCCACACTCAGTTTAGCCTGAATATAGTAATTACATTTAGTAACGTAAGGAGGAGACCGGTAACAAGGACTTTTCCTGATTTTGGAACATGTTCTGTTGCTAAAAATCCCCATGAGATTATTTTTTTCTTCCCATATTAATCCTTGGTGATGATGTAGGAATTACTGCATGTAGTTACACTAAAACTCCATCTAGCACAGTGACATCGTCTCCTTATGGCAGCTGGCAGGATCCAGTTTTGGATGGTACACTTTGACTCGTATACTTCTTGTAACACAAAAGGTAATAAGAAGAAATTCAGGAAATAACAACTTTGAAGAGAAGGTGGAAATGACAGGCAATATTTATTCACAAAGGCTGCAGTCACTGTGGGGCTTCTGTCGCTGGGAGTATCTTAAGAACGGATAGGACAGCAGTCCATTGAGGTTGGTTCTGTATGACCAGTCCTACTCTGGGGAAGTAAGATGACCTCTGAAGGAAACTTCTGACTTCTTATGTAAGATGATGTGCTTAGGATG
Organism: Alectura lathami; assembly: GCA_013399715.1. NCBI lineage: Eukaryota > Metazoa > Chordata > Aves > Galliformes > Megapodiidae > Alectura > Alectura lathami. The sequence goes on from VXAV01004184.1 coordinate 982,042, forward strand.
TAAGAAACAGGACAAATACAGTCTTGGTATGTCTGAAGTTAATGCCTGGTGTTTGAGCAATCAGGGCTCTTCAGGAGATTGTGATAACTTGAGTCTGTGCAATTTGAGAGTCAATATCAAAATATTTCTATTGTTAATCACCAACAGCTGAACAGACAGGAGCTAGATGCCTTTGATGTCAAGCTGGGCTTCTGGAGTTTCTGGTTTCCAGGGTCTTTAAGAATATCCCTGGGGATATAACTGATATACAGTGGTTGCTGTCTTTTTAAAAATCGAATTGTAATACCATGTTCAGCATCCTCAAATCCCAGGCAATGAGTTGAGGACTGCACACTGGCACTGAGCATTTCCAATTAGGGCCTTGGAAAAATTCTGTATACATATGGCCTAACCTTGTCACCCAGAATAATAGAGGCAGGGCTCTTTTCGCCAGCAAGAGAAATGCTTTGGAGTGATAAAACTTGTTGCAGTAGGCATAGGATCTGAGGATGTATTTTGTTAAGATTTAAACTGGATTTGTGGTTTGGTAAGCAGTTCGAATGATTAAATGGGAATGTAAAGATAGTACAGTGATTATGGAAAATCAGTGCTACCATCAATGTTTTCCTTCTTGAATCCTAATATGCACTTGCCAGGACTATTTATTTGTCTTTGATTTCTGCTGAGAATTCTTAGACAGTTTTCCTTTTTATTGGTAAAGATAAAATCTTTGCTAGATTTTAGTCTTTGAATAACTACATCTTGTATTTTTTCATTCTTGGTTGTGTTTCACAGTTAGTATCTTTCACTGCAACAGTACAGTCATTGTAATTCCACAGCATTTTCAAATTAAGTTGTTGAAATTTAAATGTGTGTAATTTAAAATGGAGTTTGGGGCATGAGCTACTTAGCTGCTGTTAGTTGGCGGCACTGGTCTCATGGAAGGAACTGATACGGTGTTTTACATAATAAAACCATGGGGGAAAATGGTGCAATCCTATAAGCCTATAATCCCATTCTGAGGAGTTATTCATTTACCCTCTCTGTGCCAGCATGGCATAACAACATGTTGTATCCTATTCTAAATGCAAGATAGAGGCAGAGAATCACTGTGAAGAAGAAATAGACTATTAATCTTCCTTCAGAAGAACTGAATTCAGTCCTGGTTAGTCCTCATTTAAAGCAGATTTGTTACCTTGTCAACTTGTCCAGCATTTGAACAGAATCCTGCAAATGTGTGGAACTGCTGTTGGAAATGAAATGGCACTGGGCTATGTGATGACCTTTCCAAACATTCTGATAAAGAGTACAGACGCTGTCACAGCATCTGTGATTTTTGGACTCTTGATTTTTGGCTGAGAGGGGCGTTGGTTGGAAGGGGTTTTGTTTGTTTGTTTGTTTTTAATTTCATTTTATTTCCCCACCCCCCACATCCAGCTTTTGAATAGTGTGTGAGCACCATCAGTCTTGCAATAGAATGAGCACCCTGAGCCTGAACTGTTTTTCAGTAATTAAAAAGATAGGGAGGAGCGTTATTCTCATGGGATTGACTTGGAGAAATCACAGAACATCTCATCTTTACCTCCTCATGACAGACATCTCCTTTTGGCAATTTTAATTATGACTTTCCTTATCACTAGATAATAGATACAGATACACCCATTTATCGTGGGACAGATGGCCTAAACCACCAACAGCTCTTCAGTTTTTTGTGCCTGTGACCTTTTCTAGAAGTCCATATGTAGTTTAGGTTGCCCAACACCCCTAAATGTAGTGGTGCTTTAGAAAGAATGAAATTAAAACAAATAGTTGTTAATGAGAGAATAAGTTTTAAATACTGCTACTACTACTAAAAAAACATAAATTACTTCAGGTAGTACACTCTGGGTTCTGCGTATACATTTTGCGCTTCAACAAATTCCAACAATGTTAGTGTTAAAATGCTAATGTCAGATCTACTTAACTTCTGTGAAGGTGAAATCAGGAAACTGTTGGTGCACAAAGTACTGTCAAAAGCAGAATGGACAAAATTTTCATATAATGGTTCACCGGTAGATTTAATGGGGTCATAGTCTTCTCTAGCATCAATTAATGAAGACTGTATTTTCCCCTAGACTTCAGTTAGCTTGCAGATGGTAAAATAATTGAGACAAGAATGAAATTGCTGCTATTATTAATAGAGGCTTGTTTTTGTTTTCCCTCATGTGATGCTTGCTTCTGGAGAACATGTACATTGACGCTAATTTCCATTCCTTCTGCTATGGTAACTTTTTCCAACATTAATTATTAAAAAGTAAATTTGGTGACAACTTCCAGCATTTGCAAATTACTTTGGAGTAAAACTGTGAAAGGGAGAGATTTCCCCATTTATCTCAATGAAAATTTTTTCTTAAAAACTGAGTTAAATATGGTCCTCGGCAACTCTCTCATTGCTGATTTAGCGGAGCTGTCTAGGTAAAGAATTCATCCATTTGGGTTTTATGGGGAATAAATGGACAATGATGGACATCACAATCACTGTCATAGACAGGTGAATATTTAACAGGGCTTTCAACCCCTAGACCAACTGTCACTAGCAATCCAAACAGTGGAGTTTGATGCAGAAATTTGGCAGTGCTTAGTTATTTCAAATGTATTTTGTTATTTTAAAATAAGTAGATGTTATATGATCGTGTGTGAAGTGGAAGTTTGCAGCCTGACATGATTCTACTAGAAATGAAATTCATCTCACGGAGTGTTTTTCTGATAATCTCTCACTAAGTTAACATTGTTGTTTAGAAGATGCTATAGGAGCATGAGGTATGTTTAAGGCACTTTGCATTTTCAGCTTACAAAATTAAGAGTCAACTTATTGTCAACTGTACAACCAAATGTGTGCAAGTTTTATTTGGTTTTACTGTCTGTGGAGTGGTGGTGCTGAAGTTATGATTTAGTTCAATCCAGTTCCATCCAGCGGTGCTGAGGTCTTTCTCTCTGATGTTGGTGTTTCTGTGTGGTGCCCTTGGCAGTGGAATGTCCTGGGAAAGCGTGTTACATTTTGCTCACTGGCTCTTGACCTTTGGTTCTGACATTGCTGGTGATCTGTCATCCACAGTAAAGACCCATAAAGTCATTTTATCCAACTATTTCATTGGTGCTTACAACTAAAATATTGATGATAAACATGCATATTGTCCTAAAAGAAAGCATGATGATTATGGGAGGTGTAGTTATACAAAATGCTGGGAACCTCTGGTGTAGGTGACCATATTCCATAATAAAGGTTTCACTAAATGGTTTATATGTCATTAGACTGTTGTCTTAAAAAGATGTTATACCTTACACAGAACTGCCTTCACTTTATGTTTTGTTTGTCTGGCTAAAAAAAAAAAAAAAAAAGATATGTTTAACAGTGTAAGTATAACAAACCATTCAGGAAGAAAAAAGTCAAAGAGTCAAAGCAAGCAAAAACTTCAGATTGTCCAATGGCTTCAGGACATTTACACAAAAAAAGAAGACTGTAGACTTCTGAAACAATAGATGTTTTTGTTACAGAAGGTTTAAAAATATGTTTAAATTTAGTATCAAGCCTTCTTCAGAATACTAAAGGTTTGTCTGGTCTGTCTGCAGCTGTCAAGTTACTTGGTTTGTTTAAATTAGGAATCTGTAAAGTAAGGATTAGTCTGATTAATCTGTAAGGTAAGGATTTGCTCTGCATACATTTAGGCCAGACAGATCTGGTCCAGGACGGTTCTGGGCACTGATGTCATACTTTAGGTATCATATTTTAGCAACTGTTGCTTAACACCTATCCTGTCAGCAGAGCTGGATAAATTTGTCTAGCAAGAAAGTGGTGGGAAAAGAAGCTACCGTTTCTTGTCATGCTGTCACATCTCCCAAACAGTTTTAGTATTAAGGTCTGCTTTCCTCACACCCAATATGCAGAATGAATGAAGCTGTTTTAGTAGGACTTCTGTTTTTATAGTTAACTGAGCTTTGAAATTGCCTCCTAAATCATCCTTGCCAATAGCATTAACTACCTTTTTGCTGGTAGTCAGAGATTATTCTACAGTAAGTTAAAGGGTAACTCATCTTCTTTTGTGATGACAGGAAACATGGAGGGATGTAAAAGATAATGGCTAATTCAAAGCAGATCACTCCACTCTGCTTCTGGAAATCCATCAACTCCATTCAAACACAGCTTTGAAATTTTGCAACAAACTTTGAAAGCTCTTTTCCTTTCGCTGCCTCAGTAAATTGTTATCTGGGGAAGGATGATGCAGATGCCCTTGAATTATGATGCCTTTCATTGTAAAGGGGTGAATTGCACATTAGCCTGGCATTCAGAAGCCTGAAGGATTCAACCACTGTGCTTTTTGTGCTTTAAAAAAAGGTAAAAAGGGGATGCAAAATGTGCAAGTGATGTGGCATTAAGGAAGGTTCTTTATCCTTCCTTCTCCTTTTGTAGAAACAAGCACCTGAAAATGCATCATTGGAAAATGTACTTGTGCAAAGATGAGTCATCCCAGCTGTAAGGCTGGACCGGATAGTGAGGTGACGGGGGCAGGTGGAGCAGCAGAACAGCAGGTGAACTGATCCTTGAGTAAACACCTGAGTTTGCTTTTTGTTTTATTTTCTTTTTAAAGACAGCTGCAGCAAAAGAAGAAGGAAAATCAAATGTAATAGTAAGCCACAGAAGGAAATTTCAGAGGGGTAATTTTTCTTAGAAAGAAGCTGCATCTAGCTCTCTTCATTTGACAGTTCCATCTATACTTCCATGTTCATCACTTGTGGTTGCTTCTGAAATGCAAAAGCTGGTTGTTTTGCCTGACAGCTAGATTGTTGCTGTTGTCATGATTTGCTTCAGAGAAATTGGGTGGACAGTTGGCTGACAGGTCAGGCTCAAGGGGTTAGAGTAAATGGGGTTGTGTCAGGCTGGTGGCTGGTCACTAGTGGGGTTCCCCAAGGCTCTGTTTTAGGGCCAGTTCTCTTCAGTGTTTTTATAAATGATCTGGATGGGAGACTCAAATGTATACATTTGCAGATGATATTAAATTAGGAGGAAACGTTGACTCTGAGGGCAGAGAAGCCTTGCAGAGAGATCTTAATAAATTAGGGGGCTGGGCAATCATCAGCCACATGAAGTTTAGCAAGAGCAGATGCCAGATCCTGTACCTAGAATGGGGTAATTCTGGCTGTATGTACAGACTAGGGGATGAGAAGCTGGAGAGCAGCCCCACAGAAAAGCACCTGGAGATTCTGGTTGACAGTGAGTTGAATGTGAGTCTGCAGTGTGCCCTGGGGTGCATCAGGCCCAGCACTGCCAGCTGGGCGAGTGAAGGGATTGTCCTGCTCTGCTCTGCCTGGTGCGGCCTCACCTTGAGCACTGTGTGCAGGTTTGGGTGCCACAACATAAAAAGGACATAAAGCTATTAAAGAGCATCCAAAGGAGAGCTACAAAGATGGGGAAGGGTCTGGAGGGCAAGACATATGAGGAGTGGCTGAGGCCCCTTGGTTTGTTCAGCCCAGAGCAGAGGAGGCTAAGGGGAGGAGCAGAGGGGCAAGCGCTGATCCCTGCTCTCTGGGAACAGTGACAGGGCCCGAGGGAACAGCATGGAGCTGCACCAGGGAAGGGTCAGGCTGGGGGTTAGGAAAAGGTTCTGCACCAGAACGTGCATGGAACAGGCTCCCCAGGGTAGTCAGCACAGCCCCAGGCTGCCGGAGCTCAGGAGGCGTTTAGACACCGCTCTCAGACACAGGGTTTGGATTTTGGGTGATCCCACGTGGAGCCAGGAGTTGGACTCGATGATCCTTGTGTGTCCCTTCCAAGTCAAGATATTCTATGATTCTATGAAATTATGTTGTTTACTGTGGATGTGGGATTAACAAAACGTTCCTGCTAAGTGTGGACTTGGTCTTGATCAAGAGCATTAGCCCTTGATTTGCTGAGTTCTTGTGTAATGCATCCTGCAAGACGGAAAGTGAAGCACATGAAAATTCAAGCTCAGACTGCCATGCTCATGCCAGCAAAAGGACTGGCTCCTTTTTTTTTAAAAAAAAAAAAAAAAAAAAAAAGCCTTGTAGAACCACTGTGACCAAGACAAACTTTAAGAAGAGCTACCTGTTTTGAGAAGCTCTGTTTGAAGATAGGTGCAGTGACCACATTCTGCTTTTACAGCTACTCCTAATCTTTGAGTAAAGAAGTAATTTACTTAGGCAGCACTTAGGTATGACAGTCACGAACACCACAAAAAATTATGAAGTAGATTGCTTTTGCTAGGCAATGATTATAATTACTCACAACTCTTGATATGTATCATGTAGCATGAATCATTTTTAATTTCCTGAGAACAATGCAATCTAAGATACCTTTCTTCATCATCCTGTTCGATTTATTAGAAAACTACTGCGTCTATGTATCAAAAGCTGTGTTAATGGTTGTGTATCATTCCTACTGTGAAAAAGTGTAAAACATGGTAGCTTGTCTGTGTTAAATTGCAAATACACATTCTAACACGCGATACATCTGTCAGCTCTGCCAAAGATAAATAAGGCAAATATTCAATGCCATCCCTCCACAGTCACTCTAAAACAGAATAGGAGTTGCCTCATTAAAGTGGTCTTTCTTCATATGCTATTACATGCAAAAGAGAATTATTGAAAATGGAGTAAAAAAACAAAACAAAACAACTAATGAAACAGATTTACAATGAAAACCATTATCACAGTGTAGCTACACTGTTTAATAAATGCCTTGTGGAAAACAATATGATGCCAACAAGTCTATGTTTTTATTTTTTATTATTTCTTGGAAGCTGATCAACAGGGTACTTGACAACATGTTGTGATAGATGTACAGTACAAGTAAGTTTTTCTAAATTCATTTGTTTTACTTATTCTTTACAAATTCAAAATGTTACTTGAGAATCAAGTAGTTGGCTCTTTGGTTCCAGAATATTAAATAACTAAGGGAGGGAAAAAGAGAGATTTTTTTTTTTATTAAAAAAAAAAAAAAGGTGGTAGGAAATAACCATACACCAAAAAAGTTCAAGATTTGTCCAAACATTATGACAAACTGGTGCCTTCAGAGGGCGTGGACCAATCCTTATGTCTGATCCTCTTGAAGAAATAAGTAAATCAAGATTAAATCCCTGAGTGTGCACATTTACAATTTTTGAGCCATTTTAGGATAAATCGGGGAAGGATACTTGGTAAAGCATCAACTATTGAAAAGTTTATGGCTCTTTAATGAAACAAGTGATCGGTAGATTTTTGTAGCAAAGACGTAGACTTTTTTTTCCAGGTAGTATGCTCACATCCTTCTGAACTGTAGTATGGTTCAGGCATTTTTAAATGGCAGATTTCATGATTTACAGCTTGCTGAGTGACATTTTATTTCCTATTCAAGATAGTAACAGTTCAGATTCTTCAATTAATCACTTTTGTTGGTAAAACTGATGCACTGGATTTTTATAGAGCAACTGGCAGACAAGGATCTTTGAGATATTCAAATTACCAAGAAAACCGTGTGGACAAACACATCCTTGTGCATGCAGATATATGTGACTCAGAAGATTAAAGAAGGAGGCTGTAGCTGTAATGTCTAGACTGATGTTTGTGACTTCTAATATTCTGCTAATATGGTTCTGTTTTTTCAAACAGAGGTGTTCAAAGGCAGCTTAAGATCTATTATAAATTTTCCCCTTGTGTTAGAAGTGATATAACTTTGGATGGGATCAAGCTTTGTAGATTTCAGCTGCAAAACTCTCATTAAATTCAGTCTCACCTTTTGTGTTGGTTTTGAGACCTTGTCAGAATTTCATTTGGCACGTAGAGCGCACTAAGTTCATTGAGGAAATAAGGAGTTTTAGAAACCGTGATTTCTTTTATACTCACATGGTAAGCAAGCTGGCAGGACAAGTGCCTGTGCCCAAAGACGCTGTAGTTCATATCCCTGCGTCCATGATTAGATTTGATTTCTTAATAAAAAAATTAAATGTGTTTAGGGAAAACACTGTCATGTGAGGTGATTAGTGGTGGAATGAAAATATGTGCTCTTACTGGAAATCAAGTGCTTTCCTCTAATTTTAAGGCATACAGTGATGAATAGGATGCCACTAATGTGCATTTTTTGCTGTTAGCCATGGAGGTATGTGAACACTTTGGAGCCATGTGAATACAAATGTCTTAGAATGAAAGCTAGCCTGGGTACTTGAGGGTAGATGAGGAGGCTTGTTCATGCACTGGAAAATAAGAACTTGAAAGAATGGATCACCATCAGAGTAATGTCTGGGGAGATTTGCTTATCGGGATCCTGATGTGGAAGTGAACAAAATACATGACCTGATGGGATTCTGGCTGCTGAGATGGCATTGCACTGGCTGGTCAAGAAGTGTTCATGGCAGAGTAAATGTCAGATGAGGAGTTAGGAATTGTGTTTTCCTTGTTATCTCAGCTGTTGGTCAGATCTCTTGATTTCACCCTTGTTTTCCTCTTCCATTGTATGGAGGTAGAGATCCAGTGTTGTAAAAGCTCTTTGTGGTCTGTGAATGGAAAAATACAGAACATAATGATGACTCTTAGTTCTAGTAAATAAATATCGCAGTTTTCTTGTTGGCTATTTTTAAGCATTGTTGTAGATGTTTAACCATTTCAGTATAAAGCTTAGTGGAAAATCATCTTTATTTGTTTCTCTTTAGTGATGTTTCTTATCACTTTTATCATGTGAGACTGTGAAACATTGTAGGAATGGTGGGAAAAGATAAATGTCGTCAGTTTGCTCTTTCATTGGTTTAAGTAGGACTCTCTTGGGTATTGCTTCCATTTGGAAGAATCAGGCTGTACTTGTGTCTGTTGTAACATAGTGTTTGTTTAAAGGCAGAATTCCAAATACATTTGTTGGCTTTTCTCCTGAAACATGACTGTAACGGGGACATGGATACCTTAGAGAACTAAATATCCTGCGGTCTGGTTTGCTACTGATGTGCATACATAATTTCCACTGACAGTAATGGGAGTTACATCTGTATAGAAAGCAAAACAGACCCTTAAAAAATGTTGGTCAAGTAATAAAAGCTAGCTTTAAAAAAGTGTGGAAGTAGAGAATGGGAGGGTGAGCTTCTTATTTTTTTATTTTCTATTTTTTAACTTATCTTCACTAATGTTGGCTTAACATTATTTTTATGGGTTCACTCCTGATTTATTACGGCATGAAGGGTAAGACAAGGTCCATGTGGAATAGATAAGCAGAAGATGATTTTTAAATATACTTACTCTAAAGCGAATGAGAAAGAAAACTAAGGAGTCTGGAAAGGTTTCCCCTTTTCTCCTCCCATAATAATTAGAAAAGAAGTTTATTTTTATTCAGTATGTGTATGGTACGCTGTCTGTTGTGCTGATGTGTTGCTAAGTATCTTTTGCACGGTGGCAAATAGCACTGGGTCTGTATTGCCAAGGCTGTGTGCACAGCTGCGCTCACCGCAGTGCCCGCAGGGGTGCACAGGGCCCCTCTGCAGCTGCAGTACTGACACTGCAGCACGGCACGCGGGGGAAGAGCTTCATGTCCTTAGCCTTGGCATTGCACGAGGATGGGGCTTTGTGCCTTGCTCTAGACCTGTGCTCCGCCAGCACAGGTTGCAAAAGGAGCTGTAAAGCTTCTGTTCAGCAAAACAAACCAGCAGCATGCAACGTCCAAAATGTAGAATGTTCCTTGCCAGTGTGTTCCTTGGGAACTTCACTGTGCTTTGCATGCTGTATGTTGTTGTGAACACTGAAAACAAGAAACATAATTGCTTTGAGTGCTATCAGGATTTTCAATGTTTTCCTCGAGCCTCAGATGAGAAGGGAGAAGCAAATTCCTGGATAGTTAGACCTGGCAATCTGTAGTCTATCCCCTAATTAAATTCTCTGCAACCAGTGTGTTTTCATTGTTAATCAGTGGACATTTGTCCTCAGAAGGAGCTAACCCTGCAGAGTAAGCAAGTATGAAAATGTTGAGAAATCTCAATGTTGCACAAAAGACGAAAAATTAAATTGTCCTATTTCAAAATAGTTGAACATCATTGCATCTTAATAAAGGGTGTGCTAGAATATGTTCTCCTAATAAACCTCAGTAAAACCTCTAAAAATAACTACACAGATATATTCTAAGTTGATTAGCAGTAATTGAACTGACTTAATGTAGTTGGATGATGTAATGTGTAATATTCCTCTAAAGTAATTTCTGTAGACAAGCCATTTGAAGTTCTCTTCCAGCCAGCATAAACATCTTCATGTTGCTAAACTGAGTGCTCAGACTAAAGCACTCAGCAGGAGAGCTCTGACATCTGCCTGGTTTATCTTGTTTCTGTGAGCTGTAGCTTGCCTGTTAGAAGCAGCTTTGCAGTGACAAATATCCGTGTTTTAGAGGAAATGGGGAAACTATGTAATTGTATAACACTTTTGACCTGCTAGCTGTAGAATAATATTGGAATAATAAGCGTTAAGGATGGAAAGGACCTTTGAAAGCATCTGATTTCAGAGTTTCCCTGCAGCATGCATTTCCAGTGTTTGTTCTCTCCAACCTGGTTCATCCTGTCCCAAGTGATGAAGATGTTCCACGGTCTAATTTACTTTACTAGAAGGAAGCTTGGAAAACAGTTTTCCTGTGCTTCAGTCTTGCTTTTGCATCTGCTCATACATTTTCTTGCATCTGTGCCCTTGTGTTTTTACAACCTTTATGTCGATGGTATCTTCTTCCAAAATTTTGGTTGCTTGGATTGTTGCTTTTGTGGGTAAGTATGTGCACAGTTGTACCTATTTTTGTTCTGTTTTGATTTGTTTTCTGAGGGCTAAGGCCTCCACAACTTACTTTAATGTTCAGAGTGTGGCACAGAGCAAAAATGTTGTTTCTACACAGAGAAATTGCTATGTCCTTGCTCTGAGAATTTTCTGCTGACTTAGATCCTTTTAATTTAGGAGGGCCTCTGAGTTTCTTCTGTCTCTTCATCAGCTCTCTGTGTTGTTGGCAGTTGCCCTCTTTGTGCCAAGGGTACTGGGGTGTTGGTCATTCTTGGGTGATTTTTGATTGGGCCACCACTATATCTGTTACTGAATTCAGAAATTCAGCTGTCTGAGACTTTTAGCTGCTGCCCCACTCTCCCTCATTTAAAGGTCAGGAGCAATACCTTGTGAGCAAGTGTCGTAATTTTTCTGATATACTTGTGAAGAATTTTTTTGTCCAGAATGGTTGGTTAGTGATTGAGTAAAGCACTGATGTGCATATCCTGTCAGAAATGTGCACTAACTTCCTGAAGCTGTCAAAGTGCCAAAGGCACTGTTAGTTACAGTGCTGCCCTTAATCAAGAGGCCTGGCAAGGCCAGGGCTGTAGCTTCTGTTCCTGCATTATTAAATATCAACAGCTAATAGCATGCTCAGTTAGTACTAGTTGATTCTTTAAATAATAGCTTGTGGGGGGAGAACACATCCTGTAGATGAGGGGGAGAGTCATTTACTCCCCCCTCAATAATGACATTTTAGGAGCAGGCTCCAGCATGCTCACATTTTGCCCCTTTCCCTTTCAGCCTTTGAGGAGAGGATTTCCTCTTTTACTCGTACGCTGTTTTGCCAACTGTCCTGGATTGCCTGCCCAGAGCACTTAGCCCAATTTTCCCAGAGGGCCTGGGACATGTTTGTCTGGTTCCTGCTGGAGCAAGGACCTAGCTGGCTGAACAGATTCGCTTTTTAAAACTTTTGTTCTCTGTGCGCTTAAGTGACCTGTCAGTTGTGACCTTGTGCAGAGTCAGATGCATGTATTGTAGGTTTGGAGAGTTGCTGGTGAAAGCCATTGCCTTCCTAGGAGTGGAATGCCAGTGGGAGGAGGATTGACAGATTTTGGAGTCATTCTGTCTCAAAGACAAGTCTTAGTCTTTCAAATCAAGATTGAACCTATAGTGTTTTCCAAGTGGCTCACAATGCCATTTTTATGTGTAACAGTGCACTCTATTCATCAAGGAAATGACCGCAGAAATGTGTACCCAGCTGTCTCCATATCAGTACCATCTATGCATAGCAGCTGCTGATGTTTGTGGTGATCATTTCCTATCAGACACTTCTTATTGTGGTGGAAAAGTACCAAAAAATCTTGTAACTCAGGAACACCTGAGAGCCCAATGCGAAACTGCTTCATTAATACCACTGTTGCACTGCCTTAATCCATGAAATTTAAGACAGCAGTAGATGGTGCTCCACACGCAGCAGGGAGCTGTGCAGGGTGTCCTCTGGTCCTTGCCTCAGGCTGCTCCTTGCTGCAGCCCTGCTCTCCCATCAGTTAGCCCAGCGGGGCTGTGGCCCCCGCAGCACCCTTGAGGGCCTGGGCTGTGCCCACGCTGCGTGGGAGCAGGGGGCTCGCAGCTCTTTCAGGCGCTCAGGGGATGCTCAGGGTGCACCCTGTGGAGCACACCCTGGCCATTAGCAGCAATCATCTGGGCAAAGTCCTGCTGTAATGCTTTGTTTGTTCTGCTTTTTTTTTTTTTTTTTTTTTTTTTTTAAAATTTTGTCTCTGCTTTTATAAAAAGATTTAAAAAAAAAAAAAAAAAAAGAAATCTTTTTGTACAATTTTACAAGAATCACAGCAAGAGATGATATCACGGCCATGCCTTTAATCTATTATTTATTAGACCTCAGTTAAATGAGGTGCCTGTGACAAAGCAGGGTGTGTGGTTTTGGTTAAGTCTCCCAGGCCCTCTGGTATGCAGTGCATTAGGACTGTCAATGCAAAGCACTCTTAGAGAGGAACTTTGTATTTGGATCATAACCCCCTTACTGCTTCCAGCTCCTCTTTGCAAAGGAAATTATATCCTTAAAGGCATAGTTTGTTGATGGATTAGGTCTGTACTGCAGACACATCTGTGTTAGAGATTTTACCTAATGGACATAGGTTTTTCTAACAAAACCCGTTTAGATATGGTCCTTAACCTTTCCATGCCCTGGTTCTCTAGGTGCAAAATGGGAACAAAATTCGTGAAAACTCAAGGTGGAATGGGACTGTCTACAGTGAAACATGGTGAGACCATTTAGTTACTGCAGTGAAGGGGTGCGATTCTGTAATGAGGGGATACTACTTCACCTTTGTGTTTTTAAGAACTTGAGTAATCAGCATGGCAACCATGCCATGTAACTTGTGGTCATTAGTGATTTGTAGCCTTTTGCAAGGAAGAAACCTTCATCGTTTTAGAACAGTGTATAGCTGTTGTAGAACTGTACATTCAAACTGGTCTGTGCTTTTCTGATTGGATAAGTAAATAGTCTTCAGTCTGGTGTTCAAAATGCTTTTTCTTTTCCTAAGTCAGATGTTACGAAAAGAGCATAAATTCTGTGAAAGGGATTGAAAGAAACGTGCGGGAGATTGTACTACTTTGTTGACAGTACCGAATAAATACGACTGCATAAACAAACATGACTACTGATTTTCTCACTGTTCATCTGCTGGAAAACCGTAGGAGAAACCAGGAGGCTGGCAACCTCTGCCACCAAAGGAAACTGAAATGATCTAGCCAGCAGTGCTGTGTGATCCAGGTCACTGTAAGTGGGTGTTTTTCCACGCCTTTGTTAGAGCTCCCAGTCCAGGCTTTGCTTCCCAAGCTATTGAAGCCGTCTCTGTTAGATCAGTGACTTGGAACAGCGATCAGTGCCCAGGACTACCCATTTGCATGGCTTCCTGACAGGAGGCAGACTTAATTTCGAAGTGCTGATAGAATCAGGGCTCAATTACTAGGCTACCTACACCCATGTCAGCCAGTAGGATATGTTCATTTTCTATGATGTTTAGGTTGATACTAGAATGTCTCCAGTGCAGCTCACGTGACATCTTGACAAAAATCCTAATTAACTATTCGTTTACTTTGACTCCGTTTTTACTAGGACTATTCTACCAGTAGCAACAAAATATCTTAATCTTTAATTTTCATGGTGGTGGTGGTGTTCCCTCCCTGTTTCTATGAAGAGCTGTAGTCGTTGTCCTTACCTGAAGGACTGGCAAATACTGCATCTGCATTCGTTGCAAGGTGAGTTCAGAAATCGAAACCTAAAAAAGAGGAAGAGTTCAGCAGTACACTTCCCATAATGTTTTTCAGAATGTATAGGAAAATACAGACAGAAAACCTTAATGATAGAAATCTTGGCGAGTAATTATATTGAAGTAGTGTATGCTGAGTAGACACAGACACTTTTCTATGTAGGCATAATAACAGCATTTGTGGCCACCTAACTATGCAGCAGAACTTTCGTATGTTATGCTACTAAAATTGTAGTCTTTGAGATAGCCCAAGAGTTTTAAGAAAAGTAAAGAACAAATACATTGAGTGGCACAGAGAATGTGGCACTTGTCCACTCAATCTGTTGTAGTATCAATGAAGATTCATTTAATGATATTTTCCTCATAAGAAATGTTTGGGAAAGCAGTTTCCCATATTTTCCTAGTACAGTGTCCAGGAAAACAGAATTGGAGTGAACTCTGTTAAAGTTATTGGAAAAATCATGGCTACTCTCCTCCTGGAAAGAATAATGGCAAATTTCATTGGGACATCTGTTTGGTTCTTTGAAAAAAAAAAAAAGTTGGCATGAAGTTAACTTTT
>VXAV01004184.1:997278-1020642 GCA_013399715.1 Alectura lathami
TAAATTTTCGTAAAATCTGTTTTTTTTTTTTTTTTTTTTTTTTTTTTTAAGGCTGAAGCAAAACAGGGTTAAGGTTTTGTCATGTCTCTCTCTTGAATTGTGGTAATTTCATGAAATAGCTGTGCAGCTGATCTGGGCAGGAAACCAAACCTCTCAGTCTGATTTCTGACCCAGATCTGTTACTCTCAGGGCACATTTGTATTTATGGAACTCAGTATCACCTTTCTGCTTATTCCAAAACAAATAAATAAGTAAAAGAGTAAGGCATCCTTTTTTAACTCATTTGTAATTTCAGAAGTTTATTCCCAATAGTTTGCTGGTATGCCTTATGTCTCTCACTTTCACCAGATTTGTGTAGCAAATCATGCTCAATGTAAAAATACATTAAAACATTTGAAGTAGTATAAATTTCATGTGGTGTGACTGGCCAGAATATTTTTTAGGTGCTTAGAACGTGTTTCTGAAATTACTTCACAAAAATAACTGAAGAATTTCCACCTCATGACAGCTTGGAGGAGGTGGTCTCTGTATTTTGCAGAGTAGGTGCAATCAGATTGACACCTTCTAGAAACTCCTTTATTGCAGAAAAATCACTCGAAACTGTAAGATTGCAGTCAAACTACTAAAATATTATCTGAATTCTTCCTAAGATGCTTACTACACATTTCTACTTTAAGGTCATATGGTCAGGTGGTAGGTCTGCAGCCTGACTTCTGAACAGCCTGTGGCTGCAAGTTCCGTGGAAGAATTTCTGCTTTTCAAGGCCTGCTGTTGTAGCGGTGTTTGTTTTAGAAAAACAACTAGTTTGGAATTTTAAAACATTGTGATGGAGAATCCGCATTACGTCCAGGATAAGGCTTTCCATTGTTATCTTTGTGCAAAACCTTTTAATCCTATTTCTCTAGCTGTGTGCACCCAGTTGCTGGGTTTGTTCAATCAATTCTTTCTACTAGTTTCCAGTGTTTTGTTTTTGTCTGATGGTTTCTGTCAAGTTATCCATTAATGCGTCTTCAACATGAAAGCACATTCATAGTTTTTCAGTGTAACTGCCTGACTGAATGTTGTCTTTACTCCACGTGCTATTTTGTAGGTCTCCAAACAGCATGGGGAGGATTTGGGTGTTTTGCCTGCTGTTTGAAGTACAAGGGCTGTAGTTTGCTCATTAGGAGCGTGAGGCTCAGGGCTGCAGATTAACCAGCTGCACTGCCTGCATTCATGTGGTCACAACCTTCCAAATTTACCCCGTCATGAGAGGAAGAATTAATTATAGTCCTAATTGACTGTTTCCTTGGATATAAGCAGGAAGGAACTGCTAGGGGGCAAACTGATTAGTCAGTTAAGCTAGTTACATCAATCAAATGTGTGAGAAAGTTTATCATGCCGAAGCCAAAGTAAAGTCCTGTCAAAATACAAGAGTTGTCAGCTCTTCCTTTTTGCTATTTTTTTTTTCTCAGTTTGTCTGAGGAATCTTAAACAATAAACAAATGAAAATACATGGTATTGACCCAGTCTATGCTTGCCAGTCTGTCTGGATTATCTTGAGAGAGCGAATACAATAATGTGTTCTCTGATCAGGCATTACACGTAGTCTTCGTTAAAGGATCTTGGAACACATTTGTTGTGTGGATGAGCAAGTCACACACATCCCAAACAAAATTCAGCACCTCTTTAATAAATTCTGCCAATAGTGCCAGTAAGATGTCCTTATCCAGAGAGCTGGATCTAGCAAAGGCTCCAAGCTCTATCTTATCGTGTCTCCCCCGGCTGTGGTCCTTCCTCTCCCATGAGATGTATGGCACTGGAGGCCAGTGAAAAATGCCTAGGGAAACCCTCAAACCATGACCATTTTCAGCTCATGATATTTTAGTTTATCGTAACAGACTGAGGCAGTAGGTTGTAGAGAATAATTAAGTTTTCCTAGCTTTGGCTGGCAAACTCTGTCAGGGAGAGAGGGTGAGTGACCACTCTTGCTGCAGAGGTTTCATCTTGTGCAGGGCATGAATTGGATCCGCTCCAGTTGCACTGCTTGTCAGACTTGCCCAGGATCTTTATCCCCATGGTGGCTCCTTGCACTGGATCTCCTTGTTCAGGGCTCAGAACTGCAGGGCTGGGCCCAACCTTTCGCCTGGGCAGAGCTGATTCAAAGCCAGCTGGCTCCTTCAGCCAGAGCGTGATTCTGCAATGCATTGGCACAGCTGAGACAGTGGGGAGGTGAACTTCGGGTGAGAGCTGCTTCTGCTGGTATTGCCAGCAAAGGCAAAGGTCTGAGGCGCTGAAGTCCCACAGCCTTGAGGTACAAGCTGAACATAGTGCATGAGCAACAACATGAGCAACTTGCCTCGCTTCAGGGCAGTCCCTCATTTGCTTATATTTAGCTACAAGAACCACGTTTCTAGAACTGAAAAATTCATTGTGGAGCGTTATTTTAGGAAACAGACCAGTTTCATTCACTTTTATCTGTTGATAACTGGAAGCCCAATTCAGGTGGAAAGAGGAGGCTGTTTTGCCTCTGCTCTGGAACACCACAGGTGACACTCTTGTGACAGTTGAAAGAAAATTTAGGAAATAAAACTGCATAGGAGGTTAGAAGGGGAGTGAAACTTCTGGAGGGGGGAAAAAAAAAGAAGGTTTCCATAAAGTTAACATTGGAAAAATGAATCATGATTTTATTAGGTCCACTGCATGTAGTCATGTATTCGTACATAAAACCTGTGCACATGAAATGAATATCCTTTGTACACAACAGCATCTCAACAGTTGTGCTAAACCCTTCCTGACTGTAGCTAAGAGATTAGGGTTCAAAGTCTGTTTGTATGTATTTGTACTACTACTTTTGTTTGATTTTCCCAGATGTGAATTCATAATCATGAATCATAGCATATATTACTACACATTCTAGTCTGTCGGTAACCAATATGAAATTTATGTGTTGAGATGTGAGTTGTTTAAATCAGAATAGAAATATCATCAGTGTCAATCTTGCCCTTGCTTTGTTTCCATCGGTCTTTGTAACAATTGATATGCTGAGTATTGGTTAGCTGCTATGATTATGAACTTTCCAGGGTAAATTAGTTGTTTTAGAAAACAGAGTATTCTACATACTTGAAAAGACAGATTTAATCCAAACTGCTCCAGAAGAAACATAATTGCATATTAAAGAAGGAATTTAAAATATGTTTCTGGTTATAATTAAGATCTGTGTAGTTCTGTTAGTATTACATGTTTATTTAGTGTGGATTTTTTTTATATTTTTGCAAAAATCAATAGCAAATCCATAGCTGCATGAAGAAGTTGCTACTTGTAATCTTTTAACACGAGGTTATATCTTTGGCAGATGGTTCTCATTTCATCAAATGAAACATTTCTAGTAAGGTTAATTTTCACCAGAATATAACTTTTTTAACTTCCTTGAATCAAAAGTAACATCTAGGAAATAATATTGTGACTGTAAATGTTTCTGTGTGGGCAAAATGTCTTCTGGTTAGCATTCTTTTGGGCTTAACATAAAAGAGATTATCTTAAGTAAGAGGAAAAATACATCTCATAAGAGAACACTTTCTGAATAAGTGGCATCTGGGCATCCGTTTGTGTCAGCTCAAATTTCTTTTAGGCAGAAAAGATATAACTGGATATGCTTGAGAGATGGGCAGGGTGTCTCAAAAGTAAACCAATCTGCCAAGTGGTGAAGAAACAGAAAACTAGTCTGCAGGTGACTGTTGCATTCTGGATCTAAGCTGTATGGCCACAGAGGTTGTCAATGCTATTGTGGACCATGGCCTTATGACCACAGAGGTCTGCTGTACAACTCTCTCTATCTCTTGCTCCAGAAGAGAGTTATATTTTACTCACACAGCTGTATAAGTTGATTTACTCTGGCTTTATTCAGAGAAAAGTGAATTAAACCCATAATGAATAAATCTAATTTTAGAATTACATTGTTGATCATCACTGCAGCAACATGTGAGATCCTTTCTGAGGTTTGCCAATCAAATATATGAAGTACAATGCAAAATAAAAAATATGTAACTAGGCATTCTCATTTTGGGAGTCAGAGCATTGCAGTCTTTGTTAAAAGTGCTATTTTAGGAGAATCAGGTCAGCCAAAGACCTTTGAATTGGGTAGGTCCCCAAAGTCCTCATGGTATTTTAAATGATGTGTAGACTGAGTGACTCCACTGGGCTTTTTGGTGAAGCAGCATTCATTCAAATGGACAGGTATCATTGAAGAATTATAATCAATTCGCTACGTAAATTTTGGTTTAAGGGGGAATATTGTCCAACCTTAAAAACAAAATATTACTGGCTTACAGCTACAGAGAAACAAACATGTTAAACCCTTAGAATAGGACTAATAGTCCAAATACCATTTTGAACCTAAATTCTGGACAAATAAGTTTAAAACAACTTATTTCATTACCCAGGTAGTAAGTGCTGAGAAATTTACATGTTCTCCTTAGCTAAAATTCTTAAAACGTAGCACTTTCTCAGTCTTTTTGACTAAACATTTGTATGCAACAATCCCCAAGCATTTGTATTTCTCTCCTCAGATGCCACCCATACTCTCACACACACATTTTGCAGACATGCTAAAATTTGTTATGTTATCCTGTCTGTGAGTAGGTGCATGGTGTTGGCTTGAGTCTTAAACGTGCTGAAGCCTGTAGGGTTCTTGACCTCGACAACTTGTAATTGTATTTTTTGTAAGGCTTGCCTCCAATGTCAGTTGATCTGAGTCTATGCTCAGGTCCAGACTTGGTGCTATTTATACAGAAGATGAACTCAAGCATGCGTTTAGCTTGCGGTCTCTGAGGAAGAGAGCTGAAGTGCCCTGTGCCTGAGTGCTTGTTTGTGAAGCTTGGACAGGCCTGGCACAGCGGTGCCAACTAGGTTATCGCTCAGTCAGTTAGCATGTGCCTTCCATCCAGCTCTTCTCAATCTATTTCCAGTCTAAGAGCCAAGACCAGTGATGAAAAACACATGCTCCTTAAAGCTTCAAGTGTTTGAGGAAACTATTGAGTGCACCGTGCAACCTTAAATGAGACACAGTTGTCAGTCTGTGGTTTTTCAAGGTTCCCCTCTTCCAGAAAGATGAATGAGATGGCAAGGTTGAAAATTAGCCCGAAGTGTTGACAAATAGCAGGTGTACTCCTGTGCTCACCCTTATTTATCGTTACCCAAATTTTCGTCCTCCATTCACTGCTGACTCTAATCCGTATAGCTATGCATCTGGTGGCTGTTGTTATTTTTTTTTTCTTTCAGAAGCACCCAGCCTTATAAGAAAGTGTGCAATGCACATGGAAGACCATGCAGTCAGTAAAGGGAGGTGTATTGTGTTTGGATTAAAGGAAATGTGTCCACAGGTGGAGTGCTTCCAGTGATCTTCATATTTTACTTTCTAGAGTGTATAGAAATGTTGTGTATGTGATGTTATCTCTCAAAATGATAGTTGCTAGAGGGGAAGACACCTTTAGAGATCAGATAGTCTTTATCCAAATTGCTTCCCACAATTATCTCATCTCTCGATGGACTTCTCTGTTTGCAAAATTAAGTGGAACTGATGTGCTGAAGTACTTGCAGGTAGATCTACAGAGTAGATCGAGAGCATATGGGCCAGAGCGTCATGGAGGTACCAGGCTTCATAGACAGTTCCTTTGTACCAGCAACCAGGTGGATTTGAATCGAGTTGTGCTCCAAATGCTCAGTTTTCAGTAAGGCCTGGGTTAGCAGACAGTCCATTAGGTCACTTTTTTTTTTTCTTCCCACAGGAATCATCTCTGGAATTCAGCTCAGGTTTTGAATGTTACAGGTAACATTTCGTTATGGGCATTTCATTACATTGCAAAGGTTTTCCTTCTTCCTTTCATCCTTCTTTTGTTTCAAATTACATCTTCAAATAGGAACTTTGATCTGAAATTTCCCACTCCAGTATTTTTTTTAATCCAGTGTAGCATGAGATTTCCAGGAGCTTAGTCCAGCTAGCTGTGTTTTTCCCATTTATTTCCTTTCTGTTGCACTGACTTGACAAATTCTAGGAAAGTTTAGCTTCAGTGTTGAGTCCTGAACTCAGCTGAGTCCAGCAAAAAACATTTATGAAAGGAGGAGTACACTCTAATGCAAATATTGTATTGGTAGCTGTAGCACAGATGGAAATCTGAGTGTTATGAATGTTTGTATGCTATGATCTCTTTTTGGTTTGAAATGTAATAGCTAGCAATAATGATAAAGTATACTATTACTTATTCACACTTAAAATTTAAACTGTGTTAAGCTTCTACAACCACATGCTTACTCTTAGGAAAAAAAAAAAAAAAAAAGCATCAAGCCAGCCAGCTATTCATTTTTGCTGCAGGGAAACTATTTCATGGAAAGCATTCATGGAAAAGTCAATGCACTTGAGTCTTAGCTGTGATATAACACTCTGGTTTGTTCATGCTGAAGTGCTTGTATCCTTTCTTTTAAGGCACAAGTAGAAGTTTCTGAGCAGAGAGACTAAACCTGCACTTGTGAATTTGTATTTCCATGGTATCCAGTAGAAATCTGAACTTCTATTTTCATTATGCATTATTCAGCCTGTGAACATTACTGCCTTGACAGGGGAAGAGGGGAAGCAGAGGAAATGAGGTCTTGTGCTGACACTTAAATTAAAAATGTGAGCTCTAGATGAAATGGTGCAGCAAACACCTTTGCAAAGGAGTTGAAAAGTCAAAATGACCCTGATAAAATATGCATGGAGATACTGCGCTGAAAAAAGATTTGAGTATTTCTTTGTGGCTTGAGATGCCACTGGACATGTTTTCAGCTTGTAAAAAGAGCAGAAAAATACAGAGAGAAAGCATCAATTTCACCATCTAAGGGAAAAAAAATCTGTTTTTATAAACGTGCAAAAATATTCTTTTTGTGTGGGGTTGCCCAGGGGCTAGTCACTGAACTACTACAGTACTTTCTTTGGCTCTGGGACTGTCACTTAGGCTTTGCTTATACATTGAAAACGTGTGATCAGAATGACTATTCTGGTAGTGTTACACATGGTTCAGAGTAAATGTCAACATGAAGGGCTATCTGTGTGCCTCAGTGCAACCCCAGACTTAGTTCAGACCTGTATATATTAGACATTGCCAATGACTGAGGATGGTAAGTGATCAGAAGTTTTCCAACAGAAATTCTGCTTCTATTTTGGCAGGAAAACCTTTACCAAAGGTGATTGTATGGGAGAGAAAGGAATGGCCTTTGCTTATTTTGACAGTGGAGGATACAAGCGTGGGGCAAGGATTTTATTTATAGTAAAAACTTACAGTGAAAAAAGGCATTGAGATACCTATGAAATAAGCAAAATCAGTTCTTAGTAACCAAAGGAGGAAGGTGTGGTCTCTGGTTGTTTGGCAGTCTCTGGTTGTTTGGCATGCTCAGCAGAAAAGGTCACAAAAATTTGCTGAAAGGAAAACAAAGCTTTTGTAAACTCTAGTAAAGACTCTTGATACTCCAGGTTTACTATTCTCTGAGAGTGGACTGGATACCAGGGCATGTGCACATTAGAGGCAGGTCCTTCTACAGCTGAGTATCATTGTTCGTTTTTTTGGGGCTTATCTGGTTCATTCCTCTAACTTGTCAGAAGGGCAGTGTAATTCATTTCTGCCTCAAAGCTCATTGGTAAGAGCTGTCCTAAAAGCAATCAGTGTCAAATGCTTATCATTAGTGTTACGTCAGGCTGTTTCCAAGCCTTGTCAATACAATTTCTGCCATTTTGCTGACAGCATTTATGCTTTAAGACAAGAGCATAATGACTAGCTACTGTGCGGTCCTGATTAAAAGTCCCCCAAGGAAAAGTTCTGTTTTATTAAGCAGTGATGTTCACAGCTGGGATAGGGTTTTTGTTATTATTGTTTTGTTTTTTAATGATGGCAGGTGTAATACATATTTTTGTGAAGCTATTTCAAAATCACATCTGTAATGCCCTTAAGAAAAAGTTACCAGTCAAGTGCAGATGTGTTGTAACATTATTTTAGGCCTTCTCATTATCTTTTAATCTGAAGCATATATGTTTATTTCTTAGAAGGAAATAAAATTAAAAGTGAAAAGTAACAATTGACAACATCTTACCTGCTGCATTTCATGGAACTCCTAAAAAATAAGAATATAAATCAAAATGGTCTGTTAATTCCTAATAAAAGTTTAAATAAATAAAGGTAACAATCACACTGATATTTCACTTCCTGGATTGAAAAATTGAATTGCAGGCTCATAGCTCCCTTGAGTGTTTGGGAAGAGAATAGCAGCTCTTAATAATAGAGCACTTTCCTGTGAGAGGGGCACGTTCGTGTCATTAGCGTTTTTCTGGCAAATTTTCAACCACCAGCAGCAAAAGTTTTCATTGATTGCCTCCTGCTGTAAGGAGGTAATGATACTGCTGTCACTTTCCTTCATGAACTGCATGAATTGGAGAAAATGAGGGAAGATAGTGATATTAGATATGGGTAAAACACAGTTCAGGCTGAGCTATTTCCCATGTTGCTGCGTAAGAACTAGCAGGATAATTTTTACACATCTGTGCTAAATATAGAAAATAGGTTTTCCAATGCAACAGTGGAATCCAGAGTAAAAATCGATCAAGACACGGTCAAGTTGGGTCCAGAAAATAAGAAGGTGACAGATGCACCCATTCTCTGAAAATCAGACCCCTTTTACCACAGCTCAGGTAGAGAAACCATTATTGTTGATTCTCTTTGGAAGAATTAGACCTTGTGTACTTACCCAAAGGCCATACTGTAAATGTTTGGTCAACAGTTGCCATTTTGTTAATTGTCAGTATGGAGCACCCATGAGTGGAAAATGCTGTTTGTGAGAAATCACTTGACTGTATGACGATGCTTAGGAATAGGGAACACAATGAGGTGTTTGTGGTCATTAGCATCCAAATTGCACTGAAATGTCAGAAAATGATCCCTGATGCCTTGACTCCATCTATTTATAATTGACAGGAAGGCTTGCATTCATTTTGATGATACAGAAACAAGTGCAGCTGGAGGAAAGGAAATGGGGAAACTTGAGCTAAAGCGGTAATGCAGCTCAGGAGTTGGTCCGTGTAGAAATCCTTGTCATAAATCAACAGTTAATTTTTTTTTTCATTCATTTTCATGACTTGGGATTGTAAAAATTTAGTATTCCTATATTAAGGAAGTGCCACAGTGATCTGAATCCTTATCTTAACACAGGAAATGCATTGTGATACTGATGCCATTCTAAGATAATTAAGCTTATTTGTTCTTACCTTCAAGGATCCTTTAATCTCATCAAGTATGCTGAGCAATTTCTGCTGATATGATTGTCTTATGATTTATTTTAATATTTAGTGGATTTAAAATGTATTTAGGCTTCTGTACCTTGTTCTTCAAGGTACTGTAATATGTTCTTTAATATCTTCATTGATGATCTGGATGAAGGCATTGAGTACACCCTCAGTAAATTTGCAGACAACACCAAGTTGGAAGGAAGTGTTAATCTGCCTGAAGGAAGGAAGGCACTACAGAGGGATCTGGACAGGCTGGATTGATGGGCTGAGGCTAAGTGCATGAGATTCAACAAGGCCAAGTGCCGGGTCCTGCACTTCGGTCACAATAACCCCATGCAACGCTATGGGCTTGGGCAGAGTGGCTGGAAAGCTGTGTGGAGGAATCATAGATAATCATAGCATGGCTTGGGTTGGAAGGGACCTCAAAGATCATCTAGTTCCTACCCCCCTGCCGTGGACAGGGCTGCCAGCCACTGGCTCACTAGATCAAACTGCCCAGGAACCCATCCAGCCTGGCCTTGAACACAGCCAGGGATGGGGCAGCCACAGCTTCTCTGGGCAGCCTGTGCCAGCGCCTCACCACTCTCTCAGGGAAGAATTTCTTCCTGATGTCCAACCTAAACCTCCCCTCTTTCAGTTTTAGCCCATTCCCCCTTGTCCTAACGTTATCCACCTGTGTAAAGAGTCAGTCCCCCTCCTGCCTGTAAGCTCCCTTCAAGCATTGGAAGGCCGCAATGAGGTCTCCGCAGAGCCTTCTCTTTTCCAAGCTAAACAACCCCAACTCCCTCAACTTTTCCTCACAGGAGAGGTGCTCCAGCCCTCTGAGCATTTTGGTGGCCCTCCTCTGGACCCACTCCAACAGCTCCACATCCCCTCTGTCCTGGGGGCCCCAGGCCTGGACACAGCACTCCAGGTGAGGTCTCACAAGGGCAGAGTAGAGGGGGACGATCCCCTCCCTTTCCCTGCTGGCCACCCCTGTCTTGATGCAGCCCAGGATGCCATTGGCCTTCCTGGCTGCGAGAGCGCACTGCCGGCTCATGGCCAGCTTTTCGTCGATCACAGCTGGCTGACCATATGCCAGCAGTGTGCCCAGGTGGCCAAGAAGGCCAACAGCATCCAACAGCTAGGAACAGTGTGGCTAGCAGGAACGGGAAGGTGGCCGTCCCTCTGTGCTCGCCCTGGTGAAGCCGCACCTTGAGTGCTGTGTTCAGTTTTGGGCCCCTCACTACAAGAAGGATATCACGGCCCTGGAGTGTATCCAAAGAAGGGCAGCGAAGCTCGTGAAGGGCCTGGAGCACAAGGCTTATGGGGAGCGGCTGAGGGAACTGGGGGTGTTCAGTCTGGAGAAGAGGAGGCTCAGGGCAGACCTTATTGCTCTCTACAGCTGCCTGAAAGGAGGCTGTAGCGAGGTGGGGGTCGGCCTCTTCTCCCAGGTAACAGTGATAGTATGAGAGATAACGGCCTCAAGTTGTGCCAGGGGAAGTTCAGGTTGGATGTTACGAAAAACTTCTTCTCTGAGAGTGGTCAGGCACTGGAACAGGCTGCCCAGGGCGGTGGTGGAGTCTCTGTACCTGGAGGTGCTCAAGAAATGTGTAGATGTGTCACTTTGGGACGTGATTTAATGAGCATAGTGGTGTTAGGTTGGCGGTTGCACTAGGTGATCTTAGAGGTCTTTTCCAACCTTTATGATTCTATGATTCAACTGAATGTTATAACATTTACCCTGTGTATGAGCTCAGCAATTTTGGAGTAAATATATGAGAAAGCGAACTGAAATATAACAAGAGTTGAGAGCACTTGTATGTCATTACATTATTAATAGGGGATTTTATGGATTGAGATTTACAACTTGTTTGCCGCTTGTAGCACAGAACAGTGATAGATACATTGCCAGTCTTCTGTAGCTTCTCATGCATCACAACCTCTGCATGTATGTCCTACATAAACATGGTCTGGACCTCACCTAGGTAGTGCATATGGAGGGTGAATAGGAAAATTTGTCTTTGACAACTGAAAATAAAACAGCAGACTGCATCCACCTTTTTATCTTGGCATCTCTTGTCATACAATGTGGAATAATGTCACTTGAAGGAACACAATCATGGAACAACAAGCATGGAATATGTTGGGCTGTCAGGGTTCATTGAAACTAGTGAAAGCAAAGAAAATAACTAAGAAGAAATGGTAGATGAGGGTGATTTGGTGCTTGCAGAATATGTCTGTGATGTAGCTGAGAGCGTTATAAAGATAGCATTGCAACACTTACTTTCAGTTTTGCCTTTCTTCTTGATAATGGCAGCTCCATTCTATAAATCTATATAATACAGAACAGAAAGAACCACAGAAATTGTGAAATGAGGAACTTGTGATTACTTCTCAAATCACTTACTTGTAGGTCTTCAGTAGCGCTAGCTTGGCCCCTAGCCCTATTCACTTCCAGCTCTGGAGAGAATGTGTAATAAACCATTACATGGAGCATTACCAAAACAGAGTAGGTACACAACATTGTACAGGGTGTTTCCAGTGGTAAGGATGTACTCGAACAAGAACAATCTCAGTAGAGATGCCCTCTGTTTCTGATATCTGAAGCCTTTGTCTACCTCCAAAGACTAAGCCACTCTTTTTAAAAGTATTTCTTCTCTTCTTATTTTTCCTTCTGCTTCAGAGAGATTCACACAATAAGATGTTATTCAGTTACAGAAAAAAAATTGATTTGCATTCTCATGAAAAAATGAAAGTTGAAAATATTTCAGACCTTCCATATGTAAGTTAGAAAAGGCTACACAGTTTATGCATAGGGATACAATTTGAACCTATCATTAGTACTGTTTCTTTTATTGTTTGTATAATTATTAAACACTCACATAGATGCTGCTTCAGGATCAGGTAATACAAGCAATAATGTTTTGCAGTTATGGATTTGTGGATCGATATTTCTTTTATGTTTACAACCATAGGCTTTGTGATCCTGTAGATGACTGCTGAGCTGTATGGAAAGCCTTTTGCATTGTAGTGTAACTGTTTTGTTTTGCTTCCGTGTGTATTAACAGGCTGAGGCACCCCAGGCAGTCTTGCCAATTGTTCTACCTGAACTATTTTAAAAAAAGAATGGTTGCAAGTGGCGGCTCTTTGTGTGTGTATTCACAAATTCCTAAACATTTGTTAGATTATCATCTTATTTTCATCTTGATACATATTTATCTATGTCTGTGCATGCATGCGGTCTGCCTTCACAGGTATTGAAGTGAAGATTTTTACCTGTCACCTGCTGTAAGCAAACTCAAAGCCTCAAGTTTTGCGGCTTTTGGCATGGGATATCTTTGTAATATCTTTTCTTCAATGCTCTTCAACTCAGCATTAGTTGCCAAAGCAAAATACAGATGTCACTGGGTATCTAGATGTATGTAGCAAAATATATTGTGCCCACACAGAACTGAAATGGAGTGGTACAAAAGTGAAACATCTGACATCTTTTTTTTTACTGCCTTGTAAACACCCTAAATTTGACCCTAATGGAAATAAATTCTAGTAACCATTCATTAATGTAACTGGTGCTGCTGTACGATCAATCTCCAGTTTTCCCATCTTACATTTCAGCTCTGTGTACATGCTGAGCCAAATGACATCCAGTAGTTTTCAAGCAATTAAGCCATACTTAAAAAAGAATTACAATTTAATCAAATAATGAGGAGTGACAGAATCAGGATGTAAAGAATGTGCAGATTTCTTAAAGAATCTGCAGTCTCTTAAAGAAACTTTCTGTGCATGTTAATTTCTATGAAGGATGGTTTAAGTTTTATTAACACTGGTGTTTAGATCAATGAACCATCAAACACTTGCCATCTTGTTAAAGTAAAAAGTAACAAACCATAAGAAAAGGAAGAGAAAGGAAGCTTCTAACCTTTTTTGTCCCTCAGAGAAGTCCAAAAGTGAGTTTCTAAAACTTACCTAGAAGTATGGGCTCTGAGGAGAAAATGTAGGCTGAGGTTTGATCTCAGTCTGAAGTGGACATCAGGGAACTTGTAGAGCTTTAGAGGTTACTGTGGTGTTTTCTGGAAGACACATATTTGCCAGTCTTGAATTGAGGCAAAAATCAAAATCTTCACAATTCTCGCAAATTCAATTGAAATGTTTTCTTTTTGATGAATTTAGGAGTCTGTCTTTGGTTTTGAGTTTTTAAAATTTATGTTCAAAATGCCTGATACCTTAAGAAAACGTTATTTTTATCTAATATATCTCTTGGCTTTGGAAGATTTATTAATGTCTTGTGGAATTCTCATTTTCATTATTGGCAGGTTAATACAGGTGGTCAGCTGAGCTTTTCTGCCTAATAGTTGTATCTGCATAATTTCTGTGTTTTCAGTTAAAGTCCAGGTTTGTTTTCAATATAAGCATGGGAATCTGGTGAGGAAAATCACAAGAGAGGCAATTAACTTAAAGCAGACCAGTTTATCAGGTCTGGAATTTTTCTAGTTAAGTATTGTTTCTGGTTGCCATCACTTTGCAAGGACCCGTTCCCTCTGGAAGTATCATATTCTGTAAAACACGTGTATTCCTCTGGTGCTGCTGCCATTGAAATGCATTCTGTAATTCTCTAGCAACTACGCTCCGAATAAATGCACACAACAGGTGAAACAGCAATTACCCAGCTCCATAAAACTTGAGAATTCTTTCAGAATACTGTGCGTGAAGCTTTATAGTGATCCTTCATGGTCCACTCCAACCAAGGATCCATAGGAGCAGCTTTACAAGACAGCAATTAATTTCTTTTTCACCTTAAAACAGTTTCTTATGTTCTCTGGTTCACATCACATCTGTTACAGTTTCGGTAATGATCAGCTTAAAATAACATACCTAAAAATAAATAACATCATGCTGGCTGCCTGGGTGTGCAGAGGGGACCACAGCAGCCAGGAGTCCCCACCACTAGAGCTGAGTCCCTGCTAGCCCTGGGGACAGCTGACGAGCAGTGCAATGTGCCCTTCCCCACACTCTTCAGCTTCTGGCACTGAGACTCACCCTGCTTAAAAAAAGGAGGCTTTTAACTTGTGCTCTGGCATAAGCTGCAGATATTAGTTGAGCTCCCCAGCAGCTCCTTGTTGGCTGGTCCCTTTCAGAGGTCTTCAAACAGCTTTGCAGAGTGCTTTGTTTAAAATGCTGTTATGTTTTGCCCTGGTGAATATTAGTTCTCTGAGCAGTTACCTATGGCAGTGTGCAGCTCTCTTTGTTGGAAATAGTTCTCCTGTGATTACCTTTTAAACGAGTCCCAGTGCAATGACGGATAGTGCAGCAAGGAATTCTTAATTTAAAGTCCTGCTGCTGAACCGAAGGAAAGGTTGGAGCGATTCCCTGCATAAGGTGGCGATTGTTTTCTGTCAGACCATCTTGGACTGAAGAGCCATTCATCTAAATGCTGGCAGAAGCGTTTTCATTCTTGCGGGATGGATCAGCCTGTGTTAAATGGCAGAAATTTTGTTGAATATCTTGGAGGGTTTTCAGTCCACAGTGTTGTTTCTAGCCATGCTGTTTCATGCTATCCTTCCATTAAGTGTGTTTTTTTCTAAATGACTGACTTCTGGGTTTAGAAGGGTGAGTTTACTACTTAATTCTGTAGGGGCTAGAAGGACATTAAGTGGATGAATTCTTTATTTGAAAATATACAAGTTCATTGCTGCTCTTGTTCTCCGACGAGTCAAACATTGGGTATGTTAATACTAGTAATGGAACATAATGGCTACTCATCAAAAGAAAAGATAATTATTTCAGGAACACAAAACTAGCCTTGCAAGATAATTGCTTGTTGAAATCTGATGCTGTGCAACAAATGGGGGATTATTAGCAGCAGACTCCCATATTATCTGTTATATCATTATCTCCTGTATGCTAGAATAATAGGGCTAGCATTGCATTTTGAAAACATGCACCTTTATTTTGCATGTCAGTGTTTGATGTGGGATCTTGTGAGGTCTGCTCCCTTTTTAATAAATTGTCATGTTGTCCTCCAAAATGCTGGGGAGCTCTGAACAAACTTTCTCAGGTGGGGGTTGTATAAGTGTCTGTTACTTCCTGTGTCTAAAACAACTCTCATTCAATTTCCAATTTGCTGATTCTTATGTTTTTTAAAACCACAAACTAGTCTTTATGTTGTAAATGCATATTAATCTAGCAGACTCCATGAGATTGTGAAGGTTCTCAGTGGAAAAAAGTGCAGCATGTAACATGAATGGTGAAAAGAAGTTGGAATGTAGGAAACAGGCTAGGAGACATTGTTCTGATGACAGGAATAATTAAACCTAGAGTAACTTTGAAGACAGATGATAGATTTCAGTTATTTTACATTTTTAAATAGAGACCGAGCCTTTTGTACAGTTAAGTGATGTAACTTTAAATAGCAGTCATTTAAGCTCTGAAGTTTTACTATGAGCTGCGTAGGACGCTGCTGGTTTGGATAAACCCTGTGCCTCGAGTTCAGTGGCAGGCCTTGAGTCTGAGCTGCTTTCACACTTCCTTTAGCCATGAGATTGGAGCCTGCATCAGCCCCTCTTCAAAGAGGGTGCCGTGGGCTGCTCCTTTGCCTGGTGGCCCAGGGTGACAGGGTGCTTCTGAGCAGCAGCCTTGCTGTGTGCTGGTGCCCTCGCTTCTCGCCATCTCCTATGTCCTTTAAGGACTGAGACTCTGCAAGTGGGATGGTTCTTCTTCTGCCTAAGCAAGCCTTTCTCATAGCAAGGCTTGTGGCTGTGTAATTCACTTAAAAACATATTATCCAAATTCAGCAGTTTTACCCTGAAAGATGGTTGCAGACATTGTTTGGGAGACTGTCTCTCACACAGAACTCTTTTTGTTTTCTAATACAGAAGTTTCATGCTACTTCATTGTGACTAAAAAGTTAACACTAAATGTTTTTCCTCCTCATAGTTTTTGTTACGAGTATAATGTTGCTATAGTCAGTTTTCATAGTTTCAAGAGCAGTCAACCAATGCTACTCAAATCTACAGCGGCAAGCATAAAAAATTAAAAACATGAAAAGCTTTCTACAACATGTTTTCTACAAAAGTATCTATTTGTTTCCAGAAAGGCATTATTCACCTAATAATTCATGTTTGAAAAAAAGCCACATGAAGAATTGCCTTATTTCAAAAGCTATTTACATCAAGACTTCAAAGTATATAATCTCATTCATCCACTCTCATTTTTATCTGCTTTCTCTCCTTGAAGTGGAAAAATGCTGTCATAACTGTATCTATTTCCTGTAGGAGCTATTAGTCAGTAGCGTTACATCCGCTTAACCGTGATCGCTTTTCTCATCTCTATGTTACTGATATGCTATTACCATGTTATATTGCTTATCCGTCAGAGCTTGCTGTGTTGTCTGCACTGATTGCAGAACAGAGATGAGATGAAGCATTCTCCTAAAACAAACAAACAAACAAACAAAAAAAAACCCTCAAAGTTCAGAGATGCCAAAATATTCCAACAATTTCCTGTCTCTCTGTGTCTCTTCCTGTCTCCTGTACGTTACTCATGTATGCTACAGAGCAAAAGCTTCTCATGGTGTATTTCAAGGTTATGACACAAAATGTTTCTTTGCTTTTAACTCCCAAGCAAAAGCACTTTAACCATCAGTTTTGAGCTTAACCAACTCAGCTCCCCTTTATTTAAATGGCATATTCAATAAAAACTCCATCTGGCTTCCATAGGAAGCTTGCACAAATTCCTGGAAATTGACTATTTTTTTCAGGACACAAGGCTCTATGGCCAGGATTAGAACCTCCTCCTCCTGCAGTGTACCTGCCAGATGGCAAGTTTATTGAATCTGGTTTTAACTTACTAGGGCTTAAAGGAATGAACACAATTCAGAGAAGTGGATGCTACATTTCTACTTCAAAGGTCTCCTTCAAAATCACACTCCGAAGATTTACATGCAGAGTGTCATTGTGGCCTGGGCAGTCTGTTGCATACCTCTCATCTCTTCCAGTACTTGAAATGGAATTAGAGAGTGGCCCAAAGCACTTTGCAAAATCCCAGTAATTTCAAGATTGGCAGCATTGGATGAATCTTGTTAGAATAACATGGCTAAGTCAAATTTATATCCTTCGTTTTTTTTTCCCATTGAAGTTACTACATTGATGTAGCGTTTTCATTTGAAATACCTGTTTTCAAAGTAAAACATGAAAGTATTTTAAATCCATCTATCCTGCAGGATCTGTCCCCTTTGTCCTTCCGCGCATTAGAACTTTTCGCTCTAGTCTTAGAAATAAGGAAATAAATATTCCTCTCTCCTGTTGCTAATGTTGTTTAAGCCTCACTTGCACACATCAGCTCCGTCTGTTTATTTATTTATATTGAGGAGTGCATATGCAGGGTTGGATTTCTTGTCAGGAAGTTTTCATAATTCTAGAATCACAATCCTACAGAACATACCTCAAGGCAATCTATGCAGTTGTACTAGGACTGGGCTTGCTAGTTGAATGTCACCTTACAATTTTCATTAATGAACCTGTTTGTTTAGAATTCCAGTAGTGCAGATTCCCCACCCTTTCCTGCGCTTCCAAAAAGATGTAGAGACCGGCAGCAGGACTGGAAAGAGATTGGAAATGCATTAAGAATGTTCATGGATCTAACTTATAAGAAAGGTGGTAATGGGACCAGAATCAGAACTAGTTGTTTCCTTCCAGATAGGGGGCTTCCGGAGTCACTGGTTAAATTGCTTTTCTAAAATTGAGAAAGGTTTTTGTTGGCTTCCTTTTGAATTAATTACTTTGGAGCAAATTCACCTATGCATCACTTTACCATTTTATTCACATACTGCAGAGTATGTGTAGGACAAGTAATGGGGTGTTGTAAATCACATGGATGTAATTGCATCCAGCGGCACTGATGATGTCATGAAGCAACGCACGGTAGAGTGGTTTCTGTGGTGTTTCCAAAGGAAATTAGATGTCTATCATTTACAGTTTGTTTGTGGTCCTCTCCTTTCAGTAGAATAGTGTATGAGTCCAATAATAATATAAAATAAATAAGTGCTACATCCTGATGGTATTTTGAAGATGTTTTGGCTTTATATCCAAAATTTTACTGCTGCATTACCATAATTTCCATTTGTATCTGGCTTGATTTTAGCAAAAATTGTCTTGTGTTCATACCACATGGGAATTATTATTTTCATTTGTTCAGCAGATGTACGAGCCATTTCTGTCTTAATCCTTATCGCATCAGATTACATGATAACAAAATTCTGTAAAATGCACGTGTTGTGCTGTATGTGAGCAAGCTCTGGTGTGAGTGCAGATGAAGGGTGTGACAGTTCCAGTATTGCAGTGCACATGGGTATCACCATTTACATGAATTACAGGTGGGATGTCTTTGAGATTCATTCCGACATTGGTCTGCCTGTGCACCCAGACAAGACGCTAGTCCTCCTTCAGCCAGCTGCCGTGGATAGAGATGTTGGCCTGTCTCTTGTGTTTCTGAAAATCTCACCCAAAGCTTAGTTATCCTTAAAAGAACAAAGTAGAACTACAAGCAGTAGAATTGGAGGGTGGGAATAGGAAAGGGGTGGAGAGGCTGTTGCAAAGTGACTGGTAAAATGAGATCTTCTGAAAAAATGGGCAAAGGAGACCATTGAGTCCTACTATATGTAAATATCTATAATGTGATAGAGGAAAAAAAAAATGGAGAAGAACCAGTCAGTCATACTCATCGTTGTAAAAGCAGATGTACATTTCCTTCATCTGTTCAGGCAAGTCAGGTCTGAGCTTTCCTATCTGTAATATATACTGTACTTATATGACTTTCATATTAAATTTCTTTAAGCAACTCCCATTTTCTGTACGGAAAGTATAATGTTGGCCTGTTTAGAAAAAGAGGAAGTCGCAAAATGTCTTCTATGTAAGAAAGGTTCTGCGTAACCCAAGGAAAAGTTTGAGAACCGATATATTTCTATATTTTCTGTCAGCAGAAGACATGTTTAGGTTTCTGAAGTGTGTGATTTCAGCTAAAGTCTTTCCATTCTCTGAATATTATCTGAGAGGTAAAGGAAGCAAGACCGGAGAGCTGCAGGCTGGCAAGCACAGGTTCGTTAAGTGTTCTGCTTAAGCTGGGCCATGTTTACAGCAGTTTTGCTTTCAAAAAGTAGACGATTGTGTAACTTGAACATAAAATATGGGCCAGGTCTTTGGTGGCTCTGTCCCTGTCCTGAGTGCAGCAAAAGTATACTGATTTACATCAGATGAGGATCTGCTGTTTTCTCATCTTTTTTGATGCTTCTTTAATCCTTAGAAAATGAACCCTCCAGTTCTTTGGAAGTGAATCGCTTAAGAAAACGCCAATGCAAAAATCTGTTAACTGGCATCAACTCTCCTGTCGTGTGCCTTCCTCTGCAGCTTCCTTTGGTCTGTACTTCCCCAGGAAAGAGTACTCAGAGAGTGTCTACATTGACCAGCCAGCAGGAACGCCGCTCCTGCGCATCCATGCCTTGAGGGATTCACATGGGGAAGCGGCCCACTTCCACCTGTGCCAGAATCTCATCATTTCTCGAGCAAGATCCCATGAAAATCATTGGTTTCAAATCAGAGAAAAAACGGGACTTCTCTACCTCAGCAAGAGCCTGGATAGAGAAGACTTTAACATGCTGTGTAAGTACAAGACTAGTTTTTCTTGTGGAAGTATCTGTTGATACAGGGAAGGATGCTCAGACCATGAGATTTATCCATTAGCAGTGGGCACTGAATTTGGAAAAACAACACGTATTTTTTTTTACATGAGGAATCAGGCCCAACAAAACCTGTATCAAGTGTAAGGAGATGGCTACCTTAGCAAATGCAAACCAGAGACGGATCCAATGGGTTCTAATACAGCAGAAATTTCAAATTTTTTGAAATAATTTTTCTGTATATCACAGCTGCAGCAAGTCCAAGCTTTATACTGAGATGTGCCATTTGTTCACCTACTGATGCAAACGGAGCCAGTTCCACCGTGTCCATGCTGGGTGCTTAGTGCCCAGACTGATGCAGTTAGATTATTTCAAACTCTCATGTTAATAGCCCTCAAACTCTGGTAAAGTGGATTCACAAACTACATTTGCATGTAATACCAACAGTTTTTGGAAGAAGTGCTGAAGTGTACCTCTCTTTCCCTCTTGAGATTTGGCTTTGTTATAAAAGCTTACTGTTCAACTACAGACATCAGTTATCTCAGGTTTTTCCCCTTCTTTAATGCTTTATCAGTAAATTGGTTTTGGAGATTTTGATCTACGAGGAAATTAGATATCATTAGATGGTGGAGAAGGAAACGGATGAGAAGCTAATGGCATCTGCTGTGATCAGCTGCAGAAATTCTGCTGTTGGCGAGTCTGTAGTAACTGTGGAGTTTAAGGGCCGTATATCAACACTACTCTTTGACTTAGGTGCTTTGTTTAAATGTTCAACTTCAGGCACATTTTTTCAGTGCTTGATATCACACCCATTTTCACTGCATTTTTGACACTCAGTGTTCATAAATATCAGATACCTATTTTAACTGAGTGAGGAAAGAATAGCTATCCACAACTTGCAAGCCTTGTGCCTTCTTGTTTTGTTCATATCACAGTGACCTACGGAGTCTTTCCAAGTAAATTAGATCGGTCACAGAGATGTTATCATTCTGTCTGTAGTCAAATGTCGGTAATCAAAATAATTAAGGCTTGAGGGTATATTAGTAGATGCCAGGAGTTGATTTAAATGTCTGTTATCTTTTGACCACCTTTTTGTATTTCAGAATGATGAAGCAGACTGTCCTCTAAACATAAACAACTTGGTCCATATCTTCGACTGTTACAAATTATCAAAACACTGTGATTTAAATGACAGAAGTTGTGGGTCTGTCTGTGTTGTGGGTCTATTTGTTACCAGTTTGCACACTCTGTTTCCTCACTGCGACTCTACTCTGCTCTAGTCCCTTCAAAGGAACATTCCAAAAGCTGATTACTAGTAGTGACTTGTTATATGTCAGTGGCTTACAGGCAAAGCACGGGTATCATTTAGTGAGGTTCTATAACACAAAACTGCTGGTAACACCTATAGGTTCTTTAGCTTTCTGGAGTTAGAAGGATTAAGATTGAAGGTCTTCCGGTCAGCAGATGATACATTCAAGAATTGTTCTGTTACATAATAGAACTGTACAGTTGTTTGTGAAATATTTACTAGAGCACAAAAAGTTTAAAAAAACAGGTTTCTTTCATAAAACATTTCTTCTGGTGTGTTTTTTCTGAAGCTGTAGGAAACTGGATGCCATTATCAAAGGTGATGCTGTATGTCTTCCTTTCGTCCCACCCTTTCCAAGAGAAGGAATGTGATTCTGCTACTCGCACCACAGTTTTCCTCTCCTTGATCAATGCTACTGCACCAGCTTGCAATGCACTGACAGCAAGGCAGCTTTGCTTCACAGAAATGGATCTTTCCTTTCACATCAAGGAGAATAAACCGCCGGGTACATTTCATCAGCTCCAGTTACCCTCAGTTCATCATCTGTGTCAGAATCTCAGCATTTCCTACAAACTGCTGGCAGGTAAAACTGGAACTGAATCACTCGGGTCCCAGCAATAGATGCAAACAGCTGCACTGTGAAGATCTCTCTTGCAGTAGATCTTCTAGACTGATTCTCTAAAGGAAATTCCCTTTTGAATGTGATCTTAGCCTGAATATTTTGCCTTTGAATTATACAGAAAGGATGGGAGGGAGGACCGTCTCCTTCCCTAAGGGAAAGATGGGTTTTAGAAGTTTGCTCCTGGCAAGAGCAGATTGGGCATATCCTAAGCTTTAAATTGTGCTTCCTGTAGGCTATAGGATCTTCCATGTTTTCTGCCTACCCTAATACAGCCCCACAACCTTTTTTTTTTTGTTTCACTTCTGAGTCTGCTTTTTGTTATGCAGTCATGATGTGCAGATGGATTTACTGGATTGAAAAAGAGTATTAAAGAAGAAAACTATCAGAGCCCTATGATGGGAAGTGATTGTCCCTGTTCATACTGTGGCTATGTTTTTCAGCTGAAGGTATGCCCTTTCGGTACAATGAGAACACCAGTGGCGTGAGTGTGACGCAGCGCCTGGATCGAGAGGAGAGGGAGAGATACGAGCTGATTGCCAAATGTACCGTGAGAGAGGACTTCAGGGAAATGCAGGTTGAGGTGCCCTTCCTGGTGAATGTCCTAGATGAAGATGACTCTCCTCCCTTCCTTCCCAATGGCACTGACACTGCAGATGCTGTTGTGGAGTTCAACAGAAAAGAGGTAACGTTCTCCTTCATTCGTCTCTGAAGTAGTAGCACAGTGGTTGTAGGCAGGGTTACTGGCATCCAGCACATGATTACTCCATGCTCTTCAGAGCTGTGATTGAAAATGCTGAAAACAGTCCCCTGTTGTATCTTATTCAGACCCCAAAATAACAAGAATTTGGGTCAGGAATTGAACAGCATAAAGAAACAAGAGCAATTGGTGAGGTGAGGATGGGCAATCGCTAAGGCCATGGTGAGGGTCACTGCATCTCCAGGCTGAGCTCTGCCTTGTGTTTGTTACAGGGTTGCTTCCACCAGGTGCCTAACACTGAGGGCTGGTAGAACAGATGCCTGTGAGAATATATACAAGACATGAGAAATACATTCAGAACAATTACTAGGATGCTGTACCAATAATGAAGAGTTAGGAGCAATCGTTGTCTTCTGCAGCTTTAGTTCTGTACCTGCATGCAAACTTGGCACCTGCAGAGGTGTTAATGTTTCCAGTTTCAGTCTGTTGAAGGAGAGCTCCAGGATCCTGCTTTAATGGCCTCCTCCCTCCTTTCCTTCGCTGTGCGAAGGTGATGTTTCAAGAGGTCTGAACCCATGTTTGTGTGTGTTCCCTGTACATGTACCCCCATTGCGTCGTTAGAGTTGGGTACAGGTGTGCTCTTTGGCTTTTCCCACTGGAACTCTTAATCTGTCAGTGATGTTCATAAGGAACTTCTTTATGGGCTTAAACGATGCATTTTCCAGGAGAGGACTTCCATTCCCTAACAGCAGCCTTTTTTTTTTTTTTTTTTTTTTTTTTTTTGGGGAAATTCTCTTTT
>VXAV01004184.1:1034381-1052954 GCA_013399715.1 Alectura lathami
CGTGACTCCTGGCACTGGAAATCTTGGAATTAAGTCAGGGCATGGGATTTGTTACTGCTTCCCAAGACAGAACTGTTACTGTGAGAAAGATGATATCAAGGGTAAGTCTAAACATCATCTGCTGTTCCTGTGTTAATCTTTCCCTCTGTATCTGCCATCTATATACATGCAACAATCTCAACTTGTGGACATGTTAATAAGCAATATATGTGGATCTTCATTATATCTTTATAGTATCTTTATGAGCAATATCTTTAGTCAGAGACTGATCATACAAAATCCATTAAGAACAGGCACCTTGACTTCTGCCATGGAGACTGAAAATCTCCAGAGGGAGGTTATTTCAGTCCTTGGCTAAAGATTGTTTTTTTTTTTTTTTTTTATTCATTGCTACACGAAAAACAGGTTGGCCATCTTTTTTGTTCCAGCAGTATTTGCATTTCAGTGAGACTCATCTGATACTTGCAAAGACACCTAGGTGAATTAGAACAATGACTTCTATCACTTGCAAGTAATTCCAGCCTCCTAATCATTTCTGAAGATCTCAGCTTCAAAAAGTCAGGTAGCCAACACCTGTTGTGTTAGGCGGAGGAGAGGATTGCTTTATTCATCGGCCTTTGTTTAAATGTAGAAGCTCTATACAGTTCTTTGAAACAGATTCATGAGGATTAAATGCCGTTATTTTAAAATTGTTTTAATTATTGCTAGTAAGAAACATAATTTGCATTTCTGAAATTGAATTTTTGAGAATATAGCTCAGTTTTCTGTTTTGAGTAAATTTTCTATAGACATAAAAATAAAACAGGAAGCATAAATCTTGTGGTCTAATCTTCCCTTTTTTTTCCCCCCTCTCCATTGTAGAAAAAGATGCTGTTCCTGTTTATTTTGGAGGTACAGCTTCCAGAAAACATGCCTAAGTTAACTCTGTATCTGAGGTCAGAACTATCTGATGAAAAGCAGTGCAAGGACAGTATGTTGAATCTTTCTGTTCCTTCAGGAAACAGACCCCTAGGAATGATGTTTAGAGGCACTTAGATATAAAGAAATCTGGTTTCCAAAGAAAGACAAAAGTGCTTCTAGAAAAGAACAAGTACTACATGTGGAGGAAAAAAATGCATACTAAATATTCAGTTAAAACATAAGACAATGTTTTCACAAACAATATATTGTTAAATATAAAGCAAAAATATTCAGTCTCTTTCTTTAGAGTCTGAAAAGATGAAAAGAACTGTTTTTCTTACGTCAAACAATTGACATAATAAAGAATTAAAATTCATGTTTGAAGATGATCTTATTTGATGAGCTGAATGCTTCTAACATAAACTGCTGTCCACAAGCAAAATCCAGTAGTATGTCTCCAGGCATGTAAGTGGTATCAGAAGATCAGTATATGGTAGGCTGGGTCTTTGAAGAAGGTTCTTAGCAGTAGCTGCATCTGTAAAGGCAAGGAATATGGGATCCAGCTAGCTGCCCTGCTGTTTTACACATGCAGTTAAGCATTCAAGCACCTGCTGGTGTCCAAAATAATAAGAAAAAAAGTGGTCGATGCAGTGGGCATATTTGCAATTTTTCAAATTTCTTTGAGAATTTGCCATTAGGCTTTCTTCTAGCTTTTTAAATGATTTTGAGTTCTGTTTCTGTCACACCCATGTGTGTCATGTAAACTGCCAAATCAGTAGTAGGAAACAGCAAACAAAGTTCTAATAAGTTTTTCTTGGTCCACAGAGCAACTGTGTGATGAAGTGTGCAAGACTGTGATAGCAGGGGCAGTGCTGTTGTCCTTCATCATCTCTGTGCTGCTTTCTTCCTATTTCATCCATCGTTACCACAAGAATTCTCCAAAGCCACCTATTGCCTCTGCAGAAATGACGTTCCGGCGCCCAGCCCAGTCCTACCCCATCAGTTATTCTTCTACTAATGTCCGTCGGCCTTCTTTAGATTCCATGGAGAATCAGGTGTCTGTAGACACCTTTAAAATACCAGTAAGCCTGATTTCATTTTGTGCACTGTTTGTGTGTGTTCTGTTCCTAAAGAATAGTGTTTATGCGTGCAGAAGACATAATGGAAATACACTCTGTTCATTGAAACACCCAACTCAAATAACTAGAACAGAAGTGATGTACTCAGGGATGGAGCTGAAGGTACTTACTGAGTAATTGAATAAACCATATAATTTACTGCACAAGGCCAGTACAATTTTTCCATTTTTGTTATGTTTTAATATAATGTAACATTAGTTCTAATTTGAGCCATTTTTCATAATAAATGTAACTCTGCATTTGACAGTAATGTGGTTTATTAAACAATGTTAAAGTAATTGTTAAAATTGTTACATTTAACATAACATTGTTAAAATAATCTAAAAATAAAATGATAATCAGCAGGTTTGTAATATCTGTGATGAACCATAGCATCACAGCAAGGGAAAGATTAGGAAGAAAAGAGAAGGTTGAGATTTGTTTCTGATTCTGTTATAGGTAAATACACACCTATAATCTGTAGGTGTCAAATGGCATGGGAATTTTACCCACACTTTCAGAATTTTTGCCTAGTCATACTACCTTACCTTTTATCTGGTTTCTTCTGTGTTGGTAAATCACTTCCAGGAAGCTGCCAGCTGGTGCATTTTCATGGGCCAATATAGTAGAGAAACACTGCCGTTTGGTATGATACGTGGCAATGTCAGATCTGTTTGAGGCTCTACCGAGGCTGTCACAGCCCTTGTACTCTGTTCACTTCAATGTCTAGTCTGGTGTGTATGTCTGTCACCATTCTGCAACTGTAAGTGCTCAATAGCACTTCTGAAGAGAAGGCCTGTTGTGTTTAATGAATTCTTCAGGGAAAGCCTTATTCTGCGAGTTAAACTGATAAACTTCTCTCTGAAGTCTCAGGTCACATATTCATCGTTAATCTGAAAGCAAGCATTTATCCTTTCTCACTTGGTTTCATTTGTGCCCAGTTTCCAAGCCCTGTAAATATAATCTTTTATCCACAGGCTACATTTACAGTCTTTTTTGAAGGAGTGGTAAAACACTTGCAAAATGCTTAGTGGTTCAGCAGCTTTCAGAGCAATGCACTCCTTAATGAAAAAGACCAACTAAACCTGTACACCAAAGTGTAGTTGTTCCTGAAGAACCGTGTTGTATTCAACGTTAATGCTCCAGGTGTAGCTGGACACTCGTGTTTGATTCATCTTACAGGGTTCCATTTCTCTCCTGCAGGAAGATCCAAAGTGGGAGTTCCCACGGAAGAACCTGGTTCTGGGCAAGACTCTTGGAGAAGGAGAATTTGGAAAGGTTGTCAAGGCAACAGCTTTCAGACTCAAGGGAAGAGCTGGCTATACTACCGTGGCAGTGAAAATGCTGAAAGGTACCTTCCCATCTGCATTTGAAATGATTATAAACTATTTGTTGCAACCTCTGCATGGATTTTATAAGGGGCTAGCATGAAAGTAAAAGTTCAGCTACAGACAAACCGTACCACAGACTCCATTTCTTCCAGCAGTCTGTTATGTTCTGACAGATTTCTGACTTCAGGAGCTAGCATCACATTGATGCGAATGAGTGATAGCCACAGCCAGTTTTAATTCATGATGTTCAGGGGCCCTCTGTCTTAACAGAGCAAATGCATTGGAGTTTGTTTGGCATTGATGGAAATATTGCAAGGGCTTGCTAACACTTTCTGACATTTTCCTCTATGCAGTTTTCTTTGGCAGAGTTGAAAGTAAATCATGTTATAATCATGGCAAGAGACAGAATAGGCCTATTGAGTTACTTTTCTGATTGAGAATTCCACCTACTTTCTCATCTGCTTTTCAGTCACTATGAGATTTGCCAGACTGGCTTGAATACTGTCCCAATACTTTCTTTAAAGCTCATAAAAAATACGTGCCTAGGTTATGCTGAGATGATGATGTGAGACCTTGAGTGCTTGTCCCTGTCTCTTTTTAGTAGTTTTCAGCCCGACATACACCAATTTCTTTCCCATACAGAAAAAAAGAAATTACATTGAAAGAAAAACATAAATAATGTATTTTGTTTGTTTGGTCTCTGAAGTAGAAAGTCTCCAGTATTACTGTGCATTTCAGGTGGAGGCTGAATCCATGACTTGTAAACCACGGCTTTTGCCACCTTTACAGTTATATGAATGTAGATTTTACATATCTAATGTCTGGGCCTGATTTCTAATGACAGCTTTGCTAGATATGCAGCGGTGGTGAATGAGGTCACTGGAGATGTGTAAACTCATTCCCTCAAAAGGTTGTTTATTACCACAGCCAGAGAGCTGAAACAGATGTTAAAGCTCTGTCTTTTTCTGTAGCTTGCTGCACTAAAACAGAAGTGCAGGTAGTTCCTGCACAACAGGCACCTAGGAATATATGGGACAAGTTGGAAGACGAGAAACTTCGGAAAGGCTTATGGGGACAAGAAGATTCCTTTAGCTGGGCAGCTGGCTTTAGTTGAATGACCTCAACCATTTGCTGCTTTTAAGTAGAAACATGTACATATAAGTGCTTTTATACTATGATTTTTATTTTTAAATCCATCTTCCGCTGCTTGAGAGCAAAGATGCTGCGTATTTTACGTCATTTCACCAAAGGAGTAGATACATTATGAGTGCATTACCTGCATTGCAAGAGGTTTGGTGGTGATAGGTCATATGGATAAAATACAGATCTAAGTCTTTTCGAAAAAGAGAAGACCAGTCAAGCAGTCCTTGCAATGTTCAAGTAACAACCTGTATATCCTTATAAATGGGTTTGTCTTAGTCATCATTTCATTTCATATTTATTTGTGGACTCAGTATCACTGATTTTCTAGCGCACTGTCCTCAGCAACATGTGACTGAGTTAAGATTCCAAGACACAGTGGTAAAAATGTTGCTTTTACTTGCAGGTGATTTAACATTCAGCTTTCCCTAGCGATTATCAAATGCAGAATTGACAGTAGGAAGGAGTAACCCTTTATTTTAAGCACCTTATTTAAATAAATGGATCTGACATTTACAGTAATACTTCAGGCTCTAATGAATCCCTTTTGTAATGTAAATTACTTTGTGCACAGTCAACTGAAATTCCATTTTCCAACTTTATTGTGGAGAACAGTTGTCATTACTGGAAATACTTACCTGTTACTCTTTTAATTTTTCTGTTACTATTTGACAACTATAAGAAATATTGCATTAATCCAAAGTGGTCTATAAAAGGCTGTCAGGAATAAAGGACAGTTATTTTGGATCAGGCCAACATTATCCATCCTTTCCCTGTTATATGTAATAGAGCCAGATTTACACTCAGATGCAAAGGGTTATTCCCATGAGGGACTCTTATGTTGCCTATCTTTAACCAGTAAGTTAGTAGGGAAAGCCTCCTACTTATTGCATCGAAGGTACCTCCTTTCTGATCCGTGTAGTTTGGCACAATCTGTGGTCAAGAACACAGCAGGGTAGGACTTCTCTTACTTGGTAAATGTGGTGCTATATTCTGGGGATGGATCAGGGAGGAGCAAGGCATTAGTTGATCCAAATAGTCTTGGAGCTGCGGATGGAGATTTAAAGGAAGAGAGGGAGAATTTTTTCAGCCCATTTCTACCACTTTACTCATATGAATCCTGTATGATATGAAAGGCCTCATAAGAAAAAAGAGTCAAGTGGATACCACCAACCAACAAGCAAGTAGGTATTGTTCACCATTTGCTAGAAACAAGAAGCATGAACCTTCAGAGCTTATTATCTCCATTTGTGGACTACAAAGAAGGTGGTGGTTTGAGAAGACAGACAAGCAGTGGCCCCTGGGAACTTCAGTCTGTTCTTGCACGTGCTACACAGAGCTAGGAAAACAGGAGCTTTTCATAGGCATTAAGTTCAGGTTGTTTGGTTTTGGTTTAGATAAAAGTATTTTTTGTGTCAGAGTACATTGGTAGTGAGAGACCATCAAATATTACAATCCCTGGGGCAGGTGTCTCTGAAGTCTGAGCAGAGGTTCTCTGTAAGACAGTACAAGCAGACAATATGTATCAGACTGATACCAACACGGAGTAGAACAGAATTAAAGATCATTGTAACCACGGCAAACTGTTAGCACACATATTTTAAATGGGTATGGAACTGTGTCCTTTGGTGCTTACTGCCTTCATGGAAAAACATAA
Organism: Alectura lathami; assembly: GCA_013399715.1. NCBI lineage: Eukaryota > Metazoa > Chordata > Aves > Galliformes > Megapodiidae > Alectura > Alectura lathami. The sequence goes on from VXAV01004184.1 coordinate 1,040,528, forward strand.
AAANTTGGTTTTTTGTTAACCTTAAATGAGGGTGAGTACGTAATTGTAAGCTGCCCAATAATAACACTCAGTAAGAATGATCCAGGGAGATTCAGTGTGACAAAGACGTTAAGGATGAAGTAGACAAATGTTTTATCTCTGACTTATGATCTCCTTCAAGACCCAGAGTATTCAAAGAGAAAGACTGTAAGAAGAATTCTGCAAAAAGAAAATACTTGAAGGGCTAAGAAAACCTCCAGGGCCTGCATGTTGTTGTACTGTTGCAACAGGCATCTGCAAAATCTGCATATGTGTTTCCCAGTACAGTCAATCTGAGCTGTACATTTAGCTTCTGGACTCTAAATCTGGATGGGTGCTGCGAGTGTAAGGCAGTAGATAAGTGGATTTTTAGTCTGTCTGGAAATGTATTTAGGAGGAAAAGGGTTACATCATAGGAAGATAACTGGGCAAGTCTTTTTTGTTTGGTCAGCACAAAATCTTGGCTGTTGTATGCTTCTGTTGTGGTTTCTAGCATAGTCGAATACCACAACAGCTTCTGAAGATGAGTTTGCTCAGATTCACTCTGGAAACTTACTTTAGAACACAGGAGAAAGTCTGTAGTAATTTCATGACATGGGTAAGATGTTAAGGACTTCTGGTCGTGATGTTGGCTGACCTGCTCTTTATGTAGTCACCTCTGTCAGGGCAGAGTGGGGGATGACCACACGTCACCTCGTCAGCACAGCAGTGTCCTGTTCACTTGGTTCTGGTATGAATGACTGCAGGACAATGGAGATGGGGAGATTACATTCCTTTGGGGAAGTGTTTTCCACATGTAGTAATTCCAGGAGAAATGGCTGATCTCATGCCTCAGGTGGTATGTTCAGAACTTTTGGATAATGCTTTCCTAACCACAGCTGTGTTTTTGGACACCTTCTGCAGAAAATGCTTCCCAGAGTGAGCTGCGAGATTTACTTTCAGAGTTCAACCTTCTGAAACAGGTGAACCATCCTCATGTCATCAAACTTTATGGAGCCTGCAGTCAAGATGGTAAATATTAGAAGCTCATTATTGAGATGAAAACTTTGAAAAAGGAAATAAATAGCAGTTTTTTGATGGGTTTGAACCGCTGATTAAAAATGTTGAACACCTTTTAAATATGCTGCTGTCTGAAAAAATGACTGACATCTCAGAAAAGCAATGTTGAAGGGAAGAGGAAATGCAAATTCAGTGTAACTAAGCCTTCTTTCCATGGGTATCTTCGATACTCATTTTGAATTGAAACTATCTGGAAATTAATCATTCTACGACGGGTTGCCTTCCTGACAATATATATTTTTCTGTTACTTTGATGCTCGGTAAACCTTTTCAAATACAGATTATTATTTGAAGTTTAATGGCATTTTTGCAACAGTTGCTATTATTCGTAACTTTGTAACAGTACTTTGAGGCCTGAGTCAGTAAGTGAGATCTCCATTTGTTAAATACAGATCCCTTTGTTAATATACAGCTTGATGGTTAGTTTGACACTCAATTTTCCTGTTGTGTGACAAAACTACTGTCTCCCTCTTGCTGTGGCACATACGTTAAAAGCCACAGTCGTTTAAAGCTATATTTTAAGGGGGAAGACATTTTCAGACCTATGTATTATAACTTCCAGTGCAGCACATTTTGACAGCTGTGCATAGGAATTGTTCAGAACAATTTCTGTTCAAGTTAAATGAATTTGCACAGCATCATCCTTCTCCTTTTGTGTCTAATTGAGATTCCTCTGTTGTAAAGAGTTTGTGATTTTTGCAGCCTAGAATTACAGTATCTATGTGGCACCCTTGGGCTGTGGCCTGCCATCTTTGCCCACCCAGTTCTGTTGCAGAGGGCACTATTAGTTACAGACAGAGTGTAATTCAGGATTGAGTCATCTCTGAGTCTTAGTAAGGTAATGAACCCATGGGGAGGGATTTTTTTTTTTCTTTTCAGTACAATGTATCTTTTCATCCCTAAGGAAGTGAACTGTTTCTGAGTCACAGGCTTTTAATAAGTATCAAGCTAACTCATTGGTGTATGGGGTGGGAGTGTTTTGGTAGGGCAGACAAATGTATTTAGCATTAAAACATCGAGTTATGCATGTGGGTATGCATGTGGGTAACAGGGAGGAGAAACTAATGGAATAAAATGTCAGAATGTTTTTAAGTGCTCTGAAAAGTCACTTTACATACAAGACTTGGAATTAGCAGATGATTTGTGAGCTCAGTATCGTGCACTACAGGAAAGAATTTTAGTTTTAATTTTTCTTTTTCTTTTTTTTTTTTTTTTTTAGATTTTTTNCTAAGTTAGGCTGTTTCATGGATCTGATTTTTAAGAAGGCTGTCTTTTTCCAATCTCAAATTATCCAGATGACAGAACAGGTTACAGCTGGAATTATGGTTTGATTTAAGCTGGAACTCACTCATAGAGTATATAAGCTAGAAATATTCCATGGCTGATTCAGTGCCTTTTTTTGTGAAGGACAGAGGTGTCTGGAGCCTCTGACTGTTAAAAACAATGTGTTGATTAGAAGAGACCTTTCTGAAAAAAATGGAATATGGCTATCTGTGAATTGCTAACTTGTCAATGTGTGTTTTTATTTCAGGCCCGCTCTATTTAATTGTGGAATATGCTAAATATGGCTCCTTGCGCAGTTTTCTCAGGGAAAGTCGAAAAGTGGGACCAAGCTACGTGGGTAGCGATGGCAACAGAAATTCAAGTTACTTGGATAACCCCGATGAGAGAGCCTTAACAATGGGAGATCTGATATCATTTGCCTGGCAGATATCTCGAGGAATGCAGTACCTCGCAGAAATGAAGGTAGAGCCCTGTGAGAGTGACCTGAGCGCGTCCTTGTGACAGACAGACGCGTCAGCAGTCCATTCCTCCGCAAGAAGCATAAACACTGCTGTTGGTTTTCTTTCAAAAGCTTGTCCATCGTGACCTAGCAGCCAGAAATGTACTGGTGGCAGAAGGGCGCAAAATGAAGATCTCTGACTTTGGCCTGTCCCGTGATGTATATGAGGAAGATTCGTATGTCAAGAGGAGCAAGGTACAGTGCACATTAAAAGCAGCAGTGAGAATTATTACCTATAATCAAGTGAATGAATTTATACTGTGGGACTTCAGCATGAAAGATAATAGCTTATTTTATGAATAATGACTATGAATTTTTTATGAATAATGACAGTAATTAACTATGAATAGTTGTCTATTTAAAAGAAATACAAATGAAGATGAGGTAAAATTATTAGTTTAACTAGTGGGACACTGATCTATGTAAAATTGTAAAAGTGTATCATATTCAAATCACTATTTCCTTCATTTCTTCGTTCTCCTCATTTGTAAATATACATATGCGTTCTAACTCTCTCACTCATCAACAAAAAGAATTGATTTCTAATGTGTAAAAATGACTTGCAGTAAAGAGAAGGGTCATTATGATGTGTAAGGCCTTGATCTAATGTGCCAAAAAAAGGCTGACAGAGCTGGGACCATTCAGCCTGGAGAAAAGAGGGTTTAGGGGGATCTTGCCAACATATACAAATACCTGATGGGAGGCAGTAAACAAGCTGGAGCCATGCTTGCAGACGTGACCACTGAGAAGGACAAGAAGCAGTGGACACAAGATTAAATAACAGAAATTCCATTTAAATGTAAAAACAAAAACAAAAACAAACAAAAGACAACACTTTTTTTTTTTTTTTTTTACTGTGACAGTGATCAAGCACTGGAACAATATGCCCAGAGAGCCACTGTCCCTGGAGGTATTCAGAACCTGACTGGAAATGTTCTCAGGAGGCCTGCTGCAGCTGGCCCTGCTCTGTGCATGGGGGTTGACCAGGCGACCTCCAGAAGTGCCGGCTGGCCCCAGGGATCATAGAATCATAGAATGGCTTGGGTTGGAAGGTACCCCAAAGATCATCTAGTTCCTACCCCCCAGCCGTGGACAGGGCTGCCAACCACTAGCTCACTAGATCAAACTGCCCAGGAACCCATCCAGCCTGGCCTTGGACACAGCCAGGGATGGGGCAGCCACAGCTTCTCTGGGCAGCCTGTGCCAGCGCCTCACCACTCTCTCAGGGAAGAATTTCTTCCTGATGTCCAACCTAAACCTCCCCTCTTTCAGTTTTAGCCCATTCCCCCTTGTCCTACCATTGTCCACCTGTGTCAAAAGTCGGTCCCCCTCCTGCCTGTAAGCTCCTTTCAAGTATTGGAAGGCCGCAATGAGGTCTCCCTGGAGCCTTCTCTTTTCCAAGCTGAACAGTCCCAACTCCCTCAACCTTTCCTCACAGGAGAGGTGCTCCAGCCCTCTGAGCATTTTGGTGGCCCTCCTCTGGACCCGCTCCGACAGCTCCACATCCCCTCTGAACTGGGGGCCCCAGGCCTGGACACAGCACTCCAGGTGAGGCCTNGTCCTTCTCCGCAGGGCTGCTCTCAAGGAGTTCTTCTCCCAGTCTGTACACACACCTGGGATTGCCCCGACCCAAGTGCAACACCTTGCCCTTGGCCTTGTTGAACCTCAGCAGGTTCTCGTGGGCCCACTTTTCCAGCCTGTCCAGGTCCCTCTGGATGGCATCCCTTCCTTCAGGGGTATCAACTGCACCACTCAGCTTGGTGTCATCAGCAAACTTGCTGAGGGTGCACTCGATCCCACAGTCTAAGTCGTCAATAAAGATGTTGAAGAACACTGGTCCCAAGACGGACCCCTGGGGGACACCGCTTGTGACCGGCTTCCACCTGGACGTAGAGCCATTGACTACAACCCTTTGGCTGCGACCATTCAGACAGTGCTTTATCCACTGAACAGTCCACCCATCAAATCCCTATCTCTCCAGTTTAGGGATAAGGATATGGTGTGGGACCATGTCAAACTAGGATGAAATCTGCTGGTCTGTTTGTTTGTTTGTTTGTTTTTAAAGCATTGTGCCAAATGCTCTGTAATAAATAATTCATTTTTCTTAAAGCCAGAGAGTTTATACAGGTAGGATGCTTAAAAATAGTATGTGCTAGTAATAGTAAATGTGCAAAATGACGCCCCTTTTAGTTGCAGATTTACCTATTTATCTTTTAGGGCAGCCCATTTTCAAATGAGGTGAGCCCTCTCGTTTATCCACTCATCACACTGCTTGAAAAAACAAACAAACCAACCCACAATTTTTCCCCCTCTTCCTATTTATAATTAAAATTTAAACAATAGCAAAGAAAGACACACACAAAAAGCCCAAAACAAAACAAGGAGTTGAAAAACTACAATTTCTACAAAAATCTTATTTCAGGAATTATCACATCTGTGTGGAAGACTTGAAGCAAAGCCCTTCAAAATGTATGAAAGAAGCCAAATCTTCCTCAGAATATTTTGCCTGCCACAGTAAACGATCAAGTGTCCAGGCCCAGTTCTGTCTTGCAGTGCACATGGCAGCATTCAGCATATCACATGTTATCGTATCAGTTCCCATGTAGGATTTTGAAAAGGAAATTTTTTGGAAAGATGACAAGGTCCTCTCATTGTTGAGTCGCATCATTGCTTCTCTGAAAATAAACACTCGGGCATAATACCTTTGAGACTAAGATGATGAACTAAAAGTTGCCATTTATTTATTCTTAAAGCATAAAAATAAAAATACTGACAAATACAGCAAGCCAAATCTTGCTTTCTGCATATTTGTATGCAGCTGTCACTGACATAAGCAGAACGTTCACCTGTCAGTCCAAGGCCAGACTGCGATGTGAAATTTGCTAACACTGCTTTCTACTGATTATTTATATGATCAGTAGTGTTGGCTCATCTCCCTGTATAACTTAATATGGATAAGTTGCCAACAGTAATTTTTGAGCGTGAAAATTGTATCATTCTATGAAAATACTTTTGTAAGTACTGTGAATTTTATGTTCAGCTGTTTAGCTTTCCCTATTGTGTGTGTTTTTTTTTTTTTTTTAAGGTGAGTAGTGCTGTTTGTGTGAATGTTTCATAAGCCAAAATAAGTTGCAAAGAAAAGACCTTTTAGGTGACATAATCATGTATACAAAGGGCTTTGCCATGTGCAGTTAGCTATTCTGATGCATGTGTTTTACCTACCAGTTGTTTGCTATTTTTGGAATGATGCATTTACATAAATGCAGTTTCATTTTATTTCTTGGGATGTTGGTATACTGAATGGATATTTTCTCTTTACTTTGGAGACATCACTGTAGAGCTTAACAGAGCATCTGTCCGTTGGCATAAGGAATGAAATTCAGTGATTTAAAAATCCTTATGATTATTCTCTTCACTTTTTCTTATGCATTGCTAAATCATTCAGTTCACTGGAAAATATTAGAGAATGAGTAGAGTATCTGTTACAGTTATGCAAAACAAAACAAAAAAAAAATTAGGTAATAGGTTGGTTTTCCTCTTGGAAGCATGATTCTCTGACCAGTAAATTTTTTTTTTCTTTTTTTTTTTCTTAGGGTCGGATACCTGTTAAATGGATGGCCATAGAATCCCTATTTGATCATATCTATACAACACAAAGTGACGTGTAAGTGTAAATTCTGGCATTATGTATGGTTTATGCATTTGTTTAAGAAGATAGAGGAGGAAGTCTAATAATCTGCATACCAGCCAAAGCTGTTAATGCTTACACAGAGACGTAAAGATGGCACCACGTGCTATCAGCAATACATGTGTTTATTTTTGGTGTTTAATTCAATCTGAGGAAAAATTATCAGAGATATGTAGGTACATAATTTCTGTTGAAATCAACAGGCGTTGGATCTGTAAATGTGAGATGATCGCCTTTGAAGACGTAGACAAAAATCACAAACCTTAGCTAATGATAATGGTTCTACCCAAACTGCCCAGTTCTCGTTCATCGCTTGCCTGTAACACCTGCTGGCAGACACAGGGCAGGGTGGGAATAGAGGAGTGATGCTGTCTGACTTCACTCATGTTCACATCAGTGACATAGTTCCAATTAATTTTAATGGCAGCCAGCTCACACCTTAGGGGAACGGTCTGGTTCCAGTGCCAAGATACAAGCTCATTTGCATGATTAGGGAAACTAAGCTCCTGAAGCTGCGCTCCCTCCTCTTTGGTGATGACAAGGAGGCAGAACTACTACAGCTGAGCTGTTTCCACTGCCTAATGAGGAAGGAGCCTGGCAGAGAAGTGTTTTACACATCTAACTTGGGATCACATCCTTTCATATTCCTTTCTACCTGGGACGAATGGTGGTTGTGACCAGTCTGCAGGCAGACGCTGTAAAACAAAGTATTACTTATTTAGGAGAAAAACCTCTAAGGGACTGCAAAAGCAGCAGTACTTACACCTGATTTTCTGCCAGGTAACATTTTGGATACCTTCCAAATACCCCTTGAAAGAGAATCTGACTAAAGCAGTATCTTCATTAAACTCAAGTGGCATAAAACATACTGATCTCAATGCCATTTCGTTTTGGAGAAAAGTACTTCGATAAGAGCAGTATGTGCAGATAGGAACCTTTCAATATTTACTTTTAAAAATATTTTTATTCACCTTTTACTCATCTCTGTCAGAACAGTTTTAGTGAAATAAACTATTTTGCTTGATGTGAAACTTCCCTACCAAATGAATTTACAAAATATTTCAATCTGTTTTGTTCCAGTTGGAGTAAGGAAAGATAAATATAGGTGCAACTCTCAGGAGAATGTCACTTTACTTAGGGCTGTCTGAAGTGTTTTCTGGATTTATTCTTTTCTTGTTCCTCAGAGTATCTGTTGTCCTGACCTGTTTCTCTGCAGTGACTTTTCCCAGAGAATTTAAAACAAACAAACAAAAAAGCAACCTAGCATATTTTTAATTAAAATATAAATAAATTGGGGGCTATTCTGAACAGAGCGCACACTGTGCTGTGCGGTGCACTTTGGCACAACTGAACAGAAGGCCTAAATCACGCTTACACGCTGCCCTTGACTCAGAGGTGAGGTCACCTTCATTATTCATGTCAATATCCATGTCAACAATCTAAGATTGTTACATAGCAGCACCTAATTTAGCCAAGTTCCTACTGAGCCACACGGACATAGACTTCCTAAGAAAATTCTCTTCAGAGCTAAGTTCCATGACTGCCATTCCAACAGTGCAGCAAACCGATAAATGAATTACTTTTTTTGCAGCATTGATTTTAGTTTTAGATAATCACACTCACTGAAATTAATATGTATGTGTATTCCTCATTGTTTGCGATGATGCAATTATATTTTAGATGAACGTTTATTAATATACTCAACAGTTATTCCTATGTGCTATTTTTTTCTGATACTCTGTATTTCTGTTTTCCAGCTTCTTCCTTCTAAAGCCTTTCTGTGTAGTTAGTGGTTAGCTTTGTTTAATACCAGTACCACTTGCCAGCATTTACAAAATCCCTTTTTGATTCAGAGGCTGGTGACATCAGTGAAGAGCTAATTTGCTGTCTGCCTCTTCACGTTATTTTTTCCTTTTCTGGCTTTTTCTGATCACATTTTTATTCATTAATAAACAATGTAATGGGAATATTTTCATCTCCCATTTCTCCTCCCCCACTACTTAATTTGTATAACAATTTGAAAACTTTGCAGAATTCTATTGCGTTCTATTCTAGTATGCCCATTTACTAAACAACTTGAGATAATTAAGAAATTACTCATCTGATCGCTCCTTCCACATTCTGAAAAATCCCTCTTAAGCTGAAGAGGTGGATTTTAAAAATAAAACCTGCCACGTTACCAAGTTTATTTGAATTAATTATGTGCAGTATTACAACCTGAAGGCAGAGCATAATTGACTTTAAAAAGGGCACGAAGTAGTATATTAATAAAGTATATCAAAATGTTATAAATATTTATTAGCTTTCAAGAATGTGCATAGTGATTAAGAATTAATTCCGTGAATGGCATCAGGGAGAAAAACTGCTGCACACCATTTGGGACTGTATGAAATTGGTAGTTTGGCTTTTCTGTCCATTTTGGAGGTATTGCTGCAGTGTTTGGGTTGCCATTTGTCTTTAAAATGTGAACAAAACAGTTGGACTGTAGTCAGAAAGAGGTGGGCTGTGTTGCTAAAATTTTGAGATGAAATTTTCAAAGGGCATTAGACACTTTCCTTAGGTTTGGTATTGGGTTTGTAGCCCTTCATACAGCCTTCTTAAAAGTGAAGCTTTAGCAAAAATTACTTAACAATGGGAGTTAAAAAAAGCTAACATTTGTCATAAATTGTATGTGATTTTACTTACAGATGTATCCCATTGAGTATCCCCTTTGAGTGAGCAACAGTGTTGGCTGGCCTCCTTCATTTTGAACTTCCAAATTTTGGCTGGTTCTACCAGTCAAGCAGATTCCTAGGAATTTGTAGCTTTTGTGTGTGGAGCAAGTTTCCACTAAAGCAAGAAAAACTATTTTTGTCTCTCTTCTCTTGGCTTGCCCTCCAAGATGGACTAATTTAATCTACCTAAATATTCCCAACTCAACAGAAAAAGCCTTTTTTTCTTTGAGTTCTTCCATAAAACAGGTTAAATAAGTCACTGTTCCTTTTGTTCATTTCAGAAAACAGCAGCTTCTCTCTTCTGTTAAACCCTATTTTAGCCCTGTGATATTTCCATGATAGATTATGTCCTCTTCCTTCATTATCTCACATAGCAGCTGACATCAAAGGTGCTGCTTGTGACTGAAATCAACACGTTGTGCATATAAAGAAAATCAGCCTCATAGTCAAGACAGCAAACCAGTCCCTTGGTAACTGATTAAGCCAGCTTCTGTAAATTTAGACAATTATGTCTAATTCTGACTGTAAGTGCTAATTAGGGGATAGCCAATGGAAAATAGAGGCACCTCCAGGAGCACTGCAGAGGGCAGGAAGCAGTCCTTGGGCTGAGGCACCATGTGGAGGACTCACTCTTTCTGTGTGTAGAGAACGTGGCTGTCCCAGGACACCGTTAGCTTTTGTCCATGGATAAAGGAGAGGCAGCCCTTATCTCTGCTGTCTCAGTTCCTAAGCTTTGTAACAAATGGTGTTTGTGAACAGATGTGGCCCTACGTGCATCTGCACGGCCCCTCTGGCTCAGCAATGTCTTCAGTTTGGTTGGGTTCTAAAAACACTAGAAAGAGATTTGTTGGGTGAATGCCACACCATGATCTTGGAACTCACCCATGCTCTTTTTCTCTTTTTCAGATGGTCATTTGGAGTTCTGCTATGGGAGATTGTAACTTTGGGAGGCAATCCCTATCCAGGTATTGCTCCTGAAAGACTCTTCAACCTCCTAAAAACAGGCTATAGAATGGAGAGACCGGAAAACTGCAGTGAAGAAATGTAAGTGGTTCTTGCATAGTAGTTGATTAGATTCGTAAAACATCTCTTGGGGAAAAAAAAAAAAGTTTGAATAAATACCACAGAAATATTCTTCTGTCTATTTCAGAAGTATAATCGTAATAAGTACTACTCAAAAGAATGTAATGAATTCAATGAACAGTAAACCACAGGAAAAGAATTACCAACTGAATGCTTGCAACTATGTCCAAAATATTTGTGGGCCATCGAACAACACACTTTGCCAATCAGTGAAAACAATTTGAATATTCTTAGCAAATCCATTTGAATGTTCAAGGATGGAGTGAGAAGGATAATTTCATGAATAAGTGGTAGCTGAAACATTCAAGCAAATGTTTGAGTATTTTTCAGTACTTTTCAGCAAATAACATAGATGTTCCACCCTCAGTTGTTATTAATTGTCTGCTTGTCCTGGCATTGTACGGGATAAGAGATATCTTGATCCAGAAGTCTTTACTCTAGAAGACATAAATTTTCTGTGACTTAATTAGCCTATTGCAATTTCTTTTCTGTTTGGAGACGATTTGTGATGTATTGGTTTATTTATTAAAACAGTCTCAATGTGAAATATCTCCTCCTCTGGGTTTTCCCCCTGCATTTGGAAATGAGGCATGATTTTATGTTCAGCCTGCAAATCTGGTCATGGTTAGGCTTTTTTTTTAGAAAATTAACAGCCTGTAATCACTATGATGTCTCCCTTGACTGATTTTAATATGAAGTATGCTTTTGGCCACATCTGGGCTAAGAAAATACAGTAGAAATAATGTAATTGCCATTTTTGTTTGTATACCATACATGGAGAAAAGCCATTAAGGGTTTTTGAATTGAGGGCAGAGCAGAAGTTTACAAGTTTCACTGGCAGATATCCTCTGGCGAATATCCTCCAGCAAATACTTTTTGTGTATTTGTTCAATCTCAGCAAGGAGTAAGACTTTATGTTACAACGTATGTTACAGCATTGATACTCCTTAGGTTAGGCAAGCTGACCATGTCTGAGTTTCTTTTGCTACTCATGCCACATCGTGGTTTTCTGGCTAGTTTAGATTTTTTTGTTTACTCAGATTTTTTTTCTGACAGTCTTTGAGTGCCCATTTGAGGGATCATTTTCTTAAATTGCATTGTCCACCTTATCCAGTCAGGTGAGAGACAGATCATGAATGAGGGAAAAAATGCAGTGCTCTTCAAGAACTTGCTGTAGTTCTTGTAGTCAACTGCTTTCGCAATTAGAACAGTTTTGTGACGAGATCACTTAGCCTTGAAAACACCTGAGCTAGAACAATAACACGAACGGTATGCTGGGTTGGAGAGTTACACATCCAAAACAATAACTAATGACCTTTAGCTAACTGTCTGTAAAGCTAATTCTGCTCTTTTTTTAAATTAAAAAACAAAACAAACAAAAAAAACCTTGCCTTTATTTCCACTTTATTTCCTTGGCATAGAAACAGAGGCAGAATAAAAATAGATACCAAAACAATAATAATAGAAACAATCAAAAGAAAGTTAATTTGTACGTTAATTTGTACAAGTAGACTTGGGTATGGTATAACCTAAAGGCTTCACTTTGAAGCAAAGTCTATGGGAACTTCTCAGTATTTAAACAAATGAAGAAGGTGGACATTTGGGGGAGTTGTTTCTGTGAGGACAAATTGCAGCTTCCTGTGTACAGCTCACCCAGCCTCCTCCTCTCCACAGCTGTGCATCAGCAGCAAAGCTCAACTTTCTGACATAAAAGCTCTTCTCCAAGTTGTGGATGCATATCAGTGATAAACAAATTTCCTCACAGTCATGTGCGAGCAAAATCAATTAGAAATCTGGCATGCTTGCCTGCACATGAGGTAGTCCTCTCAAAAAATTGGAAATTGTGGAAGAAACCTCAGACTGCAGTCCTAAAAGGACAGCCAAGTGCATCATCATTTAAACTGGAAAATGCTCAGGAAAATAAAAGCCCGTTCTTGTGAACGTCAGCTGTTAATTCAGGGGGATGTTTAACAGAAAACACAACAAAAAGTTTGATGTAAATTGAGCGTCCTTCATGCTACACTTGAACGTCTGTACTTTGAATTATTTGAGCGGAATTTTGACCCACTTACAAATACTTTT
>VXAV01004185.1:23180-53001 GCA_013399715.1 Alectura lathami
TTTTTTTTTTTAATTTAAAGTTACACATTTTTGGATGAATTCAAACAAGAAAAAGAAAGTACTCCATAAAAGATTCAAGATTCTATTGACACTAGATATTTGCCTAGCAATGCAGATCAAGGGCAGGAACCAGTATCACTAAAGAAGTTGTTTGCAAAAAAATAGAAGTAGCTGAAGCTGCAGAATTCAGTATTTGGTGAAACTGAGTGATTCATAGGGTTTTGTTTGTTGGCTCTGCNNNTTTGAAACATTTTTTCTAATAAGCAAGACCCGGAGAAGCAAAAATCAGACAACAGTCTGGAAAGTGTGGAGCTTCAAAAATGAAGTGAGTTTCATGTCACAGCATGGATGTAAAAATATGTCCATGTTCAAAGTTGGTCCCAACTACCTTATTATTTCATGTATGTAACATTCCCCCAAACACGACTGTGTATGCTTAACAATTTAGCATTTGGTATTTTTGATATTTTAGAAAAATCATTTTTCCATGTAATTTATGTGCCAGTTGGACCATGTTTACCTGTGGCATGGCACAATGAAGCACATGCTGTTAATTTCATGTACACTTCCTAAGATACCATGTTAGGAAAACCTAATCTTCCATCTTTTCATCTAAGACTATCACCAACTTTGACTTCTTCTCCCCAAAAGAAATTCCATGTACTCAGGAAAACGCAGCAGAAATAGCAAGCTGCATTTTTTGTGGATAAAAATATTGTATATGGAGATAAAAATTAATAAGGAGACCAAAATGTATTATGAACCTGCAGCTAGTAAGATAGAGACTGTTAAAAGAGCGTTAAGAAAAAAAAATCCTTTCACCAAAACAATAGGTTATATAATCAGACAAGAAAGAAAGATTGCTGCCTGCCTGTGTGCAAGCCAGTGAGACTGGATGGTGAAGTTAAAGAAATGAATGTGTGGATATTCAGAAAAAGCTGCTGCAGTAAGAAACCAAGTTGGTTATTATATGAGGCTGAAATCTGCTGCACCCTTAAGTAATAAATATAGCAGAAAAGATACTGCTGGGTTTTGTGAATCACAACGAACACGTGGGTTACTGCTTAAACCTCCTTCGTTTTAACTGCCTCAGTCCCAAAACAATGCTTGACTAGGTGAAATCACGCCCTTACCCAGTGCAGGGACCTAACAAAAGTTACGACGTCACTCCGTAAAACTGAGCTACCAACCAATAGCTCATACCCAACCTGTCACCGCAGAAAACCCAACTCCATAGAAAACCCAGCTACCCTTGTAACACGCTGACATATGGCATCACCAGCACGGCAGAAGTTCCGTCTGCAGCATCCTGAGAAGCCTCTTGAAAGTTCAAGGCCAATGGGTTCCACAAACACATTCTACCTCAGATTTGAAGGGCTGAACTACATCAAAAAGACATAAAATGGCACCACTCCCTGTAACACTTTGCTTCCAAAGTCTTTGCAAAGCTCTAATAAATTCTACAGGTTTTGTTTTGTTTTAGGAGTACTAACATTTCAGAAACAACCGTGGAAGAACAAACTGTCTTTTTCCACCTCCTGTACCAATGAAAACCAAAGCGTAAACCTTAGAACAACAGCATTTCGTACTACAAGGTAGGTAAAAAGTGCATCTACAAGGGACAAGGGAAAAACTTAACTTCTAAATCTAAATTAAAATGAAATGGTGGCAGTAAGACAGTTATTTGAACTTCAAACTGTTGGAAAAAGAAAAACAAACAGAAAACCCAATTGCTGTTTCTGCTTAGCAATTTACTTTCTCATCCTAAATGCAGTTCAGGCCCCACAACAATAAAACTTGTTAGAAAGAAGTATGCTTTGTTCACACTTGTATACTGCTACTTGAGGACACAAAGTAACAAATCTCACAATTACTGCAGGCAAGTAAGGAAATCTCACACTACAACAGATGCCCTGGTTTTGAGGAAACAAAACACTGGAAAGACAGCGCTCAAGGAAGCTGCCATGGACCTTGCAGGTGCCCAAAATGCTCTAAGGACCCCCCAGATGATCTCACTGTACACAGACATTATTCACATGCAATTCCAAAGCCAACCTCAACCAATCAAATTCTCACTGGCCATATGCTACCATTTCTCTTTTCACAATTAGAAGTAATGATTGTTGTAGCCTTTTAACATTTATTTTGTACCTTCTTCTTTACAATAGGCTTACTCAGAACCAAGAGATCCCAGATGATCTGCATTTCTTACAGAAAATAATTATTTATTAGACCTTACACTCAACAGAATCTGAAATTACTCTAAAATAATTCAGCCTTGTTGATCAAAGAAAGCTGACAAAAAGTCACAGTGGAATATTATTACTAAAGCCACAGAGCATTATGCTGCCCAAAGACATTTCTTTTCTGAAATTCCACACGTGAAAAAACAATTTATCCATTGAGCACTTATAAAGAAGTTTAAGGAAAAAGTCTTCAATTACAAAACAAATTAAACACATGGACTTATCTGTACCTGCTTTGCCATTCAATAGCTTGTTCTGGTAGTATTCCATCTCAAGACGGGGGTTTGCACCAGGGCGCAGCGGTGCCTTTCCGGCACCCCTGTTGCTAGTAACAGCCACTGGTTTTCCTGTGGAGAAGAAATGCATGTACTCATAAGTCAACATCTATAATACCTTACAGTTTTAATAACAGCGTAACCAGGGTAAGATTATAAAGATGGCTGCTTTAGTTTTTGTAATTTCTTTCACGCTCCTACAGCATTATGAAAACGACTCTGCATTGTGACTATCAATTTCCAGGCCGCAAATAAACAGCAAAGTTTTGAAAACTTTTTTTGAGTAAAGTTTTGAAGGTGTGAATATGCAGCCATCCTCATTTGCCTTTATAATTACTGTAAGCTGAAGTTGTGAAGCTTCACCAATGCCCTAGAGATTCATTAGTTTAAGACACAGCAAACACCGTGCTGATTTTAAATACTTTAACATATTTATGGCTTCAGTGAACTTAAAAAAAAAAGAGTGTACGCATACTGACACTGAACCCCACTTGTTAAGTTACCTGTACAACATCAAACCTTTAGTTAAACTTTTGACTTTTTAGTACTATCAGCACCTCCATAATTTCTCTACAGCAAACTAATGCATGCTCTGAAAGTTCTGGCAGACTTCTGTGGAACAGACAAAAAAAATATTTGCAGAAAGTCTTACATTCTTTATATTTTAGTAAGCGAGTTTGTTTTAGTAAGGGAGTTTGAAACTTGGAAGGAAACCAAGTTTTAAAAACACACACATACTAGAATTATCTTTGACATTACTGCTCCTGCTTTTGGACCGAAGAGAGGAAAGGTATTATATAGCCTACTCTTCTTTCCCAAGGTCTATGACAGCTGGGTGTTAGATGGTCACCAAGCACCAAGATTTGTGCATCAACATGTTCATCACTTACACAGAAGGGCTGTTTCCACTTTTGAATGTTATATTTGAAAAAACAAACAAACAAAATCCAACAACAACAACAACAAAAAAAACCACCAACACCAAAATCCAACTTGGTAAGGAGCTCTTACATCTTAGGTATGATCACACACTCCAAATTCTAAATGCCAACTGCATTGTCCATCCTCCAAATCTGACAGTACTCCAGGTACAAAACATGAGACTGGAAAAGGAAGGAAGCAGAGGCAAGTTTCCTTTCCTTGACCTTTCCACTGTTCTAATTCAACAGAGCTCCTTAGACCACTTTAGAAAACTCACTGGATAGCCTTTTTTTTTTTTTTCCCCCNCTCAATTTCTCATCTGGTAGACCTAACAGGATAGGTGCAATGTTAAACAGAATAGTTACTCTGGATTTTTTCTTCTAAGACACTGAAAGGTGACAGCAAAGAAAATTCCAGGCCTCTCTTCCACTGGCTTTTGAATTATGAGAAAATAAGGGTATGTATGGAAGTTGCATGGTCTGAATATCAAAGATACCAGAAGACAGATTAACATGTAAAGTTCATTTTGTAAGTGTACAGCCTTGTTTGTTAGAACAAGTCTCAACTGAGTAAACCGTAATACTTAGAATTAAATACTGACCTTTGAGATCGGGTCTGTTTCGGATCGCCACAGACACAAAGAAGCAATCCATATCCACGTGCATTATACAGCTCTGCGGCTTGGCTGAGCTCGCAACAGACACATTACCTAGTATGAAGATACATCAACAGGAAACTTGAACCCTGATTTTATACTTTGGTACCAATTACAGTAGTCATCCAGGACTACCAGCACTTCTTTTTGTTTGTTTTTTACCACCTTAAGTTATAGACTTCTGTTTGGTTTCACCAAGAGAACATATGCATTTCCTAAATTCCCAGAGAAACGTAAACACAAACAGTAGCCAAACCACCCAAACAATGCATCAACTGAAAGTTTCTATTGAATTCTCTTCTACCTGCTACACTTTCTACCTTGCTATAACAAGTTCCCCCAACTCAAGGAAGTTACTGCATGTTGTGGAAACTGAATCTTAATTGTGCTATGCTAACATTCCACTGCAGCAGAGAACTCGTCCCATGCTTGTTCACTGATCAGAAGGCTATTCTAAAGATTAGGGTAAACAGCTCAGCTGCACTAAGAATTACCTTCGATTCTTCATGAACACCACAAGGAGTGCTAAACCTTCCATGCAATTGGATTTTGCCGTTGCTGTGCTACACTCACACACACACGCAGCAAAGATGAGCAAGATAGGTACAGATTGAAACACCGGCACTGCTAACATACTGGTAATACTTCTGTCAAGTAATCTAGATGTTCAAGTCTGCAGGTCTGTGCTGCTGACTGACCAGAGGCTAAACTCACAAAAAACCTTAATTTGAACGATGCATTATGTATAACAGTGACAAAATACTTCACTTATCAACTGTTTTGCTTGACAACTGTGGTAGCTGCTGAATAATCAAAAAAAAAAAAGCTTTCCCATTGTAAATTAAATTCTAAAGATGCAAAACACTTAATCTCTACGTGCAACACTTTGCCTCATAAATTACACATCTATTTTCATTTTGACCCTTGATGTGCAATATAATGACAAAACATTTCTCTTCTGCCACCAGCCAGGTTCAGAACTCTCATCTGACACTACTACCCCATTAAACAGACCCAGAAGTACATATAAACTTACTAGCAGAAAACTAAACTAGATTTTAGCTCATTTCCAAATGTTATTCATCTTCTGATTTTTCACTGAATTACATATAATCAGCAAGGTTTTCCTTTCTTTTAGATTTTTACATAGCAATTACAGACTTGTGCATTTAGATAGATCTATCTTCCCCCTCAATCAATCTATATATCTTGGTATTATTTCTACAAGGAAGAAATGAACATAGACCAGAGCATCACACTAAATCACAGTTTAACAAATAACCACAGAAGTAGTCAATCCTTTAGTTTTCAGTGCATCGAAGTCACCAAGCTTTGCCAGAGAGCCTGACTGCAATGTGAGTATTGAGCATTACCCTCCTTTGTTTCCCGCAGACATTTAACGTGTGAACAAAGATACACGGCACCTTCTCAACATAAACCTTCTCAAACAAGTATCTACCTGTGTCAGTTTTAAGTGCAGACCTGCCTGCTTTCCATTTTTTTAATTTTTCCCTTCCTGGAAAGATATCGCTGTTTTTTCTCTGCAGGCTGTTGACAAACTCAGTCAATTCACACTTCCACGTTGATATATGATGTAGCCTCGAATGTGAGTAAAAGTCAGAAATAAAACTACAGTCTGGAGGTTTGGACACAGGTAAGGAAGCTGCCTTGCTTGGAGCAGGTACAGAAGTGCTTTTTGTGCTTGAAGGCCCCTGAACAGTGGAGTGGTGAGCACCGTTTATTTTAGTATTACTGTGCAAAGATGAGGATGAGGATGAATTACTCATAGTCCTATGTGGATTCCACGAAAAGTCTGCATTTCTGTTGCTTTGCTGCAACTGCTGCGCGGTGCAGTCTCTAAAGTCAACCATGCCTTTTTCAGTCTTCCCCTCCTCCTGCACAGGGCCTGGAGAGAACCTACTGGCAACACTGTTGCTGGAGGGCACCAAGCAATCCTGTGTCTTTAAGGCACTGGTACAAGCGTTGTGTGTGTGTCCATTACACACAGCAGTGCTGTCTTTGTGAGACTGAATCCCATTTTGTTTCCTTACGGGAAGGATCTGCTCCAGCTCCGTAAACCCCAAACCATCACCATCCTCTTCCTCTTCATTCCAGCTATTTATTCCATTGGATGTGATCTCACTTTCCATCTCACGCTTTTTAACACGATTTCTGAAACAGATAGGACAACTTAATACCATTTCTTTTACTAAAAAGGTACATTTACAGGCCACTTCTAGTGCTTATTAATTGTACTCAGTATATATCTGAAATTTTTTTTACAGTCTCAAGACAATTAGCTCAAATTCTGAGCTATGTCCTCTCAATGTGACAATATATTGCACAGCTGTACAGCAGCTTCACAGATCTGTTGTGTTGTTAATGCAACATTACCAGGAGTTCACACAGCTTTTCTCACACGAGCATGATTTGGGGCAGTCCTATTTCCAAGGCCTTTGATTTGACGATCAGTCTCCAAGGGAACAGCAATAATTACTTATTTGTCAACAGAACTGTTACACTGCCACGACAGCAGAAGTACTGCAGGAACATGCAATCATCATCAGGAGTTACCTTTTTATCAAGAGTTGTGATTTTCCTCATCTAGTTCCCAAAAAAGTAGACACAGAAAACTTTTAAATCATTTTAAAATCATATTTTTTTAAAATGATTTAGATTAATGTGTTGGATTCATTTTTATCTCTTCTCAAGAAAAGAATTGTTCAAGCTCTTGAAATCACATATTCCTGGCTTCTGGCAAAAACCCAAACAAATTAATTTTCATCTTCTAAGTGTGTAAAGAAAAATAATCTTCCACAAGTACAGTGGTGATTTACATTTACTCTCATGCTGTAGAGACAAAGCTTTTAATAAAAGAATTAACTGTGTAACAATCGTAAGTAGAATTAAAAGCACAGCCTTCAAAAGCTGTGCATACTCTAAGTCTGCTGGGAAAAAAAAAAAAAAAAAAACCACCCACCCCCCACNNNAAAAAAAAAAAAAAAACACCACCACTCCCAACACCACTCCCAATTCCCAAAGCCAGCAATTTAAGTATACTCACAAAAAAACACGAGTAATAATTATCCGTATACCCGTAAAACCAGAAAGCCAATTACCTGTGATGACTGGATTCAGCACAACAGTTTTGAGGAGCTGCATGCTTGGAGTGCTACATCCAGTGGTACATACTAAATACCAGTGGGTAACGCAGGCTTTTAAATTCACAATTTGTGACTAAATGGGTATTTTTGGAAGTCTGGATATTCCTCTCATTTGAGGAACATCAACAACGCAGTAGCAAGAGATGATGATGACTGTATTAAAATATGGACAAGTAGTACTGCTTAGGATATTAATCTTGTGACCCCAGTTTTATTTACCCCTAAAAATGCAAAATCTTGCTCATGGCAAAGTCTGTTCAGCACTGCACACAATTGCATTTTAAGTAAATAAGTGGACTACGGATGAACACAGATTGCCATTACAAATAAATCACAGTGCCTTGTACAGTACCTTTGGCACTGCTTGTGCAAGGGCACTGGACCAGATTGCCTCCAGAGGCCCCCCTTCCAACCTCAGCAATTCTGTGATTCTTGTCTCTAAACTAATAGTAACACGTTTTTGAAAAATATGCATTTTTTTTTTTTTTTTTTAAATCTACAGAACACAGTTCAAGTGGAAGGCTTCATTTCACCTTCTAATTCTTCTAGAAGAGTTCTGCCGGAGCCCTTGATTCTGATCCTTTCTTGCAGTCTTTTAAGATAATTCTTTCTGATATAATTGGATTTTTAAATCCATCTTCTCTCTTGAGCATCAGTTGAATCTTGACACTACCATATGTAAGGTTTGCTGTGACTTTTTTAAGAAGTTAAACTAAGAATTTAACAAATAGTATGCATTAATGTTTGTTCCTAAGATACCTGTAGCAAAAGTAATCAAGTCATACAAGCTTTTCATTTTTGACATAAAGACCTACTTTTCAGTGTTACTAGTCATAATCCTTCTGCATGTGCCTGTTGCTTTCATACAGATACGCTATATCCAGTTGGACTCCCAGGTCATGTTACGAAGCAAAGTATCCTCCAAAGATTAGAGACAAGCCTTGGAGTCAATGCAATCGTAGTTGCATCCTCAGCTTCTTACAGAATCACAGAATCTTCAGGGTTGGAAGGGACCCACAAGGACAATCAAGCCCTGGCCCCACACAGCATAACCCCAAACCCAAACCCTGTGTCTGAGAGCGGTGTCCAAACGCTCCTTGAGCTCCAGCAGCTCAGGGCTGTGCCCACTGCCCTGGGGAGCCTGTTCCATGCCCACCACCCTCTGGTGCAGAACCTTTTCCAAACTCCCAGCCTGACTCTCCCCTGACACAGCTCCATGCCGTTCCCTCGGGCCCTGTCGCTGTCCCCAGAGAGCAGAGCTCAGCGCCTACCCCTCTGCTCCCCTGTGAGGAAGCTGTAGGCTGCCATGCAGTCTCCTTTTTCTCATCTTCTCCAAGCTGAAGAATACCTATACAGTTACATCTTATTTTTAAATTCCACTGCCTCAGAGTTTCCCTTCCACAGAGCTGAAATCAATTTTAAAAATGCTCCATAGTTACAAATGCTAGCCCATTACCCCTGAATGTAAACACCTGCACATGAGATTAGAAACACTTACACCCTGCTGAGATCTTTAGCGATATTGCTTGGACCTGGGATGGCATCTTCAGGCTTGCATATGCTATTAAAGTTGAGACCTTGTTGAACACTTGACTGCTTGGTGTAAAGCTGATACGGAATGTACGAGAGGAGACGCCCAGCTTTAATGCTGAAACAAAAGAGAAGGAATAGGTTACTACTAAAGATATTTTTTAAAAATGCACAATAAGCTATTACTTTTGTCATTACCATTTCTGTTCTGCTATGCATAGTTACTGTCCCTTCCAAAACCCTCTTCCCTCTACTAACTGGACTGAAGAGGGGAGTAATTTGTAATGTGGTAACTGCTACTAAAAGACATTTGCAACAGCTATATTGGTCAGCTGCCTACACCCATTTCTCTCCTCTAGGTAACACACAGAAACCCCAAATATGTCATTTCAAAAACAACAAACAACACTCAGTCAAAAAAAATCAACATGTATATATATGAAAAGAATGGTCTAGGTTATTCTGACTGAACAATGCTGTCTCAGTTCCTTAACACAAGGCAAACATGTTCCAAGCAAATTTGCAATTCACTATTAAGGGTAAGTCACACTTTTCCCATTTCAAAATGATAACTACATCTTATGAGAAAATCCACTGAAGAAAGCTAGAAAGAAGAAAAATTTCCAGATAGGCCTTCCATAAATATCTACCATGACCATTCCAGTTCTGTCCTACATGTTCCACTGTTTCTCCCTTTTCTTTTTTTTCCTCCCATTGAAAATGCAATTGTGCTTCAGTAACTGCTAAACTCCTTATTGAAGCCATGGACTTTGAAGTGGAATCCTCTCAAAAATACATCACTGCAAGATTTCATCTCTCCACCCCAACACCTGTTGCTAGTGGAAAAGATAACACCTTCCTCAGCCTACACTCCACCTCTCCTTCCCCTACAGCTTGTCACACCGAACACTGTCACAGATGCAGAAGCTTCTTACAGAGGAACCTCTTTCATATCAAAGAAGCTTAATATTAGTGTTCAGTTTTGAAGACACAATTAAGTTTAAATTTTTAAAGAGAATTTAGCTCAGTGACATACAAACTTCTCTGCTGTTCTTCAACACCTGAACACTTTCTCTGGGAGATGTGCATTTTAACTAGCTCAACTCTCTAATACTGTTAAGGGAGCTGGATGGTGGAAGAGAATCCCTTAGGAAGAGCTGCTTTGCAGCAATTAGCAAAGAATGTAATGGGAGACTGCATTACTCAATTAGATACATCAAAACTGGCTAGCACATACACAGAGACATGCTAAGGTTTCTATGGGAATGGCATAGTAAAAACAGCCCTCAGATATATCACTTAAATATTGTTTGGTATGTTAGCATGTTGCATTCATATAGGGATGTGATTTACTTCATATATTGCCAGAGCTTAAAATAACATGGTAGAATTCCAAAGCTTTATGTACAGAAAAAGGTGACGCATCAAATACGCTGCTACAGTGAGTGCTTACAAGGTTTCTCGTATCACTCTAAACTTGCATAACCACCCAGATAATATCTCAAAGTCATTACATTAATTACAAGCTCATCAGAAAACAAAACCAAAAACATCTACTTAAGATTTTAGCTACTGGAGTAGCTGCACTACTAGGTCAATGCACAGTCTGCTGTTTGTTGCCAAGCTGTACTAACATGCAGCACAGGAATCTCACTGTAGATGCATTGTTCAACATCCTTCCACACTCCCTAGACCACAGAATTTAGAACAACTAAAAAAATTAGGTTGAAAAGGACTCCTGCAGGTCTCTAGTCCAAATCCTGCTTGAAGCAGGGATAACTCTGAAGTTCATTCAGGCCGCCCAAGGCTGACTCCATCCAAACACAGACTGTCTCCAAGGGCAGAGATTCTACAGCCTTTTCAGGCAGCTCCTCCACCACTTACTCTCCTTCCCTGTGAAAAACCTTTTCCTTATACTCAGCCAAAATTTTTCTTGCACCTATTGCCTCTTATCCTCTTTCTGTACATCTTGAAGGGAAGTCTAGCTCCATGTTCTTTTCATCTCCACATAGGTAAAGACAGACAGCAATTAGATCCCTCCAAAGTCTTCCCACCAAACTGAGCAAAACCAGGTTCCTCAGCCTCTCCTCACATAACTCCAGACCCCCATCCGTCTTGGGGGTTCTCCACTGCACTCAATCTGGTTTGTCACTATCTTTGTTGTAAATGAAGAGCCCAAAAGTAGGCAGAGAACTTCAGATGTAGATTCAGAAATGCCAAATAGATTGGAAGAATAACTTTCTGACCTGCTGGTTATGATTTTGCTAATGCAACCCAGTATGCTGTTAGCCTTCTTCTCCACAAGGACAGAACTGCTGCCTCATTGTCACCTTGTAGATCCTCAAGTTCCTTTTACAAAGCTGCCTCCTAGCCAGGCAGATCCCAGATGTGTGGAGTTAATTCTGCTCCAGGTGCAAGGCTCTGCATTTGATTTTGTTTAATTTAATGATGTTTCTGTCTTCCCATTCCTCCAGTTGGTTGAAATCTCTCATAAGGGCAGCCCTGCTCTCCTGCTTATCAGCTGTTCCCTTCTACTTGGTGCCATCCACAGAACTGCTGAAGGTGCTTGTCATTACATCACCAATGGCCATACTGCTGATGAAGCCACTAAACTGCAACAGTCCTAGCATCATAAATGCCAGCTGTAACCCGATGCTAGTTTGACTCTGAACCACTGACCACCAACATCTGTGCAAGCCAGTTAAAACAGTTATTCACCCATCTAGCAGCCTACTATCAAATCTGCATCTCCTTAATTTGGCTAAAAGAATGCAACACAAGTCTGTACCAAAGCCCTGCTGAACAATTCAGTCATCTCATCACACAGGACAGGCTGCCCAGGGCCCATCCAGCCTGGCCTTGAATGCCTCCAGGGATGGGGCACCCACAGCTGCTCTGGGCAGCCTGTGCCAGGGCCTCACCACCCTCTGAGTGAAGAATTTCCTCCTAACATCTGACCTAAATCTGCCCTCTCTTAGGTTAAAACCATTCCCCCTTGTCCTATCACTGTCAGACTGTGTGAAAAGCTGCTCTCCAGATGTTCAAAGGTGACAGTGATGTTGCGCTGACATCAGCTAGCTTCTTCAGTTCCCCTGGATGCATCCTGCCTGGTCCTACAGAGTTGAATAGGTCAAGTTTGCTCAAGTGAACCTTAACTTACGCTCTCTGTGCCTTTGGTAGCACCTCTCCTCTCCAAACTCAGACCTTCAGGTCATGAAAACAGACTATGCCAGTAAAGGCTGAAGAAAACACAATATTGAACACCTCAGCTTTTTTCTTATTCTTTGTCACAAGGCTCCCCCACCATCCAAGAGCCTAATCTTTGGTCTTCCATTTGCTCCTCATACAGCTATAAAGTTCTAGAGCTGTTTGCACTTAACAACAGGTTTAGGAACGTCTAACTTTAAACCATAGTTCAGAATGTTCACAGTTCAGAATATGCAAAGCTTTTAAGGAAGCAACATATGCCTTACCATTCTTGTATAAGTAACTCTGAAAAATCCTATCTTACTACACAGTTCACATGGCAAACTCCAAATTACTGACATTTTTGGTGTTTTACCATAATCTCTTTGGTGGTCCCTAAACAAACAAAAAAATAAAGTAACAGCTATAGTTATGAGTGCTGCAGTTAAATTCATTAATCTTTGGAAAGCAGTAAGATGTTAGAGATAAGCACCAGTAAAAGATGGGAATTGATTATTCATTTCCATTTTCGGCAAACTTTTCAAGACATGTATTAAATAAAGAAAAAGGTTACAAAGAAAAGCAGCAGGAAACAAGACACTGGATAAGCAATTTGCAACCTGAATTCAATCTTTTCTGGGCAGAAAATGTGGCAAGTACCAGAGTGAAACAAGATGGTGTGGTGAGAGAATTAAGGACAAGACCATGATGTGTGCACACAGAAATACATTACAGCTGCAAAGGCAGACAATCTCTCATTTTGCAACCTTGGCTGAAAGCACTTAAGATCTAACAACACTGTTTTACTGACAGTGTATAACTAACATTTCAGGGTTGATTTTTCACCAAATTTAAAAAAAAAAAAAAATCCATCGTACTGCACTATCATTAAGTGGAGATTAATATGCAGCCAATTTGAAACCACTAGTTCCACTGCACACATCATCTGGTGTTCCATGTGGCTAGGTACCATACAGTGAAGGGAGTATTTAAGCAATGGGTGTTCTTCAATACTGTTGACAGAATGGGAAAAAATGAGGGGTTCATGTCAGTTCCCTGTGTCCCTATGCCTAATTCTAAAGATCTGCCCAAACTCTTTTCTTCTGACTTACTTGACAGCCTTCTAGAAGCAGGAGATGTAGAAGTTCAATGCAAAAGATCATAAGGAAAATGTTATGGGATTTCATACAGTAGGTTCTAGCAAGTCCCTGCTGAAAGTAAGCAAACTCATTTTTCCAACCTGGTTAAAATCATAAGGAGCTTTAGTAGGCATCAACGAAAACAGCCACATCTTTCAAACAAAAACACATCTACTGCCGATTTTCCAAGTACTGAAGCTCATGGGTGAGGCACAAAAAAAATTACTGAAAACCTTTTCCAAACTGAGAAATCTGCAGTTTCTGACCACAGAATCATCAAATGGCTTGGGTTGGAAGGGACCTCAGAGATCATCTAGTTCCAGCCCCCCTGCCGTGGACAGGGCTGCCAGCCACTCGCTCACTAGATCAAGCTGCCCAGGAACCCATCCAGCCTGGCCTTGAACACAGCCAGGGATGGGGCAGCCACAGCTTCTTTGGGCAGCCTGTGCCAGCGACTCACCACTTTCTCAGGGAAGAATTTCTTCTTCACCAAGGTCCAACCTAAACCTCCCCTCTTTCAGTTTTAGCCCCAACCAAAATTAAACCAAACAAACTAAAACAACCAAAAGCACCTTGAAGAAGATGCACAATATGAAACAGACATTGAACAAAAAGTTGTATGGAACTGAGAACGGCATTGTTCAAGTATGTATGCAGAATGGTTCCTTGCCTGTTTCTGGTGGGCACCTAGGAAACAAGTTAGGTAAGAACACCACGACGCTGACAAATGATCTCCACACCATATTCCTGCCTGGCCTATCTCCTATGGGCTACTCAGATGGATGCAAGCCAGACCAACTGCTCTGAAACTAGCTATCATCTTTTTCAGACCCGAGGACAACTTTAGTTGACCCTACACATTTCAGTGAGTGGAGGAACCAAAAGACAAGGTATTTAGAAATCAAATCTCAGGTTTTGTTTTGTTTTTACATAGTCATAGTACCACAGATCTTTAGGTAGATCCATTTCCATTTTATGAAAATGCTTTTCAATTGACATTCTTCTTTATTTACAGATGAGATGAAACTTACGCAAAGCACAAGACATGAGGTTAATTAAAAAACATTACCTGCTATTTATTTAAACATATTGAGATGAGGGCTGGCCAAATGATTGGATATTAAAATGGAATCAGATGAATGCTCAGTTTTGGTCTAGACCTGACATTTTTCTGAATGTTCTTAGTAAAGTTTCCTAAGGTCCAATCACCAAAAAGTAAATCTCAATATGACAGTGGTATTTTTACTCAGCTGTTGCAAGAATAGATTTAAAACTAAACCATAATCCCAAGATGAAACATTTCAAAGTTATTGCTCAAGATTTCATTCCTTTCCCCATCTCTACCCCCGACAAAGTGAGATATTCCCAAAAGCTCCTAAACTTACCTTTCCATTATCCACTCTGGCCTAACTACTTTTTCTCCTTTCAGTTCTTTTATTTTGGCATTGGGAAGATTTGTGGCGATGATGTGTGTTGTTTTTGATCTGGAATAATACATATGGTATTGGCCTCCGTGCAGCATCATTAGCCGTCTTAATTCATCAGCTGAGGGATCTATAACATTTAAAAACAGAAATACTCCTGCTGTTACCGAAAAAGAGTGACTCAAAATGCAAACGTTCTGCTTGTTAGCAAGGATCTTTCCATAGCGTGTATGAAGAAAGCACATTCGCTCTGACCAACACAGCAGTTATGCACATATTAAGAATTTTTTTTTTCCAATCATGTAAAAAAGAATAATTATTTTGCAAGCAGCTAAAAAAAAAAAAAAAAAGCTTGTGGAAAGCCTTTGCAGTGGTGTCACCTTGGCACCAATAGGGCTGGGCCAGCACAAACAGTACAGTGTTCTGAATAGTAAACTGGGCACAAGATACCAAAAAAGTCCATCAACAGAAGGAGGAATAAATTTCTTTTTGAAAGAATAAGAATTAAGTTGCAATTCTTTCCAGTGGCCTACTGTCAACTCTCAAAAGAGTTTTAACACTTTAAACACCTAAATTAACTAAAAATACCACACATTTTCTTCCAAGTGTTCTCTCCCCTACTCCAGCTTTGTGGACAACCATCTTGTGGAGCTGTTTGGGAACCTCTGCCTTGAAGAATAAGCAAATGCCAGAGCTTCCCCAAAGATACTGTCTGCATCAAATAACGGATCCAGCTGTATTAACAGTTGCACATGTCAACCTTCACCTTTTTCAGTCTGTACAAGTCAGAGTTCTGCCCTGTGCTCAGACTAGCGCTGCCCCGTATCACAGATGCTGTACACACCAGTGATGCAATAGTCACAACATTCCTGGCATAGGTCCCTGAATAAGGCTTCTGGGAAGTTTCAAAACGGTTATTAAGCTCCTTTAGGGAACCCAGAAGAAATACAAATTTAAGCATGGTAGATTAAAAATCTCACTCCAGTTAACATGCACAGTCAGTCCACCACAGGCAATCCGTACCTACGCGCCTCAGCTCTTCCACTATTCATGGGTTCACTGTCTCAAGCCTTACATCACTCTGAGCAAGAAAATCCAACACATCCACACAAATAAATTTAACAAATATGCTGCAAGCCCAAGGCAACCATCAGCAGTCTGAAAATGTACATTTTCAATTTGTAGAACTATGGTGCAAGTTAAAAGGATGTAAAAACATGAATGGCTGAACAAATGTACCATCCACCCAAGGTCTGAGGTATCACTTCTTACAAGAGGACTGGTGAAAGGTGAAAAAATTAACTCCTTTTTCTTTCAGTGACCATTCATGTAACTGAACTAGTAAAGTATACCTATATTCAGAAAGTAAATGTGATTTCATGCTGAAAGCCTGAATCATTAACTACACAGGAACAAAAGATACAGAATTGAAGATACACAATAATTGTTACATGTTAGTTGCAAACAGATGTGTTTTACAGTCCTTTACTCCACTTAGAATAGTAAATCGACACTGGAACAAGACAGAACAGATCCTTCAATAAAAGCTTCACCTGTAAAGCCGTTGACATAGATGGCGACGCCACTGAAGATACTTGATGAATTTCCATCTCTCTGGTGCTGTATGGCTGAATCCGAGCGGAACTGATCCTCCAGCTTCTTAACCTTTGTCGACATGTACCCTTCCTAGTTTTTAAGTTAAAACCAAACAAACATAATAAAAACAAATCCATGATGCTAGTCTTACTTTCTAATGTAATCAACTAGTTTCAGTCTGAAAAACAAGACTGGAAAAGTATGCAGCATCCCCTCACACTGATTGTTGTTTGGAAAAAAGAACGTGTCGTTTGTATGTCAACAAGAGTAAATNACAAGATTTATTTCTTACTTATTTTTTTCTTATTCTGTAAGAAAAAAAAAATCTCTCTCTATAAAAATTCTTATAAAAGAAAAACAAAGAAAAAAAGAAATCAGGGAATGATGCAAGTTTGGATGCTCAGCCAAAATCTCACTGCCCAAAGAAACAATACAGAGACATTCATCAAGCTCCACATATTTTCTGCTCTTAAATGTGGATAAGACAGCAGCAGCACAAATACTTATGTAAATCAGGTGCCTCGGTTACTGTTTGTCCAACAATAAAGAAGAATGTGGTGCTAACTACTGAAATGGTCTTACTTGGTTTAGTTTTTAAAATGCTGGATAAAGCTCTGTCCAAGGGTCTGCACACACTAGTAATCCAAGTTAGTTGATGACTGAATCAAGATTTCAACACCTGTCTATGTTCAAAGGAAATTTTAAAAATGATTTTGTTTTTCCAAGTGAAGCAAAAGAGTTCAGTTTATAGCACACCTTCAGCATATTTAACAAAACTGCAAATCCTTCTCAGCCATATTGCCATTTGTCTCTTTAAAAAAAGAAGAAAAAAAGAAATTCACTCGGTTTGAACATACCCATCCTCCCCAGCCATCGCCATCACCAGCCCGTTTCCTCCATCCACCTCGCCTCATACTGAAGCTTCTGCACAGAATGAAAAATACACACTCAATTAGATGTTCAGTAATATTAGTGACATTTCAGTAATGCACCACAGGCCACGTATAGGAAAACACAAAGATTGAATTTTTCAGTGGGCATGCATTTAAGTGGATGAGCTGCATTTCACATAGAAATTAAAATTCTAGTTACTCAATTTCACAGTAATTCATGGAAAAAAAGTCATTACAAAGTTCAATTT
Organism: Alectura lathami; assembly: GCA_013399715.1. Classification (NCBI taxonomy): domain Eukaryota; kingdom Metazoa; phylum Chordata; class Aves; order Galliformes; family Megapodiidae; genus Alectura; species Alectura lathami. The sequence continues at coordinate 40,458 of VXAV01004185.1, forward strand.
CCATTATGATTTATTAAATTCTTCCTGCCCATCATACCTCTCCTATAAAAAATGAGTGATAAACGCTTTTAAACAAAATTGCTACCGTTCATGCAAAATATTGCCCAAATCAGGAACAATCTTTCCTTTCCTTGTCAATACTACCTACATGGTGGGATGCAAGCAAATGCCTCCTGGTAGGAGGGAGTGGATTAATTTTACCAATGGATTTAGAGCTAACCATAAAAGGTCCAAACATTTGTTGTTGCAATGCAATAAAATTACATAAAAGAAAAAAACAAACAAAAAAAACAAAGGTCCTGTTTTCTTCAATAAAAAGCCAGTCATTTAAATGATATAGTATGCTCTATAGTTGGGTTTCTTTAGATAGATAAATAAACAAACAAACCTAAGCAGCACAATTACAGTTTTCATTTACGTAATACGCTCATCCCTAGACCATGAGCTGTACACAGCAGTGTCCCCAGATGAGCCATTAGTGAGCTAGAACAGAACCAGTGGAGAGAAAAAAATGTTTTGGACAGTGTCCAACTGCTCACTGCACCCAAGCGATCCACATTAGCTACAGCTGCCGGGACGCTGATTTTAAAATATTGATTAATGGTGTAGTCTGATCATGAGGTCACTGCCTGCTCTATGGCCTCTCTCATTTTCTAGCCTAACCAGTCCCCTAAACAGAAACACTGTTTTGTCTTTTAGGCCTGTGAGCTCTTACTAAAAGAGTGTGATGAGAGGAACAGGACCTTGTATACTCTGAAACTAACATGATGAAAATTTAAGCCAGTCACTTTTGTTTTATTAAATATATCTACTTCTTTACAACCCATAAAAATGCACACAACTACAGTTTATACATAAAAGGAAGTCAGCTGATTTTTTCCTTTCCTCTTCTGCTTTTGGGAACATACCTATTCTCTGGATTATCCACAGAATCACCCAGCAGTGGAGCACAGAAGCCTCATTCAGTCTCCAGCCTACCAGGAAGCAGGTACAGGTGCAGGAGATTACCCACTTTGGCCATTTACCTATCCAGGCACTAACATCCACTGCAGATTTGGAGACCGCTTCATTTACCACATTAAAATTTTATTTCCTCTGAACAATCTGGCTAAAGGTTGAATTCCAACTTTCACCTCTTAAATCCCTTTTGTTGTAGAGCTACCAAGAAGGCACACTCTGTAATCCAGCTAAATCACCCTGGATTGCAGGCACGTCTGCAACAAGAGGCAGCTGCAGGAAGGCTTTCAGAAATACGACCATTTTCATGAAATATTCCGAATGCGCCAGATCAGGTAACCACGGAATTGAAGAATCAAAGCAAGCATAAGTACCTTTAACAGACACGCCTCAGTAGTATGTTTCAGGATCTCCGCAAGCACAGGAAGATCATGATGCGCCCGGTGCTATTCTTCTCATGTTTGTTGTAATTTGAACCATAACCTGCACACATGTACACAATTATCAAGATTAATCGTTTGTCAAGGAGATTAGCTCTATACCAACAACCAAAACAAAGCTACCTGCCCCAACATGTTGCGTTTTCTCTAGGTACTTGTGGTTCTCACCCAGAGACCAATTTCCAAGGTGCTGAGCTTTCACAGAAACTAATTTATGGTGGGCTGGATTTTATCTAATAGAAGCTACAGAACTCTTAGGAGAAGCGAGAAAAATAAGAGAAGAATTGGATGACCACATCCAACTGACTTTTTTTTTCCTGTAGAAGGAAATGGTATACTGGATATGGTTTCCTTCATATGGAGAATTTCCATTTTTCCATCAACTCAAGTAAACTGTAATTCAAACATACTACTTCTGGCTCAGAAGTTCTCACAGAAAACATAAAGGTGTATGTTCAGGAGAAGAAGGCATTTATTCATGAAAATGTCACAGTGTTTTTAGGTATCATAGTTATCAGTGTATGAGCTCATAACAGATACAGGACACTTGCTCCTTCTTCATAAAGGATAAAAAAGCCTATCCTAAACAAAAAAGACCCTTCAAGACTGTACAAAACCCCCATGTCACCAGCAGTCTAACAAAGATGTTCTTCATTCCAATCACAAAGTTCTTGAGAACATTAGTTAGCTATTCTGACCTCTATACAGACAACTTCTTGCTTATTCAGCTAAGTCTTTCCAGTACCAGTGAAGCAGAAACAAAAATATCCAATGCCTGCTAAACTGAAGAACTATCCCCACGAGAGGAACTTTTCTGAAACCTCAAAACATTACATTTTTATTTAGGACTCTGGGAGGTGAGGAAGAAAGCTCTCTAGTCTAAAAGCCATGAGATCAGACCACCACAACCAGTGGAGCCCATCAAAACCATAATCATGGGTACGTACCTAGTTTAATTAAAACTGCAGATTAGACAAACACAACTCCTTCAGGTTAGTGTGTTAAGAACACAACATATCGACTACTCAAAAGCTGTCTTCCTAGAGCCTGCAAAACTTGAGAAACTAGGCTGTAATGCCTACTTCCAACATCTGATAATGACTTACAGTTTCCTTGGCAGATGAGATTTTGGACCCAGCCTATTCAATTCTAAACACACAAGTCAGAAACATGATATTTCAATGATTACTAGATGCCTCTGGCTTACCTCCCGAGAGTTACGGATTATTTACCTAATGTTGATACTAAAACCCAGAAGATTAATTTCTCCCATTGTGGTTTCAGGAACTGAATGATAAACCAGGGCTTCTGGACTAAGGAGAATCTCCACTGCTACCTCTTCCCAAGCAGACACAAGGAGAAGACAAGAGGCAACATGCAGAAGCTGTATCAAGAGGGGTTTTGACTTCAGAAATATTTTTTACAGTGAGAATAATCGTACACTGGAACAACCTCCCAACAATGTGGCAGAGTCCTTATCACCAGAGGTTTTCAAGATGTGACTGGGCTCCCTTTTCCCACGAAAGGCTGGACCTGATGATCTTTCAGGATCCCTTCCAACCTGCGCTGTTCTGTGATCTTGCTAAAGCCTTGTGCTTACAGAGTGATTTTTCCTTTGAAAATGAAGGTAACCTCTAGAGCTGCCTTTCTGAAACCTAAGGAACAAATGAGTGAGAAACATCTTGCACAAGATACATCAAATGAGAGAAAAAGTTAAGCAAGATTGGAAGCATGCTCACTGGTTCGTGAAATAAGAACTGTAACGATGATACAAAGCTCTCTCTACAGGCATCAAGACGTGGGGATAAGCAAAAGAAACGCTGTGTAAAGAACCCTGGAAGCGGTGGTGGGGAGAATCAGGAGAGGGGACTTGGTAAAGCGAGTCATCATAATAAATCTTTTTCAGGGCATCTCCAGAGCAAGGACAATCTGTAAAAGACCCTTTGCTCAGAAAAAAAAAAAAAAAAAAAGCCTTAAATAAAACTGGAATTCTTATATTCTGGACCTGTGAACATAAACAAACCCTCAAACTAAAAAACAATAACAACCCCAACAAACTCAAACTGCACAAAAGTCTGTATCAATAGCAACAGTTATTCCTAGGAATGGGATCCAAGTTTTTCAGTGCAAGAGGAACAATCTTTCAAGGTAAAAGAAAAAAAAGAAAAAAGGTCAAATTAAGAACTCCGTAATCAAAATTGGCACAGTTTGGCCCCATATCTTTCAAGAGCACATTCTGCTGCTCTGCAACGTAGGGTTCTTTACCTGAAGTTCAAATTTCTCCTGGGAGACCTTCAAAACTGAAGCTGGAAGAGAACCTAAGAGTTGTGAAGCTTTGCCCATGGCTGGCGGCTCAGAAATAGCCCTTACAGCACATGGGGAAAAGTTCCTCGCATCGCACTGCACGCTGAGCCGTGGGCCTCACACCACGCTTTCCAGCCCATGACCACTTCATCCTATTACGAAGGACTTTTAACCAAACTCTACAGATCACGTCATGGAACGAAATGTTATGTCTACATTTTAGGAATTTTACAAACTCTTATGTGCACGCAGAAGAGCTGCATGGCAGCTGTGAGATTTCTGATTGCAAAAGAAGGGATGTAGATGTGAGTGTTGATGATAACAAAGTATTTGAGTATCTGATTTGGGAAAGTTATTTCATCAAAATACTTTAAGATCAGGATGGTGTGGTTGTAAGGTGGCTTTCAGTTCTCTGGGATAGCGGGATAACATTGACAATAGACTAATCCCAGACCAAAGCTGCAGGTGTTACGGGGAAAATGCTTGGGAGCATGGAATATCACTCTCAATGGCTCTGTCAAAAGTGAACACTGATCCCCGCAACCTTTTAGTCCCAGGTCAGTAGCAGTCCTGCCCAGACTTGAGTTGTCACTGCCACACTCTTCAGCATTCCCTTTTCCATGCTGCAGAGACATTTCTGCTGTGCCTTCAAGCAGCCAGCTTCGGTCTGGCAGAATTCACACTGTGCACTACATGAAAGCACAAACTCTTTCCAAAGACAACTCGAGGCTGCACCGTGACTCAGCAAACCATCAGCCCTGCCAGACCCCTGTCTGAAGACACAGCCAGTAACTTCTAGTCCAAGTAACGCAACCTCAAGTAACTGCAAGTTGCATGGAAGTGTAACCGTAGTAACAAGTATTCTGCTTTTCTGACCAGAACGAACACCCTATCACTATCCTTCATGCAAAAGAACCTGATTTAATTATCGTATTCAACCATCACAAGCACTGTTCTCAAAGCTGCAACGTGAATGCTAACAGCAGCGCGGCTATCTCGGGCCACTGCTAATGGATATAAGAATCCTCAGCCTGAACCATAGATGGAGTCCATGCCAGCTCAGCAGGGCTTAAAAGCTGTTTCCATCAAACGGGTACTTTGTGGCCCGGTCGAGTTGCATGCATCTGCATTCCAGCTCCCACATCAAACTCACCACTCTGCTTGGCACTAGGCTGCAAGCTCTTTGGGGAAGAACTGGCTTATGTGTTTACACATTTCTCAGCACATGAGAGTCCTGTTCTTGGCCGAGTCTGGAAAAGAGCTGCTGCGACAGGGTCTGAAACTGTTTTTTACTATGTACTAAAAATTTCAGAGTCCAGTAAAAGAACTTTAAAATAGAAAAGATAGTTGGAGGCTTTTTAAAAGATGCTGTATTTTTAACTCCCTTTAGACACTCAAGTTAACAATACTGCTCCATATTAAAATAAACTAGGTAGGATGCTGCAAAGCAACTGAATTTTGTTCTAGATGGGGAATAAACTCTCAGGGTGAAGTTTCACATGGTTGAGTCAACCTGATGACTGCCTGCCACCAAAGCAAACAGGGCTGCTGCTCTCCAGCCCCTGCTGGCCCAACAGGCTCTATCCCTTATTCCAACTTCTGCTCCAGCTCTGCCCTCACACACCCCTACAACTGCTGCTACATGCCAGTTCAGCTCACTAAAACAACAAAGTTTCCCACCTCCTCAGTGATCTGAGTGTCAACAGGGTCACAGCCAAGCCAGGCAGGCCAGGAAAAGGAGCGAGTGGGACCGGTCCTTTCACTGCCGGTGAGATCTTCGGATTATCCCAGCCATTTCTGGAAACCAACTTTTAGGTCATGGCTACAACCAACTGTGCTTTAAATGGGGATGTGGATTTGCAAGGAGCTAGTTAATCTTGGCTAACGAGCCCTGCTTGCATTCTTCCCCCTAATGAACAGGGAGGGTAGATGGCCTTGGTTTTTTTTTTTCCACAAGATAAAAAAAAAATTCAAATAAAGTTGCAATCAAACAGCTGAGTAGCAGCAAGTTTTTCCTCATCTTAACTCACACATGCCCATACTATCATCACTTCTAACTATAAGCACCTGAATTACAGGGTCAGCTAGAAAGCTGTGTTTTGCAGTTCAACCTCTGATTATATTTAAAAGCAACAGAAACGAAATTGGCTCGAAGACATTTAAATAAAAAACCTGTTCCCAAAATCACCCAATGATGCCCCCTTCTCCTGTAAGTAAACCGAAGAGTCTAGGTTGGCTGGACACATTATTGTTCTCTGCTAAGTACTGGACAGAAAACTGCTAGAGAGGAGAAATCCAGAAATAACATTCTTCAAAAAGATGGGCATCCATGGCATCTGCTGTAAAGGTGAAATACCATACAACCCACACAACGCAGGGAAAGAAGTCCTTCAGAGTCAACTCCTTCTGTGAGGACAACTATTCTAAAACCATGTTCTGCACATTCTTTCATTTGAATCTGACAGCAAAAGAACGATAAACTGACCTTCAACGCTAGCACTCTCCCAGAAAAAGACACAGGAATTTTTTGCTAAATAAATTATTCCAGTTTCCAAACTGATACTTCTGCAACTCAAAAAGGTCTTTACTTCAGATCAGTTTAACATCAAGGACTAAATACCTTCCTTACAAGCAATGACTGAGAAAGATGCACGTACTTTGTTGGTTAATCATCACGACAGCCTAAAGCAGTTGTTCAGCAATCACCATTTACGCAAAGAGCTGTACAGGACAAAAAATGGTTACATCTTTTCCCAACTGACTTGAGGTGTGGGACAGATGACTTTTTCTAACTGTCACAACTTAAGAAACCATGAGCACAGGGTACAGAAAACAGCAGAGGACTTGCTGTCCTAGAGGAAGGCGGTGCATCACTGCACAGTCTGCTCTAGCTTTGAGCAATCTGTTTCCAACCAGATACTCTTTTTGCTTTTATACATGGCATTTGAGGTGGTTAGTTCTTTGAAAAATAACAAGCCAGATTCAGTTTGAGACCAACTGTCAATGTTTCATTCCCCTCTAGGAATAACAATCTGTAGCAGCTACAGTCCATTTAGAGCTTGTCACAAGCGGTGGTTTAACTTGGCTGAATTCTTCTTCTGCTCACAGAAGACTCCGGCCTCAATTTCAACATTTCTGCACTGAAATGCAGAGGCAATATCACACACACCTCTCAGTAACGAGTGGCTCCTCCTCATAAATTGGCAGTGATATATTTAACCAAGTAGCTCAATTCTCTTTTTAGTTCAAGCATCACCTCTTTGACACAACTTCTCCTGTTGCTACAATACACTGACAAATTTCAGAACACCTCAGCAACTGGCTTCATTATTTCTCTTACACACCCATATTCTTTTGGGGCTTCAGCCCCAGGAGGACACTGCACACATCTTTATCTGTGCACACTGCACAATCTTTATGCCAGCCTCTAAGTGCCTAGATTCCAGAATAAAATCATTAAGTCTCATCAGGAAAAGAAACAGCTCATGGAATTAGGATTCTCAATAGCAACAGCCTAAATCAAGCCAAAAGGAAATTTCCTTTCTCTCATTCAGACACTCACAAAAGTCCAAGAGAGATGAGTATGCGAGCCGGGTATTCTTCCTTCAAGTCTATATGTGTTTAGCTGTCCCTAGCATTTGAGAGAAGAGAACTGTGCAACTCTTCTATTCGAAAAGGAAGGGTGGGCTGTTCACTTTTTTTAACTGAATAAATCAACAGAACTTGCTTAAGAAGTGAAAGCCTGGGTTTGTGCACACCTCAGTCTGACAACAAGCCACTCCCACAACTTGTGTCTTAGCAGTGAACAAAGCCTACGCTGAAGTGTCAGTAAAGCAGCTGGTAGGCAGCATCAGTAAACAAAGATGCCTTGTCCCAAGTAATGACTAGAGTTGCTGTTACTGAATCTTTCAAGACTTCCTAAGCACAACTAGAGGAAGTGTCTGGAAAGCTAAAGAAAAATTTAACAAGGCAGTAAAATCGAGTAAGTAGGAGGTATAACTGTTCCTGACTACAAAAAAAAAAAAAAAAATTAAGAGGTGACCAAAACAAGGAAACTGTGAATGCTCTGAATTTGTTAACATTGAATTGAGAAGAACTGCGCTGGTGAACACCTCTGGCATACACCATCTCCAGGTTTCCCAGATCCCCTAGGCGTGAGGTCAGCAGACTGGTGAAACCTTGTCAACAAAGGGATGACAGTTCAATTAACATTATGTACTTGTTGGGGTATACAGGTGTGTACACAAATGCGTTTCTCTGTGCACACTAAACTTGGCTTTGTTGCTGACCACTTGCTTTCCCCGGTACCCAGACGACTGCCGACAGAGAGTGGCACAGGAACAGACCTGCTCTCTAGACCAATGTTCTAACTAAGGCAGAGAGAACGCTCCGCTTCTTCTCTGCGAGTTGTGTTTCAGTAGGAATGCCCAGCGCAGTTGCACTTTCTGCTGAACTCAATGTTAACAGCGCACACGGAGCAGATGCTGAGCAGGCCAGGCTCTTCAGGGAAAAAGAGATAAGACGTCCACTTTGCCAATCTCAAGTGGTTCGCGATGCCAGACACTGAGGAGGACCATCTCCCTACACACGTAGGGGTGGCACTAACCCCATAACGCAGCAGAACTCTGAGGAACACAGCAGTCAGTATTCCAACAGGCAGATTTTCTGTTTGCCGTACTGTGCGTATGCGTTTCTTAATTCCAACTGACTTCGCGTGGTTCAATTCCCAACTTTTTTCCTGGATTTGCCTTTGAAAATCTCAAAGCAGCACAATCCTTTCTGAAGTAAAGTCTTCACAAGATGAAGGCTGAGTATAGAAGCCACAAGTCTGAAGTTCCTTAGTCCACAGATATTACTTTTATCACCCACTCAGACCCACATGACTAGAAGGAATCAGATGAAACTTGCAAGTGGAGAGATCAAAACAAAACAGAAATATTTTTTAATCTATTCCCTGGTTTACTTGTGGATTCCCTGACACAGGACACCAAGGATGCATATGGGTTGAACAGATTAGGGAATAAAAAGCTACTACAGCTTTTTAAAATATATATATTAAGGCAACAAACTGCAAGAGCTCAGAGTACAAACAAAATAACTCAGTAGGTTTGTTTCTTTACTACTACCTTGGTATCCAATATTTGCACTTCTAGAGATAGTACAGGGCTGCGCAAACTGTTGATCTGATCCAAAACATTCTCAAGTTTCCTCCGGAAAGTGATTCTCAGAATTAAAGCACAGTGCTTCTGGATCTTCCTGGATATACACAGTTTTAACTTGGCAGGAGAAAACTAAAATCCTCCAATTTTTTAGGATCCCTATAGAAACCTCAAACCTGACTTGAATTCTTGGCCCAAAGTGGGTTTAAGTTGTACTTTCACTACCTCTGAGATTGGAACAACAGTGTTGCACTGCTACTTTGTGGAGACAGATCAATACAAGAAGGCCACCGTGCAAAAATGGCCTTCCTCAGGCAAACATGATGTTTGCAGAACTCAGTAGGTTAAAAACCAACACAGAAACTATGGGAGTTGTTACGGAGGGGCAACACATCGCTCCAAATTCCTACCCATAGGAAATTAGAGTGAGAACTCATTCCCCCAGCTACTCCCCCGGCCTCTTTTACCAGAGGATTCTTTTAACAGCTTACCAAATCAATTTGAGAAATCTAGGAAATAGACACTAAACCCCTTTTCCCAGCTCCCCAATGTTCTATTGTTCCCTAAGAACAACAGGCAGACTCTGAAACCAGAACAGTATCCTGTGACCATGAACCACTATTTAATTTCTTTAGTTCAATTGGGAGGTGCATTCAAAAACACAAAGCAGTAAAATCCATTTACTCTGCTTGGTAAATTGCACCCACCATTCACCTTACATGCCACAGGGTCATGGGCTTCCCAACCTGCGAGAATTACCAACAGCTTCATGACTTCCTTCAGGCACCAACAACCCCTGGCCTGAGGTGCTTTCTGTTCATACCTTGGCCTCGCAGCTGATCAGAACCACCTCAAAAGGATGAGGTCATGAACATCGCATATAGAACTTCATTTTACTTTGGAGATTCACTGGCAGTCAGAAGCTGACCAGAAACATTAGCAACAGTCCCCAACCCCCTGCATAACAAAGTCGCAAGTCTCTAAGCAAGGAAAAGCCTTACAGCAGATCCCAGCCCTACTCCGTGCAGCATCAGCACTGCTCTCGATTTCTGCCATTCGAACCAACCCACCTGCACTTATGAGAATGGCTCTGCAAGGTACCTGAGTGGTGTTTTATCCTGAGATAGGTTACCTATTTTTCAGGACCATTTGCTGTCATAAATCAAGAAGCTGAAAAGGTCTTTGAGTTCAAGCAAACTCAATAAGAAGACAACAACTGTTTATTTCCTTATGTTGGAATTCCGCTGAAATATTTACAGATACCTGGGAACAGAAAGTCAAACACAAAAGAGTTAACCACAACCTGGCTAAACTTTGTTTACGCCAGCAACTGAGTATCAAACCACAAACTTCAGGACTACTGAACAGAAGGAATACCAGCTGGGAGACCTGCAGCTTTGACATAGGAAACAAATTAGAAAAACTAGCAATAATAGTAAAATATTTTGCATTCCCCAAGAGCTAATACTGAAATCCAGGTGCCATGGTCTGCTTAGGCACTTGCAGCAAAGAATACAGAATATATGGCAATTACTTCAGGGGTCGGAACTAGATGATCTTTGAGGTCCCTGCCAACCCAAGCCATGACTATGACTCTATGATAAGTGAAAAGTGTCCCTCAGAGGGATTTAATGGTCACAGATTCCCTCACAACAGCAGCAGCAGTTAGTTTTGAAAAGACAAGCAACAGGACTGGAGGTTACCATCACTGCCCAGAATTTAAAGCCATTCTACATACTCACCTCTCTTCCACTGAAGACCAAGAAAGAAGAAGGGTTTCCTAAATCTCATTCCTACCTTACGAGCGCCAGATACTGCACATGAAATAGAGGCAGAGGGACCACTGACGTGAGAAGCCCTCCTCCCTAAAAACATCTGTGTCTCCAATTAAAATGTAGTCTGGTTTCCACAACAGAGCAGAAAGCTGCTCTCAGGGAGAAGCACTACACAAATTTGTCTCTTAATAAAGACATTTCCATGATGATACTACATAAACTGTGTTTGAGAATCCCTTACCTGTTCCTCAGGCTCTTTTGCATCCACTTGGATCTGCCCTTACTATGTGGCCACTCTCATTTCTTTTTGCTTCCAGTTCTCCTTCATTCTGCTATGCTCAGGTAAATACATGGAACTATCATCAAATTAATCTACGCTGTATTCTTGGGGGAAGGTTTCAACATTTGGATATTCAGGTCCCTTGTTACAGCTACACCAGACAAACACACTGCTAAGAGCTGACAGATCTCAGAGATAACAGCATACACCTTTAATTAAAACAGAAAGATGTTTAATAAAAAAAAAAAATCATTCTTCATAAAATAAACAATAGCAAACAGATTAAATGGGAGACACACACAGCAGGGTCAGGTAACTTATTCTTTTCCTGCTTGTCCCGAGCAACTGATTTATTAAAAAGTCTGTGTAATCCTATTATTCTCTCCTACGTACTCAAAACCAGTTTTTGCATCGAACTCAGCCCCCAGTTACAAGGCACCCCCTGCATCAGACCAGGCTGTGACTCAGTAAGGGTATGCACATGCTGCCCCGAAAGATGGCCTGCTGATACATCTGCAATGCCAGTTACTGAATAATGCACTGAAGGCACATCTACTGTCTGCGCACAGAAACACCTGCCATTAGAGTTTACTCAGAGCCTCAAAATGTGTTCTCTTTTCTAATGCTGTTACCATTTTACTTTTAAAACGATCCATCTTCAAGCAGTTAAACACCACTAAGTCAGAAGGCAGATGTCTGTGCCAAGCCGCTACTAATGCTGTCCTACCAATGACCTCCAGTCTGACAGTTTGGGATTATTTACTAACAGGGATTTGGTATGTTGTCCAGTGGAAGAACTGGACTGACCGGAAGACAATTATGGTGGGAATGGGCAGTACATGCTTGAGACAAGATGGCAAAGAAGGAATCTGTCAGAGACTGGGGCTCCTGTGTGAAACGTCACGAGTCTTAATAAAATGGAACTAGTCTAGAAATCAAACTCAACTATAAGCTCTTTCAACTAACAATAATTAGGCTACAAGAGTTCTATCACAGCAACAGCAGCACCTACATGAAAAAAAGACTTCAGCTTGTGCAGTTAAAATCCACTGGTTTTGCTTCTCTGGGTTCTATCAAATCCGAGATTGGATCTGGACTTCACATCAAGACACGCCACAAACATCAACTCCTGACTGAGAAAATCTCTCGTTAACACAAATGGAGTATTTGCAGGCCTGTCATTTTGAAGACTGACATTGATTCTAAAGCACCAGAAATAACGGAATACTGCAGTACACAACACAGGTTTTCTACCCCCAAAAAATAAAAACGATCATGTGCTTGTGATATTATCTTTCTGTTCCCAAGCTCTGCGTGCCATTACGGTGCATCTCCCACCAGGGGCTTTCTGCTCAGTGCCGCAGGTCAGGTCCGTGCTAATCAGATAGCAGAATCCATCAACACGAGATGGGGAACGGGTGAAGCGGCAGCAGCGCACACATCTGCCCCTCGGCGTCGGTAAGCACGGCCGTACTTACCGAGCACCGGCCCCCTTCCTACAGCCAGCACTATTGCTCAGCAAACGCAACTCGCAGCGAACACGGCGGATCACCGCGGACGGCCGCACGCTGCTACAGCTCAGTGCCAGCAACGCGTGCGGGAGCACAGCCCAAACACCCCCCCCTCCCC
>VXAV01004185.1:60057-79210 GCA_013399715.1 Alectura lathami
TTTGTTGCCTTTTTTTTTTTTTTTTTTTTTTTCTTTTTGTTTTCCATGGTGATCAGGGTGTTATTGAAAGCATTTAAACAGGATTACATACTCTTTTCTCTGCACAGATAGCAAGGCTTTATTCTATGGCCTCTGTAAAGCCACAGAAGAGTGTGATGGAAATTTTTTCAGGATGTAAATTAGTGGATACCTTTGTTCCCTCAGTGAGTGCCACATCCAAAATATCGAGGAGCAGAGATTCTATTGCAACATCCGATTAACAGTCAGGAAGGATTCTGAAGCAGGTGGGAAGACAGGGATGTGTTCTGGAATATTTTTGCATTCTATGCCTTGTGGTACCTCCAAGGGTGCAAGTCTTGAAATATGCCCTTGAGATCAGTGAAGTGGATGCGGTGAATTCAGTGAATGCTGACACGGGCAATGCAATTGGAACCAGAAATGAAGGACTGAATTGATTTCTCCGAATTTAGCTACCTGTAGCTGAGCTAGCCGTGACTGTACCTGTCTCCACTGAGGATAAAGAGACCCAAGGGTGGCTGGATCATATGTAAAGGTCTGCACCCTGGAGTGTTTGATATGAACTAAGACAAATCTGACTCATAAAAGTCAGTCTCATGTTCATTTCACCTTCCTGCCGTGCATCACAGTTTTCTTACGTGGGGTCGTATTATGGACTACAGGATCAGAACCTGTCTCTGTCTTATTAGCAAAAGATATAAGAAAAGAAAGGGATAGAGAGAAGAGAAACAATTGGGTTAGGCAAAACAGACATCGTGGCTACTAATCCAAGTGTCACATGTAAAGGCTACCTGGGAAATATACTGTAGGAGAAATTAACCATTCTGAAATGAAAAAAACTTGGTAAAACGATGCCTTCAAACCCAGCTCTGGACACTCCTGTGAATCCTGCATATCTCAGTGCATCAAAGGTGCAGTAAAGGGGCCATTTATCCTTTGAGTTTGCTGGGCGACTGGGAAACACACAGACAACTCCGGAGAAGGCAGCCTCTTGAATTATTCTACCTTACCCTGGCTCTCAGCCAGTGTGGAGTCCCAGAGAGAGACAGAATTACCACAACACTTCGGGAAGGGATAAACAAGTAGGAGGTGGATGTTAACACGGGGAAGAGAGAACAGCATGTCAGCAGGATGAAATGGCATGAAGGTTGAAACTGACCCAGTGTTTACCACTACAAGAAAAGACAAATCTTGTGCTGAGGCTAGAGGCAGGAAAAACATCCAGAGGACGCTTACGAGCTAGAGGAAGAGATTGATCAATACCTTTTTTTGCTGTTGTTGTTTTGCATGTAGGCAGAGGCCTCTGCAGTACTCCTGGAGAGAATTCAAATTGCTTCAGATGATGAGATAAATAGGGAAAATGGTACTTGCATTGAGGGAACATGGGAGCCCTTCCCTTTTTGCAAGATTCCTGTCTTACTTTCACTGGATGCAAATTTGCCAGAAGGGAGAGCAAGACGGAAGTGCCAGGCTGTGTCTAAATGTCGTAATAGAGGAGGTGTTCAAAAGTTCCAGTGAATCAAATAATATTACAGTTGCGTGCTCGAATCGCACTCATGAATTCCAGGCAGTTTAATGAGGCTGCATGCTCCACAAATCATACAGCTAGGATATACAAGAACAGGTCTGGACCACATTGTAGTTTTATTGTTAAAAAAGACTGAATTTTGGCTGTCACTCTTCTCCTAATTTTTTTCCTGGAATGCAAATTTTTTAGACATGAAACAAAGTTAAATTTGGCTGGGAGCTTCATTCTCTTCTCGGAGACTTAAGACTAAGAGGAGGACTATGAAAAACCTTTCCACCCATACCCGTGATGAACTCCTCTGACTTATGTGTTAATAATGTATTAAAATGCTGCCATGAATTCGCAAAATTCTTCTTCCCTACCACTCTGTCCTAGCAGAAAAGAGGATGTGAGTAGTGTGGAATGAATGCTGATTTTCTGTGCCCAAATGAAGGTAAAAATTGTCTTTCAGCAATGCTGAGCACCTAGAATCCCAGCTGATTTTAAGTGTGTGGAAAGTTTGGGATAAAATATAGCATCTCCAATCACAATTATAACCCGGGTTAAGTTAGTCAGGCTGAGGTTGCTGGTTTCCTGCCTGAGAAAGGCATAGTGCAAGTTGTTTCCTCTGATGTTTGTAGCTTATTAAAGATTTATCCGTGTTTTGCGCTCCTAACTCAAATCACCACGTGAAAACACTATAAATGGGAGCAGCAAGTGTTGCCTGAAATCAAGCCCAGTGCATGTGAACTTGGCATTCAGAAAAATCAATGCGCTTTGAAGAAAAAAACCAGATCATTTTACACGTGGACCTGTCTTACCTTACGGGTGCAAAATCTTAACTTTCTGAGCTGACAGCTCTTTGGTCATTTTCCACATAAATAAATTATTAGAAAATATGCAAGCAAATGTACAGAAAGGTTGTTTAGTTCCTCTCTTACCTAAGTGTATCCTGGATAGGCATCTGATAACGCCTCAAGTGCAGACATGCTTTTAGGGAAACACCAGAAAAGATCCTCAAAAAGATTGCTCAGTCTGGGCAATCTCAGGCAATTTTTTCCTGAAACAACAAACAAAATAATGTGAAAGCAATAGACCAGCAAGCCAGGCTGGCTGTTGCTAAGACAGAAAAGAGTTTCCAGGAGAATGCCATGTGGCATATTCATCAGCACAGCATAAGGCTTGCTCATAAACCCTGCTTTAAAAGCATCAGTTCTTAGCCCACCCTGCTCTGCCACACCTGGTGCTCAGGGCTGGGAAGGGAGCGTGTGTCCCCAGCTGACCCCTGCTTCTTCTGCACACACCTGGCCTTCTGTGAATGGGACGTTCCCTAAAGGGGTTCAGAACAATTTGTTTGTGCTGGAGCTTTGGAAATTGCATTCTTGGGGTGAGAGGAAATTTATGGAAGTTTATGGTTTTGCCCATGGGGCCAGAGGTACTGATTTCCACAGGTGAAGTCTTGTTCTGTTACCATTTCTTTCCTTTTTCCTTTCTCCACGTGCACATGTGTGAACACACACAGAAAAGGTGCAAGGAGGCGATGTGGCTTGTGCCTGTCCTCCCAATGCAGGTGGTGAGAGCAGTGAGGTGTGGAGCAGAGCACGTGCTGCATCTCGGTGTGGGCACACCAGCTGGGGCCTCAGAAAGCTGCAGCAGCCCATCCACAATCCTTGGGACCCCTGACGTAAGACACTGCCTCGTGCCATCCCCCAGTGCAGCGCCTGGGCTGAAAGCCACGCTTTATCTCAAACAGCCCGAAGCATATGTGAGCCTAATTTTTGCCAAGGCCAACCCTTCGTTTCTGTCTGAATGCAGCGAGCGACAAATCCAGGAGGGACGCCCAGCCTGAGGTGTGAGAAGATCCTGTGGGCTCCCATGCCTCTGCTCCTGTGCCTCAGCTGAGTGCCGCATGCGTGAAACCTCCCTCCACTGGCTGGACGGTAAAACTGGAAGCACAGAGAAGCGATAAGGAACAATGCAAGGGGATTCAAAAGGGATTTGGATCATTTAGTTGATGAGCCAGCAGATGGCAAATGCTGCTTAGTATAGAAAATGAAAAGTAATTAGTCTGGGAACAAAGAGCAAATGTAGGGAATGGGTGTTACATTCAGCACTCTGATCAGAGGGAGAAAGGGGTTACCGTGGAAAAAAATCATAGAAACCGTCACTTCAGTGCACAGCTGCAATAAAAAAGGCAAACAAGACACCAGACTGATGGAACAATGAGCTATAATGCACCAAGAAAGAGGCAGTACAGTCCTCTGGAAGACGGTTATTAGGCCTCGCTAGAATACTGCAAGGAGCATGGGTCACCGTCTCAGGAGGGTTATGTTTGGAGAAAGGTGCATCATAAAGCAACTAAACTCTAATGGTTTCAGTGATTTCAGTTTTGAGGCAACGTTAAGAGGCTCATTTTGAGGGGTCAAAGAGACCTTAAAGGGATTTTAAAATTATAGTAATGATCAGTACAGTTACCAGACAATACTTACAGTGCTATGAGATTATAAAAATTAAGGAAGTGGTGCTGAGCAGAGAGAGAAACTTCACAAACTGCTGTGGAAGAAGAGAAGACCATTGCCTTCTGACTTCACTGAGTCAGCTGAGGGTCTGTACAGCTTCCGGAACAGTGAACTCGGGCCCGTGAATGGTGCACAGTTACAGTACATGGGACTGCCCTGCAGAACAAGCAGAAGGGCAGTGCAGGCCTGGGAAAAAAAAAAAAAAAAAAAAAAAAAAAAAAAAAAAAAAAAAAAAAAAAGGTGTAGGGGAAGAATCCACCCCACAGTGTTTCAGGGTTTGTTTTTATCTGGTTTCATCTTGTACAGGTTCCTAAACTGTACCTGTCTGCTAATAGAATGATCATCCTTTGTGCAGAAGCCGTAATGAATATGGGTTGGGGCAAAGAGGAGAACGGGACATGGGGAAAAGTAAATGCTGCCCCTTAAAAAGCTCAGGGTCATGCTGCGTGCAGATAAGCTAGCTTCAGGTTTAGTTAAAACAGAGAAAAGTTCTTGGGCTGCTGCTTGAGAGAACATGGGACAGCAAGGGGCTGAACCAGAGGCGTATCCGCTTCTGTTGAAAAAGGTTAGCTCTTAGGGTCGTATCATCAGGAAATAGGCAAGCCTCCTAACAGAGAGCAGTTTTATGTGGATTAAGCTTAGATGATGATTAAGGTTTGCCCTTCCCGTTGGTGCTGGCAGCTCTGTAAAAGGGAATGCAAGACAGGAGCAGGCAAGACTGAGCTTGACGCTGGCATGCAGTGAGGAAGATGTCAAACTCTCACACCCCACATCCGCATGGCCACAGCTACCCTGTGCTAGAGGAAATCCTGTTGTGCTGAAATGCCTTGTGCTGATTTACTGCAGATGGTGCCGTATCACCAGTGGAAAAATGCAGGTCTGAATCTGCTGACTGTTGCAGCTAGGCAAAGCTTTTCAGTGCCTCTGAAGTTGATAGGGAGGTGGGAAAATGGAAATTGTGTAGTTCATGTAGAGTATCTGACCTTAAAGGGACCAGCATCAACGGCTTGCATCAGCCTCAGAGACAGATGTGGGATAATCCACCCCTG
Source organism: Alectura lathami (assembly GCA_013399715.1). Taxonomy (NCBI): domain Eukaryota; kingdom Metazoa; phylum Chordata; class Aves; order Galliformes; family Megapodiidae; genus Alectura; species Alectura lathami. The sequence continues at coordinate 65,151 of VXAV01004185.1, forward strand.
TAGAAACCTAATTTTTATTCTCCCATAGTCAGATACTGGATTAAACTCTGAAATCCTGTCTTTATACTCCTTCCAAAGTTTAGCATAATTGTTCTGACTGGATGTTCCTATGATCCATGTAGCCATCCAATCCTCCTTTGAATCCTGCAAAGTTCTTGACCTCGGTGCTTTGCTGTGGTGATACCTTCCACTGTCCAATTACACATTACGTGGCAGAGGATTTCCTTTGATCAGCTTTGAAGGCATGAGCTCTTCATTTCATTGAACATTCCTTTATTCTTGTGTTATATGGCAAGGTAAAGAGAAGTGTCTGATACATCTTCTCTTGGCGCATTTGGTATTTTATCTTGCTGTGTCCCTTCGTATCTGTCTCTTTTCTGAGATAAACAAAGCTCAATCTTTTCAGTCTTTTCATGCCGGAGTCCTGCTTCTGCCTCCACCTCCAACTTGCTTATTCTCACTCTCACTCTCACTCTCACTCTCACTCTCACTCTCACTCTCACTCTCACTCTCACTCTCACTCTCTGACCTCCACTTTCTTCTGCAGGATATTTTAAGCTTAGGAAGGGGCAAAGACAGTATGCCAGATGAGAATTCAGCACTGATTGGTAGAAAGGGAGAATATTTTCTGCTTTATTCACCAATTCATTCACTGAGTAGCCAAACATCTTGTTAGCTGTTTGGGTTGCAGCTGTACCCCGAGCAGATGTCTTCCCTGAGCTGTCTGCAATGTTGTTTAGGCAGCTGGTGCTGAGCTCTTCACCTCAGACATTTCTGTAACCACCTCCTCTCTGGCATCTCTAACAGTCGCGCTGTCTCACTTCATTTGGCAGATATCTTGCTACCCAGGCAGTCTGCATTATGCAGCAACCTGACCTTATCTCACCTTCCTTATTCCTTTTTTTCCTATCACATCAAGAGGAAAGGTCTTACCCTCATCTTAAAAAGACATTTTTAATGCTTCCTTCTGCTATCTGCCTGCTTTTATGCCCTCCGAAAAAACTATTCATGGCTTTCTTTTCATGTATTAGTAGTTCTGTTATGCTTTTCCCACACTGCCCCTGCAGTCTTTATGACCTGCTCCATAAGGTTGCTTACTATTACTTTGTAGCCATTCAGACCATCCCTAAGGTCTAGTTTTCGGGTAGGGCCTCCAAGGTACAGCAAAGGGCAAAAATGCAGGGAAATCTGGAAGGGCACCGTATGTCCGTTTGACGTGCCCAGATGTGAAGACGTGCAGCACGATGAAGGTGGAGCTCCGTGACGTTTAGCAGGAGGTGTGCTTCCTCTCTCATGTGGAAGGCTCCTTGGAAAGGCAAAAATAATTCATGTGGGATTAGACAGTGCCCTGTGGGGCTGTTGGGGGGCCAGGCACTCACATGCACCTCAGTCACATACATTGTATGTCCACTAGGACAGTGTGGAAAGCTTTCTTGCAGTTTTGGAGCTGAAGTAGTTTCTCACCTGCAGTTGTTGTGGACTGTGGTTTTTGTATGGGAACCCTGTCTGCAAAGTAGCACCTCCTTGAACTAAAACGCAAAACATTCTTGAGGCTGAAAAAGGAATTTAATTCTAAGTGTTTCTGTGTTTTTTTTTTTTTTTTTTTTTTTTTTAAGCCTACTTCATATCGCAGTGCTGTTTTGCTGTGTTGCCTAGATAAACCAAAGTGTCTTTCCTATTAGTACAAAGTATTGGAAATAAATAACTTCTTGGAGGTAGGAAGTTGGGAGTGATGACGTTCAGGAGGTACCTGAAGAGTATCACCTGGGAAAGTGAGAGGATTTAGCCCTGAGGTTGTAATGCTCTGTGCTGAAATCCACAAAGCATTTGCTTCTGCCTTACACAAAAAGGTGCAGAGGAGATGTTGGGATGGACCCGGCTGGTTAATTTGAGAGAGGGTGAAGAGGATGGTGAACGATTCACAATGTTGTTAAAATGAGGAAGGCACTAGTGAGTGGAACCTCTTTATAACTTTAATAGAGGCAATGTAATCTGAATGTCATCTTTTCATTTTGCGCCAGTCGTGGCTGACTCATGGTTTAAATTGACACTTGAAAGGCAAAAGGAGTGGAGAAGAGAGTAGCTGAGCTGTAGAAGCAAAACCAGTTGGGTCACTTCTGTTTCTTTATTGTAAAATTCTCAGAACATGCACACACACACAAAGGTAATATCAAAAGTGAATTTCGGGTTGCTCTCAGGGTTCCAGCTGCCTTCCATCTTCTCAAAGCCCCTGTTTGTACTTTGGTAGGAGCTTTGTGAGGTGGGTATCAATGTACCCCTTTCTTATTCATGGAGCATAAGACAATGACAATGCAGCTTCATCATCTTCTTGTGGCTTTGTCTGGGTGAGGATGAGGAATTTTGTGGGGCTGTGATCTAAAGCAACAAGACAAGCCAAAGTATGTTTTTTGTGTACACCTTGTTCATTCAGTTTAAGCTTAAATCCTCCACTCAGGCTTGGAACTCACTGTTTTTCTCTCTTTCTGTCCTTTTGAGTCCTGCATCCCAGTCTGCTCAGCTTCAATCGGTGTATGTGTCACGGTATGAAATGAAGCTTGGAGTAGGGTTCTTGCCTGACAGAGAGCCTTATTTAAGTTAAGAACAGCTTGCTTCCAGGTTGTAGCAAGTAACCCAATATGCTGACCTGCAATCAGAAAACTACTGGCACTGCTGCCTCCTGGCTAAGTTGTTTCTTAAAAGGTTTGCTCAGTACCCCAAGGAGTGCCTGTAGCAATGCAGACTGCCTTGATCTGTCTGGGTGGAAGGGCTTCCTGGTGGAAGGGACTGGAGTTTATTGCAGGCATTGCTGCTTGCCTGTAGCTCTCTGCTCATGTGAAGATTTTTGATTGTTCATCCAGGTCATCCAGATCTCTCCACACACTGCATATGGTGGCCTTGTGCCTGGCACAGGGTTTTGTACTCTATTTGGGGCCAGATGCCTACAATGACGTGTCTTGGTACCAGGCCTAAACCTTCACTGTCTGTAGCTGCTAAAGCTTGCTTTGGAGACCTTTTGAGGAGCTTGGTAGCAGTGAGGAGGCTGGGGATATCTCCAGGCAATTTCTCAAAGATGTGCACCCAGCTGCTTTTCAAATAGGGTATGCTCCTTGTGCTTAGTGTCCTCTCTCCTTTTCCTGGAAGGATTTGCAAATTGTAAGCTGTCCACAGCATTGTGGGACTGAGAAATACCTTTCTGAGGGAGGGAGGGAGGAAGCAAGGGAGGAAGCAAGGAAGGAAGCAAGGAAGGAAGCAAGGAATGGAATCTGTGTCTCTAGGACTGCATTGTCTATTGTTTTACACCACGTGTAGGCATGTGTGCTATCAAGTCAGATTTCTTGACATATGCAACCTGAACTTCTGGTTTGTAATGCTGGTGTTTGAAAAATGGCTGCAGAAAATGAAATCAGTACAAACCCACACTGTCAAGAGTTGCACAAATGCTCCTAGGAGACACTGTACATCTCTACTGATTTGCAATTCCTTATAGGACAGGATATTTCAAACTAATAAACCCTATCCAGACAGTTGGGCAACCTGGGTTTCATTTTAAGAAACATCCACAGGTGCTGCTGGTTTCTGCTGCTTTGTATTCTTGCTTTAAAGAGTCACGCTGTTGTGAGTGCAAGCTTGGCACAGAGATGAAAGGACCACAACAGGGTCTGCATTTCAGCAGTGCTTGTTGCAAAGTTCCCTTTTGTGTTTTGTCTGTGGGCTTGTCTAATGAAAAAGATCTCAGCCTATTCTATTTCTGAGTAGCAAATACTACTATCTACATACACTTTCCTCGAATTAAGACCAGAAACTTCCCAGAATGCAAAGTTCCAACCCCCCCTTTTTTTTTTCTTCCTGTATTTTATCCCTTCCAGTGCACATATTCCATCTTCAGGTTTTGAGTTTTCCTTCTTTCTTTCTTTCTTTCTTTCTTTCTTGTTTGGGTTTGCAATTAGCTTTGATAACATTCAGACTGAAGCCCTGGGGCAGTATTTTTAGCAAATAGCAGTCCAAGAGATGCGGTAAATTCTACATTACTTTGCGTCTTTAAATCAAGACTGGGTGCCTTAACAAAAGGTTAGGCTTCTCTTCATCAAGTTATTAGCCTTTGATTAAGGAATCCCTTGATGAAATGTTATGGCCTGTGTTTTGCTGGGAAGTACGACTAGATCATCGTAATGAGCCCTCCAGGTCTCCAGCTCGCTGGTGCCTGACTTCTTCCCTGACCTTGAATTATGCTGAGAAGAGGAGGTTTTTCTGGAACAAGTCAGAAGTAAAATCCTGCAGGAATGTTTCGCAGGGCTGCCAGCAAGCTGCTGAGATGTGCAGAGGGAGAGGCAGCACTGGGGCCCGCCAGTCCACCTAACAGGAGGGGATGGAGCTGTAGGGCTGGCAGTGGTGTGGGAGGTGGCAGAGGTAGGTCCTGAGCCTCCCATGTAACTTCCAGGTGAGTTACTGGTAACGTGCATCACGAGCCTTCCTCAGATGGTGGCTGTGGCTGTGGAGGGCACCTGTTGCCCATTGTGGTGTCCCTTCTGAACAGGAGTCCCCTGGCAGTGCTTGGTGATGGGGAGCAGCGATCTCTTACGCCAGCCCATCAGTAGCCATGGCGTTTCGTGAGCTCATAGCTAAAATGTGCTTCAGTGTGTGATGGTTACAGGACATTGAAAGCACATGCTGGTGGATGGTGGGGACTCACCAAAGCAGGGGGCGTTTATGGGGAAGCTCGTTCCTTCTGGTCTCCCCAGAGGCATCCAGCCAGTACCTGCCCTGCTGTCAGAGGCTGCGGCTTCCCCAGTAAGAAGCAGGAAAACATCCAGCCCCCTTTCCACCTCCCCCAGGAGTCAACTGAGCAGGGAAAATTCCTATGAGGTACCATTGTGCAAAATGTTCATGTTAAAACAGCAGCATTTTGGCTTTGGCCAAGCACGTTGGAATAAGTGATTCTGAAAGATAAAGATCCTATGTAGGAAGAAGCTGTAGGCATCAGGAATGATGGGTGAAAAAGATGTGTATGTGTGTGTGGACAGGTGGGGTGGAGAGTGAGTTGGTGCTTGTATTTCTCGTGGTTTTATCATAGTGCTGGCCCAGAAGAGGTGAACTGCTGCTCCTCTGGGGTCATGGCTCTCCTGGCACTGCTCACAGACATCAGTCGTCTCGAGGTACAGGAGCTTGTCTCCTACATAACTAATGAGAAGGTGGGATTGGTTATTTGGTCATCCTGTGCCTCACTAAAAAGCAGCAGTGACTCTTTTCTTTCCCCAGAGAGACCCCTTTTTTTTCTGTAGTTGGTTCTGTTTGACACCCCAGCTAAATCTGGTGCCTTGTTAGTAAGGTTTACGTCGATGTGCTCTGCCTTTTCCCCTGGAAAGAAAGGTTTCCAGTGACCTCTTCATGAATGAAGTATGGAGGGGGGGCAGGTGGCTTGGGCACAAGCACAGGTGACTGCAATGGGACCCGAAAGCTGCACCACAAAAACAGGCAAATCTTTCAGTCAGAAAAAGATTAAGAAAGAGACAGATGAGACAGAAGGATGTTGATTTCATGGTTTATTGTCACATTAAAAAAGTAATCTTACTGATGAATTAATATTTGCTTTTTAATATAAAAGTGCTTATTCTTACAAATCCTTAAGGCTCATTCTGTTACATTACAGTAGGATTTTTCACCATCCCAGAAACTGTGCTACATGAGTTTTATATGAACTGTGGACATAGCAAAATCTCCAAACGGTAAAATAAGTCATCAGTAATTTCATTGCCTTTGTACGTGTGAACCTGTTCAGTTGTGTAACAAAATTTAACATGAAGACAAACAAAAGTAAAATTTTCTTGAATTTTCTAGTTTGGCTTGGAACTGATCCCTGTAAGATTTCTATTTTGCTTGACTGAATGGAATGAATATAATTGTTCTTGAATCTTAATTTTCACTTTTACAGCAAAAAGGAAGGAGTGAGACAGAGGAGTGTTACAGATGTAGTATTTATCCTTTGTTTCTTGCTAAAGAAAAAAAAAAGAAGGACTACCAAGTACAAGTGCTGCTCATACATGATATATTTATTTTGTAACATCCCTATGTTGTACATTTACCTAGGTAAAGCTCCCACTGAAGCCAATGTGAGTTTCGCCTGAGGGAGGAATAAAACTAGGGCTCTCATGGGGAACATTTTAGATTAAGTGGTTTATTATGTTTTTGTCTCAGAATGGAAGAATGAAATAGGTGAAAGTTACTAAAGCTCTTGTTTGTATTGATCGCAAGTGGAATATGATTTGTGGCATATGCTATAATACACAGATAAGAATATATGGTATTTATTTTTAATCATAATCAGAACTATATTAGTTGAATGGGCAGTGAATTTGCTATTTCTACTTGAATTTTAGATACCTATTAACTGTAAAGGCCTTTTTTTCCAATAATTGGGTCAAAATGCAGTAACTAAAAAATTACCTAATGCAAAAGATAAAAATAATTTAAGGTATTCTGGAGCAAGAGGGGAAATGCTAACTGATCTAATAAATAAGGCAGTTTAAAGCATTTGTGACTGCTACAGTGATATATGTACATATCTTACAGCATAAATTACTGTACAGAATACTCTGCTTATTAACCTGTGTAAACAGTATTGGCTGCTATGTAGGGGCGTGTGGTGGGACTGCTCTCCTTGGAAAGATAAACTGCTGTAGCTTTGGCTGGGTGGGTGAAGCTTCAGACGGAACAGCCTCAGGGAGAAATGTAAGCAATGTTTTATGAGACGCAAATGAAGCCATATTGACTTGAATACTTTCACCAAAAAATGCTGAAATATGAAAAAATACAAAAATAATTCTGGTAATTGCCTAACCCTTGAGTACCTCAGCTGGGCAGGTGCTCTCAGCTGGCTATGTGAAAAGGGGAGGTAGGAAAAGCTGAAATGTTCCAGTACGCCCTGTATGCTGCCTGTGCTTCCAGCACGTTGACTGAGAGGACAGTCAGTGGCTGCACCTTGCACTGGGGCTGCTGTGTTGCCTTTTCAGCCACTGGTGCTGCACTCAGCATAGGAAATGGGATGGCAATTATGAGTACTGTGATTATTACTACTGATTGGATAAGTCATGACAAATTTGAACATCCTGTTATTTTGGCTGCCCTGTACTCTCTTCAACACCTGTTTGTTTTCCTCACCCACCTGCAGTGTGGTTTGGTTTTGGCTTCTGGACAATGGCAACTCTTTGGAAGAAGGCCTGTGGGTCAGTCTCTGTAGATGCTCACCTCAACAGGGCCCTGGTCAGCAGGCACCGCTGCGGTCCAGGATTTGATTAATAACTAATTAATAATTAAGGCTCTTCGTTGTGGGCAAAACTGCAATGCTGTTCGAGTTCTTTTGCATAATTTGTTGGATTTCCATGATAAAAGTAACACTGGCCTCCTGTGGGGTCACAGACAGTCTGATTTCTTTGATCGTGGAGAAGGTGCTTGCACAGGTGTGAAGCTACCAGTTCTTGCTAGTTCTGCTGCAGGACCACCAAGTGACAATGCTCATTCAAGCAAAGCAGTAACACCTGAGCCAAAGGCTGCTGGCTGTGTTGGCACTGCTGTAACCCCTCCCGCTGCACCGCTGGGTTTTTGAGTCACCAGTGCTAGGGGTGATGGGTCCCCAGATTGGTGGCCTCTCTCATCCCTCTCCTCTGTGTGATGTCTGAGGAACTCCTGTGAGTAAGACTCAGCTAGGGGAAGAAAACGGGAAGCTGGGGAAGCTGCAGGAAGAGCAGACTGTGTGACCAGGGAGGCAAAATGAAAGGTGAGAAGACATAAGACAAATTCATGTATTGATGATGGCACTAATTAGCTATGTGTGATTTCCTAGGGAAAGATGGAAGTCCTTGTGCTCCTAGGTGGCACTTTACGTGAGCAAATGGAAGATGGACTTGCTTGTCATGCATGAAGGCAGGCCCCAAACTCTCAACTGCAGATGGAAACATCCTTTTTAAATTTCAGGCATAGGAAAAAGGCTAAGAACTTAACCACAGTGGTGTTACCAGGGTCCCACCTGGAGCCCTTGGCAAAGGACATCAAAAGAGACTCGAAGTAGACCCTTCGGGTTTTGGAGTTGAGGATATAGAGGATCAAAGCCCACTACACTCCATCTGAAAAAGAGATATTAGCTGCATATGAGGGGGTCTAATCTGCCTCAGAAGTGGTCGGTACTGAAGCACAGCGTGTTTTGGCACCTCGACTACCGGTGCTGAAATGGATGTTCAAAGGCAAGGTCGCCTCCACACACCATGCCACTGAGGCTACTTGGAGTAAGTGGATTGTGTTGATTACACAACGAGCTCAGATGGGAAACCTCAATTGTCCAGGAATGTTGGAAGTTATCATGGACTGGCCCGAAGGTAAAAATTGTGGAACAGCACCAGAGGAGGGGACAATGTGTGCTAAAGAGGCCCCACCATACAATGAATTACCAGAGGATGAGAAGAAATATGCCTTGTTCACTGATGGGTCCTACCGTATTGTAGGGAATCCTCGGAGGTGGAAGTCTGATGTATGGAGCCCTATACGGCGAGTTGTGGAAGCTACTGAAGGAGAAGGTGAATCGAGCCAATTTGCAGAGGTAAAAGCTGTCCAGTTGGCCCTAGATATTGCTGAAAGAGAAAAGTGGCCAATGCTGTGCCTCTACACTGACTCATGGATGGTGGCAAATGCCCTCTGGGGGTGGTTACAACGATGGAAGCAGGACGGCTGGCAGCGCAGGGGTAAACCCATTTGGGCCTCTGAAGAGTGGAAAGACATTGCTGCCCGAGTAAAGAACATGGCTGTGAAAGTACGCCATGTAGACGCCCATGTGCCCAAGAGCCGAGCCACTGACGAACATCGAAACAACCAGCAAGTAGATCAGGCTGCTAAAATTGAAGTGGCTCTGATAGACTTGGACTGGCAGCACAAAGGTGAGCTGTTCCTGGCCCGGTGGGCTCATGACACCTCGGGCCATCAAGGCCGAGATGCAACATACAGGTGGGCTCGGGATCGAGGGGTGGACTTAACCATGGATACTGTCGCACAGGTTGTCCATGAATGTGAGACATGTGCTGCGATTAAGCAGGCCAAGCGAATGAAACCCCTCTGGCAGGAAGGGCGGTGGCAAAAGTATAAAGACGGGGAGGCCTGGCAGGTTGATTATATCACCTTGCCACAAGCCCGCGATGGTAAGCGCTATGCGCTTACAATGGTGGAAGCGACCACCGGATGGCTGGAAACATATCCCGTGCCCCATGCCACAGCCCGAAACACCATCTTAGGCCTTGAAAAGCAAGTTTTGTGGTGACATGGCACTCCAGAAAGAATTGAGTCAGATAACGGGACTAATTTCAAAAACAATCTCATAACCACCTGGGCCAAAGATCATGGCATTGAGTGAATATATCATATCCCCTACCATGCCCCAGCCTCTGGGAAAGCTGAATGATACAATGGGCTGCTAAAGACCACCCTGAGAGCAATGGGGGGAGGGACATTCAAACACTGGGACGAACACCTAGCAGAAGCCACCTGGTTAGTCAACACCAGGGGATCTGTTAATTGAGATGGCCCCGCTCAGTCCAGCCTCTTACGTACTGTAGAAGGGGATAAAGTCCCCGTAGTACATTTGAAGAATGTGTTAGGGAAAACAATTTGGGTTATTGCAGCCTCGGGCAAAGGCAAGACCATCCGTGGGGCTGTTTTCACTCAAGGACCTGGGTGCACATGGTGGGTTATGCAAAAAAACGGGAACATCCAGTGTGTGCCTCAAGGGGACTTGATGCTGGATGAAAACAGTCAGTAATTTTGTGTATATGAATTTACATAAATATACATATATATATACATATGTATATATGTATATTTGTGTCGTATGGTTTAAGCATGATGTAATGATATGGAATATGGGGTGGATAATGTTGTGGTTTTTCACAGGTATTCCATAGCATGACATCATGTAATAAGCTGACACAGGTGGGAGGCCTGCTAAGGGGAAACCACAGCCCCCAGAATGCTCCTGTCCCTTCCCACATGGTTTCTGAGTTCTGGGAGCTCCTCCCTTCCCCTCCGATTGCCATTGTGGACGCACACGGTCAGAGACGCTCCCTTCTTCCAGTTTTCCAATTTGTCAGATTTATTGCTCTAATTTCCTTTCATAGTATGTTATCTTACATTCCTTTGCTGTTTTAAGTAAATTAGTTAGCTTTTACCTCAACTGCGCCTCCTCCTTTCTCACTCCTCTACCTGGCCTCCATGAGGGGGGGATGGGGGAGGGGGCTAGGCCCTGTTGCAGGACAATCTTTAATTAACCCATGACAGGCAGCACTTTCCTTCTGAGGATGCAATGTCATTTGCAAACATACAGCCCGATGAGACAGATAAGTGTTAAGTAGCCCTGTGCTAGTACATGTAAGAAACAGGAGACCTAAGTGCCTTATGATCTGTGCTGTTCTCTATATTCACTCCCAAAAAGGAATATGTGCCTTGGGACAGAGGACATCTCTGATTTTTTTGGCATTCCCTTCTTTCCCTTGGACCCACTGGAGTCCTCTGAGGGTAGCAGGGATGAGGCTGGGATTCAAGCTAAGCTACACTGATCAAGGAAGAGAGGAAGCCTTGCTCTATTGCTACTGGTTTTGTGAGGAAAAGCAAGGCCCTTTGTGCAACCCACGGGTTACTTGCTCCTTGCTCCAGCACCCCATTTGAAAGGTAGCATGGGCTGCCAAAGAAGAAAACATCCCTGAAAGGGCTCATACTTGAGGACTTCCAGGAGCCAAGGAGCCAGACAGCAAGCAGAGGCAAGGAATGACTTTGGAAACATCCCCAGCTGACGAAGGCCATAGTCTTTGAAAGACTGATAGAGATCTGGATGCTCCAAATCTCAGTGTTCTTCCTCTGTAGCTTTGGTTAGGTGAGGTCAGACAGGCCCTACAGTAACTTTCCCAGTTTGGTAGTTAACCTTAGGAACTACTTACAGCACGGCAACCGGTAACGCTAGATATGGAGTGTTGGCGTTACAGAGGGCAAATAGCAACTTTAGGGGAGACATTAAAGTAGTCAAATTTTCATGCTGACAGTATTGAGTGAGACATTACTCTCTGGTCTCCAAGACAGAATAGATGTAAGATCATCCAAATGCTTTTCTAAATGAATTCTGACAAATTTAAATCCAGTTACGTGCCTTCCCAGCCCTTGGTGCACAGCACACAAGCTCATTCAACAAATATGATACTGATCAGACCTATTGGGTCTTCTTAAGATATGAAAATCAGACTAATTCTCTAGTTTCAAACACAGTGAGTTCAAATATGTGATGTAAATGCTAACAGAAAGATATGAAAATGAGAGGCATGTTACGTCTGTGCCTGCCAAACCTCTACCGTTATCTTAACAAGTTCATATTCTTCAGGCATTGTTTGTATTTTCATTGTGCCAAGAGATTTTGTTCTTTAGTTTGAGGATTCTCCCCGGAGGGGGGAAGGGAAACATTGCTATCGTTGTGAAAAAGAAACATTTCTTTTTGACATATTGAGCGTTAAGCGGATTATGTAAAGGCAAAGCATATTGCAGAAGGAGATATTCTTAATATAGCTTTGACCATGAACTCATGACCCTCCAGAAAATTTAGGAGAGTTTTTAAAAAAACATACTGCTTTGACAATCTTTTCATTTGAAAAAATCTTGTAAAAATTCCTGGAATTCACCAACTGTTATTTACATAAAATTCAACCTTTCCTGCTTAAAATCACAAATCATTTAATGTCACATCTGCAGGGTATCTGAGACAGATGCCATTAATCCAAGTCATTTTGCAAATTCCAATTTCATTTGGATTAAAACCTACAACTAAGTCAGTGAGTAGCATACACTGTACATGCATTAAGGCTGGTGACTACTGAAGTCTCTTGGGTAGGTAAACTAAGCACAGATTAGCCAGGTCTAAGTGTATGTCCTCATCTAGGGGAAAAAAGACATCCTGACATTTCGGTGATGTAGATCTGAATCAGTAGCCGTGAAAAATGGTTGAACATTTGTATTACAAAAGAGATACCATGACACAGTCCCAAAGGTGCATTGCTTATAAATTAATTAGCTGCACAAATTATTCCGATAACAGTTACGGCAATTCTGAGGTGATATGGCTGCTCAGTGATGAGTACGTGATGATCAATGGTAGGCACTAGTAATATCCTTCATGCTGAGTGACTTTTATTACTATGTAGATTTACAGTATATACACATGTGTTTGTATCTACACTGAGGGCTTGATCTTCTTAACCTCTTTTACCTAAGGTCCTCTGTTCACTGAAACCTCTTCCTTTGGAGCCCTGTTATATTTGGCTGAAAGAAATAGGCAAACAAGGAGCTGGGGAATCCTGCCATGCAGCAGGGGGGTATGTTTGGCTTTTAGCCACACTTGGGCCTCTGCACGTGTCGTTCCTATCTGTCTTTCATGCCGCCATGGGATACTATAAATGATTAAGGCCAAGGGGTCTGTATGATCTCGCTGTCTGTGAGGATCCCATAGGCTGCTCTGCATTTCTTGCATCCACCTGCAATATACGGTCCCTTTGAATGTATTCCCGTTGCTTTGCCAGCCTTTACTGATTCAGAAGCCGCTGTTTGTAGGCAAACCTCTCCCTCCAAGCACAATCCTTCTGGATCTGTGCAGACCGATGTCTTACTTTTACAAAATGAACCTGAAAATTGCTATGTGGAGCATATGCTTAATTGGACCAGACCTAAAAGCCAGATGCACTTTTCCAGATCAGGCCCTAAGAAGATGGAACAAAGTATTTGTTGTCACCATGTCACACTCCACTCCAGTAATCTAAACTGCCGCAACCGTTATGCAGCAAATAGTCTGCAGAGGAGTGTTCTAAATAGCCTCACCAAAACAGCTGTAAGAAACCCAGTGGAGAGAAGGCCGAACCCCCTAATCCATTTACATGTCTAGTTGGTTTTAACGGCTGCTATTTCATCCGCCAGAGCCTCAGTGTGCTCATCAGTCCACACAGATGATGCCAGCACGACACCTAAAAACCAGTGTGTTTTTCCATGGAAGCAATTGTTATTTTGTCTGGAAAAATTCAGTGTAAGAACAATCTACAAGAAAGGACAATCATCTGCAAGAAACCCTTAGTACTTGGAAACGTTACAACAGGACAGCATAATTCTTGCATTTCTTTGAAGTTGCTTGACACATTACATCCATACAAAGAGTTCATTGTGATTAAGAAAAATATCCCAATCTTAGTAAAATAAACATGCTTCGAAGTTCCATACTTGAAACTCAAATGTCACATGTGCAATAGAACTAAACTCCATTTAAGGCAAGTAATATATGTCACATCTAAAATTTCTCAACATTAAATAGCAATAAGGGCTCCCAAACCCCCAAACTTATCTGAAGATAAACATCATAGGCACCATCAAAGAAAACAGAAACAAATCTAATTGGAATTTCACTTTCCTGGTCTGAGGAGAAATCCCACGGTACCTTCAGATGATATTGAAGCAGCTGACAGACTCCTCTGCTGCCAGTCTAGTGTTTCACGGCAGACTTCCACCACTGGAGATCAGGCAAGTAATAAACAGAAAGGCACTGACCACGTTCTCCACAATACTCAGGACTGAACAGCTTGTGTTTCTGCTGAGGCGGGTAGCAGCTGGATTTAAGAGCGACTGAAGGACTTGGAGGATGCATTTTGTCATTTAAAGGCAGGTCCGTGTTCACTCTTAAAGTCAGCCATGCTCTAACACTCAAATCTGTATTAAGAGGTTACCACAGCCAGAGCTCAGGAGTTCTCCTGGGGAGGAAGGATCCGAGCACCAATTGGCACATAAAATTGGCCTGGGATGGCTTTGGGATGAGCAGTCCCTTGGCTCTTACCCTGCTGAGCTGCTTGAAAGAACAGGGTGATGCTCCGAGTCTGAGCAATAGCCAGAGCTACGGAAAACAGCCTAGACAAAAAGATACAGGTATGTGGGGCTCTGCGTGCTCTCAAGCCTGCTCTTTAACACAGGGCAAACACAGGCTTTGTTTCCAAAGATGTTTTACTGAGAAA
>VXAV01004185.1:96262-125741 GCA_013399715.1 Alectura lathami
TACAGAGAAAGTGTATTCCCTGAAAAAACAGGGAATAAAGAAAATTTCTACAGAGTTAAACTGGTACCAGGCTACGGGTGGAACTGGATAGGATGTGCGTGGCCGAAGAAGCACCAGAGTCTCTTTGTTAGGCTAAAAACATTACGGGTGGTGAGTGTAAACTGAAGTCTCATGGAAAGATATTCCTTGACTTCTAGTCTTCAGACAATTGAGTCAGATTCTCCTCTTAAGTTATTTACAACTGTCTGCATCTACTGGTGTCAGCACTGTCACTCCAGATTTACAAACAAGTGTTTTATCTCTATTAATAATCTTGACTGCACAAGAAACCCTTTTGTTTCTGAATATCTGATTGTTGGTACTTGTAGAAATATGGTCCTCTTCAACAAAGCCAAAAAGGAGTTCTAATACACTGCTCTAATGCCTCCCGTATATCTCTCTGAAAGGCAAGAGAAAGAGCGTAAAGCATCAGTGCCAACTAAGTCAGGCTGCTGGTGAATTCTCCCCGGCATCAAGTGTCATTATGTGAAACTGGCTGCTCTCGAGGAGAATTTACCCTACTATGTTGATTGGGGAAAGCAATCAAGTACTGCTGGAACCAGTTCAATGCATTCTCAGTCAACACTAGCCAGTCACCTAGGCACTGCAACAGAATCCAGCCTGTTACAGAATAAACCCCCATGGCTAGATCTGATAGTACAAACAAGGCCAGGCTTCCTTTTCAACAGCGGTATTCAAACCATTTATGACTTTGACAAGGGCAGCCTCAGTAGCATGTCTGTGGCTGAATCCAGGACGAGATTTATCAAACAATCTGCTACTGTCCAGAATTTCTCTCACTGGCGTTGCCACCACTTTCTCTGGGAGCCTGTTGAAAATCAGCAGGAAATACAGCATTTCCATCGCTTGTTGTGTTGCACAGGATCCCAGCGTGAGGTGAGATGGCTGCGGGCATGGTAATTACTCCCCTTCCAGAAGCAGCTTTTTAGAATTTCCGGACTGTTGAGCTCCTGAGAGTGGTGTTGCTATTACGCAGGTTGAAATGCTTGTGTGTGGATGTTTCTACCTCCACATCCTATTTAGCTGTATGCCATTATGGTGCGTCTCTGCCACCTTTGTCTTTTCCTACCTTCTCTGAATTTAATTTGCTCCAGTTTAGCAGATAATTGCAAAAATGTAAACTCATGCAGTAAAAAAAGGAGAAGAGAATCAAACAAAGTGAATCAATAAAAGCCTTACTTCGTACAGTAATTTATCAGCACCTTCTGCAACATAATCTCCTTGGAACTCAGTGCAACTGCTGGTATTTACAGAGTACAGTATGGCTTAGATTCCAATATACAATTTTAATTATAACTGCATTCAAAAGCACATTTTTCATCTAATTTTTATATTTTATACGAACTAAATACTAAACTATAGCATTTTCTGCTTCATTTACATAATCTTCCACTTGAACATTATTTCTTACTGTTGTATGGTGCTTTATGAGGATACATTAAAAAAAACTAATAAAAGTTCAATTAAACATCATAAATGTAGCCAAGTGCATATTTTAATACCCTTCAGAGATAATGCTGCTGAAGTGTTTGCTATAAAAAACCAAACTAGTGCTTCCTTAGTGTACAACAATTGCACATAATAAAAGCAGCTTAAATCATAATTCTAAATATAGGACCAGTTTCACAACTTTAGTAATCTAGACCCTAAAAAGTGGGCGTGCTGGAAGGGAGCAGAAGAGCAAAATGAGCAACCTTAGAATTTGATCAGAGCTAGAGGCAAACCAGAAGAAACCGGCATAGCCAGTCAGCCCATGCCCAGTTTTGAAGTCGTGCCAGTAGGCTCTGAACTTTCAGGCCAAGAATAGAAGAAAATCCTGTAAGGACAAGATAACAACCTAAAGTAAGATGCTGATGTAAACAGTTCTGCCTATTTGCTGTTTCAGATGGGGCTATACTGGGAGATATGCCAGGGTCACTTCCGACACGTTGGGTCAGAGATAAGGATGGTCATCCTGTTGGTAAGAATGGGGGCGAAGCTGGGTAGCAGGTATTACTGCACAAAATAGCGTTCTCTTCTGATGCATCGTGGCCTCCTGCTCATTCCACAACGTAAAATAAATGGTGCTTAACAGCTGTGCCTGGGACACAGCACACAGGCTGGAAGAGAGCCCCTGGTACTGTAATGAGACAAGTACCCAGTTATGAGAGTCTCGTGCTCACTATGGCAGACCCAGAAGGTCTGGAAAGTTCAGCAGAGAAGCATAATTGTAGAGAGGGCAGGGGAACTATTGGTGACCCATTTAAATGCTGGTGCTATAGGCATTTCAGAAAGACAGGAACAAAGGATCTGATTGGAGTCAGGCCAAATGTAAGAAAAATTTACTCAATCACACCGCTACACAACCGCTATCTTGATGGGCTTAGTATAACAAGGTCAATAGCTTAGATTAGATGAATAGATGAATAGGTCAGATACCTAGAGAGAGAGTTACTGTTGCAAAAATAGCAGCCAAAATTAAAGCATGGATTCTAATTTAAATGAAGTGAAGAAAGATAAAGTAAGTGGGGATTCCTATTTTGGCAAAAATGCAAAATTCCCCAGACTAACATTGTTAAAGTAGTGAAATACGAGAGACCAAGAGAAGGAGTCAAAATCCACTACAAATTCTTGGGCATGACCCAGATTCATGACTTAAAGATATTCATGTGAAATCAATACCTGGACTAAAACATGCAAGGGCAAAGAGTGTGTGTAAAGAGGGAGGAATGAAAGTAGTATTAACAACAGGCACGTAAACTCTTGTATTAAAAGCAGAGGAAGAAAACGTTACAGTCCTGCAGATAAACTACAGCTGTCTCTCTTTTCTTGTATGTTAAATAAATTGACTGAAATCCATTAATTTCAGTAGAAGCTGGGTAAAGCCTTTACAGTCAGGCCTAGGGAGAGAGGGCAGGACCATAGCCATCTAGACTTAGATTGTTGTAACATGCCATGGAATCACACCCTCAACTGGGAATTGAGGCAACTGCAAACTAAAGGCAGAAAGATGCTTTTGAGAGTGTGAACACCTGGCTGCCACCTCTGATGATCCCAGCACTGATGAGTGAGAAGCCAAGGTGTGGATGAAACTGGTGAGTGACAGTACATGTGAAACTTTGGCTCCATCTGTGCTAGTGAAATAAGTAGAGCGAGGACACCAGCTCCGTCATTTGACCATCCATGCTGTTTAATGGCTCTCTCCTTGGCCTACTTTTGAGCTTTCTGCCAGACGTGCCTGGGCACAGCTAGGACAGCACGGGCCAGGGGCTGTTCTCAGGAGGCAGTGAGTGTTCTTTGTTTTGGGGAGCGAAGGCAGTTCAATCATACAAAGATAGCGGTGCCAGACCCCTTGCCCATAGGGATGGAGGAAGGGCATGGATGGAGCCTCTAAGTTCAAATGAGGTCTGCAGCCCTGGCTTTTCTTTGACAATAGGGGCTAACAGCTATAAATCCTTTACCCTGTGAGAATCTCCTGCTGGAGCAGTTTAAGCACCTACTTCCCACCAAGCCAAGTGTCCCTGTAAAGAAGGGGGGAAGGTGGTCAAGCAGAGGACAGGCAACTCAATTGTTTAAATCACAGAGGCAGTGACTGCTATGTAAAAGCTTAATGTTACTTTCTCATGGGCAGCATATACATAAGAAAATTCAGTGCCACAAGTTAAAAGAGAAGGAAAGGAAGAATGGAATGGTCAGATGAAGTCCTAAAATCCCCCAAGGCCAAGAAATTGGGAACACTTCAAAGTAAGCACGTGAGTTTGTGATCAGCTTAGAACAGTAGATGTTGGTCTATCTGATTAGTAATTTTTTGAATTTCTGATAAGAAGAGGAGCAAATCTCTTTTCCTTAAATGTGCTCCTGAGGATATGCTCAGCGCTTCAGAAATCTCTCTAAATACCTCAGAAGACCAGGAGTCTTCCTGTGGTTGTGTGGGAGGCACAGCCCACGAGCACCTTTTCCTTTCCACTCTGAGGAAGAAGAACAAGGAAAAGGAGAATGAAAATGACAGACTTGGGGTCAAAGCCAAAACTAAGAGATGTGGTAACAAGTTATCTCTTCAGCTTTTTATGAGCTTTATGCATAACACTTTTACAGCCAGAATATTTCTTGGACATATGATTTACCTATAGATAGGGGAACACGCAGCACGGTATGTTCCAAAAGCTGGGACAACATCAAGCTGCTGGGTGTATGTAGTTCCTAAACCCATAAAGGTAGAAAAAACATTTGACATATGATAAACAAAATCTTGGGAAATAATGTGCTGAAGGTGTATTATCTTGATCCTACAAGGCCAGGAAAAAAAAAAAAAAAAAGGAAGTGAAATAAAAAAACACACTCCAAGTTTGAAAAGGTAAGTCACAATGCAAGTAAGAAAATAATCCTGAGGAACAAGCTCTGATTTAGCCATAAGGAGAACTGGGAAGCTGGTTGTGATCTGCCCTTTTCATACCACACATGCAGTGTTTGGAGGAGGTGTGGGACTGTGCCCTCGGGCACCCACAGCACGTCTGTGCTTATCACTTCAAGGACAACAGACTTCGTTCCTAAATGCTGTTATTGGGAATTCTATCATTCAGCGAAATTACAGCAGGACTCAATTTGGCTTGAAGCATTATGATGTAGCTTTTAAAACATTCTCTTCATAGAGTCAGAAATGGCCAAAAATCCAGGAAATCTTGTTAAGAATTAATGCTGGAAGCAGCACTGATGTCGCTTATACATGTGCCATGCTGGGTACCTTGAAGCATATTCAGAGCAGGCAGTAAACAATGGCAGACCAGGAAAAGCAGTATTTTGCCTGCCTTTTGAAGACTGTTAGCTATATTTACTTTCATATTTTGATGCATGTTTATACAGCACTCTGCCAAGCAAGATATGCTTTTCATTGACCTACTTCTGTTCCAATTTATTGCTAGTGACAGCTGTTGTCAATGATCTGGAGAAAATAAATTGAGAACAAAGCAAAGAGACACTGATTGGTCAAAAAAATTAGTTGTTTTAAATCGAATAAAAGAGATTTAGTCTCTTCAAACTATACCTTCTGATTAAAATGAAGACTTTAAAGCCATGGCTGGATTACAGTAATTCATGGATTATGAGATGAAATAATTCATAGGCATCATTTTGGACAAAATGCTGCCATTAGGATTACTGCATAATTTTAGATATTCTGTATTGCATTTCTTCAAATCCTCTGCTGTAGTACTGTAAGGATTTGAGAGACACTGGCTGCCATATTTAATTTGATCCTTCTAACATGTGAGTCAAATCTGTTGACATTTAACATTTGCAGTCAGTCCAATCTGCTACATTTCAGTGACTTCTCTACGTGATAATTTCAGAATCAAGGTCTACTATAGCAGGTATTCTGGTGGTGTTTCCTAGATACGGCTTGTAGATGACAACTGTAGTACAAGAAAATCTTCCTCCTCTAGTTAGTACAACACGCATTTAACCATTTCTGGCTTTTAGGGGCAAATTAAGACATATTTGACTTCTGCGTTTTATCTTATTTGGCTTTTTAGATTGCCTTTTTTTATGGGCTGGGAATTGCTCGGGGACATTCTACATGGACAGCACTACACACCAACAGTTTTATTATGTCTCTCTCTGAAGAGGTGAAACAATTTTATTGAAGATGCCTGCCAGAGAAATCACACGTATCACTAATGGAGAGAGCAAGTGATAAAAGCCTCTTAGATGATAGAGATGGTGAGAAAAAGCAGTTTTTCTATGACAGTATTCTAGAGGGAAAAAAATAAACAAAATAGTCCCCCATTTTTTTTTTTTTTTGTCAGCATCTTAAGGGAGAATCAGATGAAGATACAATAGCTCAGTTGTAGGTGTTTCTGACTGTATTTTTTTCTAATTCAAACAGATGAGCACACCCTACAGTTGGACTTTTATCTGGTACACTGATGCATTTTTGCCTTGTACGTACATGTTTAAAGTGCAGAAAAATGGAACAGCTGCAACAAATTACAGATGATAACAAATTTCAAGAGATATGAAGAGTTAGGTTGTACTTCTAAAGAGTTTCAAATTTCCTCAGTGGAAATTGTAGAATAAATGTGTTGGAAAAGTAGAAAAATAGCATGGAGGGAAGTGGAGAAGGAGGGAAAACGAGGATATATACACAGGAGAGTTTTCTCCAAAAGGGGTAGAAAGAATTATTACATTTATTGAATTTACATTTCCTTGTGCTTTACATGAATGCACACAGAAATTAATTTCACCAGCTGTCTTTTTTTTTTTATATACAATACAGTTACATCCTTTTGAAGTCTATGGGAATTATTTCTACATTATCATAGGAAACCTGGATTCTCCTTATGAGATGCTGTCATCCCTCTCATTGTCTCTGAGTCTAGGTTGTGTGAAGAAACCTTACAATTACTACAATTACTGTTAGTGATATTTCTAGTAGAAAATGGGGCTGTTTTCTTAGAGGTTCCTTAGGTATGTAAGAGTGAGTGATGTAGGTGAAATTTTGGGAGTACAAATGTGCGTCAAGGTCACACAGCTTATGGAGCTGTATTTGCTCCAGGCAGTCTGAGACATAGCTTAAACAGAATTTCTTCTACACTAGCCAGAAAAAAAAAAAATCAGTATTTTCATTCCTGAACACTATTAGACAAAAATAATCTAGGTTTTCTAGATATTAGGATTCCAACCTTCAGTTTCACCTTTGTACTTTATCTAAATTATACCATATCCTATATGACCTTGGGAAATGAACCAGCAGTTTTAATTTACCAAAAAGAAAATAAAGTTAATTACAAGCTGAAATTATTTTCAGAGGAGGAGAGTAGGGATATTTGAAGGATGTGATGGAGATGGGGAGGGGCAGGTATCCTCCAGATATCCATGCCAACCACTGCTGCTTCCTACTCAACCTGCCTTTGTAACACCTTTTTCTGAGCAGCAGTAGCAATAACCGAAGCAGCTGTCAAGGCTCGAGGATACAAGGCTCCCATCTGTCCTCTCCCCGTGCTCCAAAGGACACACAAGAAGGGAGCCCCTCTCACCTCGCCTTGATATGAATATGTACGTCTGAGGTGTGCGGAATTAATACTGGAGCACTGAGAGCACTAATAAGCCTTAATGGCCCTGACCTGCCTCATGTGGGCCTTCCCCTTCAGCATGTAGACCAAAGAAATCCACTTAAGCTCAGGTCTGAGCCTCCACTCCCTATCCCGGCTCGTTGAAGGTGTGCCTTTGACTTCAGCCCTGTCACAGCCATGCTTTGCAAGACCACGGCCTTTACTGATCTGGACCCCAACCTTGCGGCCATCGTTATGGTTTGATCTCAGATCTCATCACTGTGAGCATGGCTGTCACTGGACTGTGCCTGACCCTGCTTATCCTGATCCTGATCCTGACCTGACTTCCTGGCTTGACCTTGGACCTGCCTCACCGCCTTTGACCTGCCTGAGGATCTGAGCCTGCCTTTGGGCCTGCCCTGCTCACCTTGTTTTGGTCCTGTGTGACTGGACCCCGGCCAGCATAGCCCCTGTCCCACCAGACATCTTCTGTCCTTCTGCTTCTGGCTCCCCATCCCTTAGGGAACAGCCAGCTCTCACTGCTGCCTGATGATCAGAGGCTTAACTTATGATGATAAATTAAATATACAGTATGTCTCATTCATTGTTCAATGTACAGTATTACTATAATAATACTGGCCATATTAGCTTCTGTTGAACAAATTGTAATTTTCTTCTGAAATGCAGAAAACTACATGGTTTACTTTATTTTAAAGTCATCTGTACTTACATATCATCAAAGATAAGCTTTGTCCTTCTGCAGTCCCTGGGTGTGCTGGACAGAGGTGACCAAGGCTCTGTTTGGGACTGTGGCTTATTGCAGAGAAGAACATTTTCTGAATTGGAGTGAATTGCTTTCTAGACAACAAACAGCACAGAAGACATTGAGGAATTGGCTACTAACTTCAAAAAAGCAACTAATAAACCACAGAGTGTCTTTGCATTGTGTTGTAAATTGCCAGTTAGTTTTTCTACTAGTGTGGCAGTGAGTATGTGTAACTGTCCTGTCACTGATAGCCACAAATTCACAGATACTGCTCAGAGCACTTTGTAATGGGCTCGAGTTTCAATGTGATATAGAGACGAAACGGAGCTGAACTATTAGTAACCCTCAAAACCCTCTGTAACACAGTCAGAGGAATTATTAAAGAATAGATCTGTTGTGGTCATTCAGAAGATCAAGCTACATCTCCAGTCTTCAGCTTCCAAACCAGCATTGTATCTTGCCCCGGGGGAGCACGGCTCACTTGTTTCATTCGTTTCATACCGCACTGCTAATGTGCCTGCCTGGTGTGAATTTGTCACCCAAGGTCCAGGTTTCTTTCTGCACTGGGTCCCTGATCGGCCTGAAAGATCACTGCAGTGTACCACCGCTGAAGCACGTGTCTTTTGGCAGGGTCTCATGCATTCTCTCAGCTGTGGCCCTGTCCTTCATGCAGCCTCACGAGCCCCTCGCACCGAGTGACCTGCTGCATGGCAACCAGGCACTGCTACAGTGCAAGGCAGAGCACCCTGGGTTGTCCTTCGTTTATAACCACTGCCAAAAAACACTGCTGCTTCTCTTTCAGGAGGAGGATGGAAAGTTAACAGGGAAGTTGTCAAAAAGTTAAAATGGATAAAAACTACTCCCTGGCTTGTGGTCCTTGACAGAAATTCAAGGGACCACTTGGGCATGCCAGCTAGGTACCTCATGGGAAGATGGGATAAAACAAAGTTAAGTTTAACATTTATAGTTCATGGGCTTTCATATTCTGTATGGCACATCCAGATCAGTTCAGACGGCTAAAGTTTTCAGATGAATAATCAGATACATAAGAATTTTATTGCAAAGGTTGTTAAAATGTTGACCAAATGGTGCATTGCTAGGCTATGCAGAAAATCTCAGTGAAACACATTTGCTAAAGGTGTGGATCATAAAGCAATCACCTTCTACTTTTGATTTCCAGCACATTTGCCTGTGAAGGAATTCAAATTGTTTTCAAGATATCCAGTGAAGACTCATATCATTATAATTCTGAATGGGTTATAAACCTCTAAACTTATGTTTTAAAAGTTAAAATGTTTCAAAATTTACATTTAATCCATGAAAAGATAAATTTATCACTGCTATACGTTAAAATGTCTTTGTACTGGCATATTTTTATGTACTTAATTTTATCTCAATTTATCATAAGTTTCTGTGAGATATTACTGAAATACATAACTAATGATAACTTATTATTTTAAATGTCTAAAATTAAGATTATATTTACTCCTCCCCCCTTCTTTCTTAAAAAAAAAAAAAAGAAAAAAGTAAGACATAAGCCTTTATGGGCCAGTTATCCCCACAGGTCAATTACCCCTCAGCAAAAGAGGCCAGAAGAGACCACTGCTACAGTTCAGGTATTTCCTTTTCCTGAAAGTTGCATAGGCACTAATACTTAGGCTTTTGAAGCCTCTTATATATCAAATAACATATATTTTAAAAACAAATACACGTTGGATAAAATCTATAAACAGCTTCTGTAGCAAGGATTGGAGCATGGGCACTTCCAGCAGCAGAAGAGTGCCTTAGCAGCTTGACTAGGTGCTCCAGCAGTGGGTATCAATATGACGGTACCCAAATTGCTCCTTCTAGGTATTTCACACAAAACTGCAAGGGGAGGATGTGGCAATATTCTGTCCTTAATCTGATATGGCAATATTCTGTCCATAATCTAAGTGCAGTGTCCTGCAGGTTGGATGGTCTACTTATTGGAGAGGTGAGAGAGGCGCTAACAAACTCTTTACTCCAGCATCCTCGTCACAGAGCTGATGCATAAAGGAAGGAGAGCATCTGCTCCCACTCTCTCTGTACTCTGAAGACAGTGGCTAGCCCCCAGGTTAGTAATAAGCCCTTACTTGTAAGGGCACCCTGGACACATTTAATGTCATCAAGGCTCTCCGAGCCTAAGTATCTGAATGCTTGGGCTCTGGTGGAGCTGAGTTGTGAGGCTGGTGCTAAGCTGTTCGTGGTGTCAACAGGAAGCAGAAGTGTCTGAAAAAGTTGGCTGGAAGCCATGCAGGATTACTTAAATCCAGGTGCACTCATGGTTAGGCAGTGGCTGAGTAGAGGTCTTATGTAGCAGCGGCCTTATGCACCACGTTTCTGGATGTAGGGATGCATTATGCCCAAGCGAAACTCCACAGGCCTAAATCCATTCATTTGGGGCCACTGGCTTTTACCTTTTGCTTTTGTAGCCTTTGTTATTTGTTATTTGTCCAGTTTACAGCCTGCCTTCTTGCCTTTCTTCTGTGCCTTGCTAAACTCCAAAACAGAAAAACTGAACTTACAGTACAGCATTCATTATTACAATTTTTAGCATAACATTCTGCAAAGCTATCATGGATTCAATGCAAAGTGAAAAATATACAGCTAGGGTTTTATATTATGAACAACAGCATAAACTTACATTGAAGTCTCCGGGATGTGGCTGCGACTGGATTTCACCCTTATGTTTTTTGCTGGAGGAGATGGAAGGTAATAGACTGCTGCCATTAGGTCTGCTGGAGGAAGTTAAATCATCGTTGGAGTATTTGTGTTTTGATGCATCAGAGAGGGGAGAGACGGGTGACCGAAGCATTTTCTCATTTTTATTTATTGGTATTGCCAAGCTGGAAATGGAAATTACAGTAATGGAGTGTCACAAAGCTGGCTTTGAGAAAGGTAAATGTTTTATATATTACCAAAACTTTGAATTTAAAACCTGCTGGCAGGATAAAGTCTATTGGTATCTGGAAACAAGCTTACAGTGTTGGGACCAAGAGTTCATTTACAAATTTGTATCATGTTTATCCTCTTTCCCTTCAAGGCAAATTGTAATTCTGGAGTTAATATAAAGTCTGTATCAGAGTACTTGAAAAAAATACAGAGATAAATGGCCACTTGCTTGCCATCTCTTCAGGGATAGCCGGAGACGAAGATTAGGCTCTGAAGTGTAAGTTTAGGTTATGGAGCTCTATTTCACTATTACAGGTGACAATTTATAAGCCATGGCAATAAAGCCATATGTGAACTAAAACAGGAAATGTGTTTAAAGATGACTGGGTTGTCTTTGTGCTCAATGGCCAGCCCTTGGTAGCACAGCTTATACTGATCTGACACAGATTTTGAAGACAAAGAAAGATAGGCTGGTACTGCAGACAAAAGGAAGCATATGCAAACAGTGGACCCAAAGAAACGTGAGCTGATCCGCCTTCTAAAGCAGAAAGCTACACAATATTTTCAGCTTTCATTTACATGAGAGAGGCTTTGGACGGGAAGTCTAACAAACCATAAAAACATCCCCAAAATAAGCTCTAGATGCACCAATTTGAAGAAAATATGTAGCTGAAAATTTTAAAGCATCACACACAAAATAAGCATTTTTTTAAAGGAGATGGTTTGCATTTAAGACTAAAACTGTGATTAAGGTCAGAAAGACTATTTTAACATAATACCTCCCCCTGTCACATTCCCCTTTATTCAGCCTATTACTTTTTATGGACAATTCTCACTACTTTATAGTTACTGTATCGGACAGTATACACTTAATGGAACCGCAAAAAGGAATATGGTACAAAATACACTTTATTTCTGCACATCATTTCAGGGAACAGAGCTAATTAAATGCGCTCCTATCATACATTTGTCCATGTATCTGGCATGTCTTTAAAAGCGAGCTGTGAGAGAAGCCATGAATCATAATTCGGAACCTTTCCTGTTTCCCACAGTGTAGTACTTTTAAAATACAGCAATAACTGTTTTGCTCTAATGACCAGTGCTGTTTATGAATTCAGGAATCAGGGTGTGTAAAACAGACAACCGTGTTCTTCTTTTCCCTCTAAGAAAAATAAGATCTTTAGCACTATTTTGAATGTGCAGGCTAAGGCTGTTATTTCTTCTCTCTTTTTCAAACCTAAAACCATATCTTGGCTCGCTGTGTTTATACATCACTGTCAAAGTGCAGGGCTACAGCATCCAAGAGAAGCCATTGCTCCTTGGAAGCCTCAAAAGCTTGGCGCAGGGCTTGTAAGCAGCAGTTGCAATTTCTAGTTGTGTGGCAGACCTTTTGCATGGCCTCTGGTACTTTGCTCGAGGCTCACCTACGCATCCTGTGAGCAGTCAAACTGCAGCAGTACAACCTTTTTATACTGAGGAGCTGAGCAAAACAACCTGCACTGAGCTCTGGTCTGCTGGGACTTGGCAGATAGTGGCACCTGAGGTAGGTGCAAGATATTTAGGGTAACTGCCTGACAGTGCAGCCTTCTGTGTCAAACAAGGCCTTGCTAGGTCTGTACATCAGGCTGTAGTACCACAATATAAAATGCTCGTGTCTGAAGGCGGTTCTGCTCCTCCTCTCTCTGCCACCAGCTCGCAGCTGTGCTGACACAACTGTCTGCGCAGTTCTGCTGGGAACCGAATAATAATTGCCCAGCCAAAATAATGGTAATAATAATAATAATAATAATAATAAACAAGAATTCTGGTTTCAGACAAGTTTCTTGAGTGAATTTGAAGGAGGGCCCCACAGGCAGCTACGCTGGCATAACTGTGGGGGGGATGTGCCAGCATGAGCAGCCACTGGTCGCAGGAGGGACAGGCTGTCCTGATACATGGGCTGCTGCTTTTGCTACAGTCAGTAGCCCCTCCTCAGCTAGGGAATTATTAGCACTTGGTATCATGACCTACAGCAGCATAAACAACATAAACTTCTTGGAGGCAGGGCAGACAAGGGAGGAATTAGGAGACAAATATTCAAGACCTTTTTTTTTTTTTTTATTTCTTTAGTGTACAGTTACTACCAGGAGTACTGAATACAATCTTAAGCAAAATGCAAACTACTGCCAGGCTTCCAGGAAGCACAGGATTAACCAGCTGACACAGCGAGCCGTAACAGCCATGCTGTTATCTGAAAGTGAAGGTGACGTACAACATACGACACTGTGGTAACACGGATGGTATGCCTGCATGCAATCACGCACAGTAAAATAAATTGTTCCATGATTTTTTTGTTTTATGAAACATGTGACTTATATCCAGACAATGAAACTGAATGCATACTTTTGAATAAGCAGTATATATATCAGTTTTCACATGATTTTTTCCAGTGTTAATGATAAGAGTTCCTCAGACTCATCAGTGATGTGTACAATAGAAAACCTACTATAATAAATACAAATATTCTCTACTTTTGGCAGTCTCACCCTAAGACATACCCTGATACTGCCAGAAAATGTTTTTTTTTTTTGAAATACTGATGACCGGTGTGTACTAAACAGCATGCAGCTGAACTCTGAAAAGATCTCTGAGTTCAACTAGACATCCTCCAGGATGTCTAGAAGTTCAGGATGATTGATCTGACATTGGTAAGGGTTTGTGTGCACAAACCATGCCAGCATATAGTTAAATATTCATCATCTTTTTCATGCTCTGCATCGTTTGAAAATCTGATTGTTTTTAAAGTCTAAGTTCTTTGCCCTAAAATACCTACCAATTACAAAGAATAGATTGCTTGTAATCTTGAAAATATTGGATCTCTTATATATCCTAGAACTGAGTATTGCAGGCATTGTTATCAATATTTTTCTCCATCTAAGCACAGATTATAGATTTAAACCCAGACATGCAGTCAAACTTTTAGTTTGAAACTTGTAACGCTGTAAGGAAAGAAAAGATGGCTGCCCACGTGAATCAATGCCTACAAGACAATGTTTGAGGATGTCTTGGATGATTGCACTAGTGTAGCTATAATTATTTGTTCCATGAGCCTCACACTTGAACTAACAACTTTGCACAATGCAACGAAAATGTGAGTATATAAATATGTCAGGAGCTGCTAACTTGTTCGTTAAACCAGAAGAAAGCAGAACGCACATAAAATGTGATAATTAAGAAATAACTCCTATTACGGGCAAAAATAACACAGGACATTAAACTGCAACTAGTTGTATGACTCAGTGGTAAATAAAAAGGAAAATGCTTACCTATTTTCATTCGTATTGCAGTGATTTGCTGTTGCGATGCTATGGGCAGAGGCAGCTAATCGTGAAGAACTCTCTCGCTCTAAATGAGTCTTCTTGATGTCTCTGTACTCTTCCTCATTCTCACACTGAGTAAAGAGAAAAAGAACAATCTTGTAAGTTTTGTATTTACTCGACATCTGAAAGTATTTTGACAAATCAGGTGCTGATATTTTCTGGCATTTTGATACTTTCTTTAAACATATATCTGACAGGGAGCAGAGAAGATTTGTTCATATCTTGAAAAACTAAAAAAACTAAAAACGGCAGTGTGTAAACAAGGAAGTAGAACTGAATTGTTTCAACCACATTTCCAATTGCACCTCAGGATATTTTTTTTGTTATATTATGCTCTTTGTCCATCTCCTGTGCAATTCTCTCCTGCCTAGTCCTTAGCCTCATTCCTCCTGTCTCTCTCCCTCTTAGCAGCAGTGACGGTGCCTGCAATAGTAAATACAACAGATCAGCAACTGGCCCTGAGGCCAGCTGGCATGGCACTGCTCACATCCATGTGCTCAACTTGATCCTCCTTCAAACCAGGGTATGCCACAGCTGGGCTGGTTTTTGGGAAGGGACTTTAGGTGGTGTGGTCCCGAGCCAGGGCCAGACACTGTCTGGAAGAGCAGTAGTTGGCCCAGGCCAAAACCAGGTTATCAAGCCTGTTATAAACAAAGTGGATGATTGTCTGCCACTACTTGGTTCTGCACCCTGGCCCTGTCTAGCCTACTCGTACGAATGTAGCCAATGATTCCTGCCGCTGTCTAACTGCCTTGCATTCTGTAGGTCTTACCATTGGTTCCCAGTGGCCCTGTTTTCTCATCCTCCTATGAAGTCCACATCTCTTTCCACTTAACACTAACCCCATCTCCAGTGATGACTGAGTTTTACTTGTGATCTGTTGATTTTGCTATATTTATTATGTATTTGCTGTGTGGCAACAATACTTTTTGTTATCCACTGCAACTGTGGCTGCTACTATAGGGTTAACATAGCTCACACTCCACACAAGTGAAGATCTTACACCTCAGTGCTTAACCATCCTCTTCCATCTCTACTTTGCCCATCCTCTTGAGATCACAACAGAGGTGGAAGCAATAAGGACATCTTTCTAATTTTGCAGTTGAGCCCGATAATCCATTCTTATTAGTCTTTAAGACTTTTAGGAAGGGGGATCTTGTATTGCATGTTTGTATAGCAGTTATCATAGTGACGATCTTATTCCAGGCTGAGGGGCAATTTGGTACTACAGGAATGCTTTGTATTTATTATAACATTAAAACTTCCAACAACAGCAATGCTTTAAGACAGAAGAGGAAAAGATAATCTGTGCCACAGAAAATTGAATTAAGCTTTTCTAGAATGACTGAATTTATTTTGCTCTTCTGTCATATCCTTCTGTTTCCTTCTGGGTATACTGGCTGGCAATGTCACACAGAAATTTCCTATAGCACAAAATGTAAATATTCTGCTTCTGCCCCACTTTGACCTGGTCCCCATCACATTGTATTTTGCAATTACTTCCTAAATAAAAACTACTTCCTAAAACTACTTCCTAAAAACTACTTCCTAAAGAAAATGTAGACAAATGTATCCCAAAGCTTAGCAGGGCTCTCTGTTATGGGTCTATCAGTGGCCAGAATAAGTCAGATACTAAAAAAATACATGAAGATATTAAAAAAAAAAAAAAAAAAAAAAGAGAGAGAGAAAAAATGGAAGACCACTTGGATAAATGGTCCCAAGACATGTACAGATCAGTCTGCACATGTAGGGTAGCTCAGATGGCAACAGATGACTGTAGAGTAAAACTGTTCAGAAAATGAGCAGATGGTGATTCCAGTTCAGAGTGACTTCTTGGGTCAGACTGTCACAAATGGACTGGAAAGCATCCTTGATGAACAGCTGCAGCCTTGGGGTGAAGGAGGCTCCTCGGGAGGGAGAAAGCTGGCGCACCTGGTGGCTCCTAAAATGTGCAGGAGTGGCATGGCAGAGGGGTGGATGTCACCACAAGGCTGTGCCCACAATGGTGCTGCTTGGGGATGGGAGAGCTCATCAGCTACCCTCTCACTTCTTATGCTGATGTGGGAGCCCTGAGACAACAGTGAGGCAAGCTACAGAGCCAGGCAAGTCCCTGCTCAGGTGGGCTGCCTGCAGGGACTGAGGGGCTTGCCCCTTGCCAATATGAGGGGAAAAATGATGTTCCCTCTCCTTTTTTCAAATATGCAGTGATACTGTGCAAACTGTGCCAAGACAGACAATTTTATTCCCTATTGCAAACTAAGCATTGCCTCCAAATGCTCTCTCTGGGTTTTGCAAGAAGCCTCGGGAGAGAAAACTATCTGACTTCACTTTCACCAAGGCATGAAAAGCCATGTACCAACAATCAGTGCTGCCTCCAAGGGAGTTTCATCACCCCTGGGCTTTACTGGATCCTATGTGGCGAGTGGGGACGATGCCCAGTGAGGACAGTGCTGTTGAATGCTGGGCGCGGGCGCAAGCAGTGCTTGCTGGCCACAGCTGGGGCCATGCCCCCCTCCCTGTCCCGAGCGGCCAGCCCCGCCCCCCTGGAGCTCACCTTGCGTTTCCTTCTAGATTTCGGCAAGCCCTTCTCTGCAGGGTGGTCAGCACTACTACCCTGCGGGAGGCTGGCTGCCTGGTTTGCTCCGGCGCTCATTGCCAGCGGCTCTTCGGGCAAACGCTCTGGAATCCTGGACAAAAGAGCCAAGTCAATGTTGACCCACAGCGACTTTACCTCATCACTGTCTTTCAGAGGAGACAGGAGCTCATTCCTACCGAAAGGAACCAGGGTGTAAAACTGTTCCTCCAGCTCCTTTGCTATTTCACTACTAGTCCTGGCATTAATGGAGCCAAAGGCACTGCAGCCGCCGTGGGGTTTGCTGGCGGTGCCGGACCCCACGTCCTTGGCCTGCGCCTCGGCCCCAGCCGCTGCCTGCGCCTTGGGCGGTGGGTGCTCCTCCCGCTCCGACTCGGAGCCTGACTCAGAGGAGGATGATGAGGACGAGGACTCAGTCTCGATGAACTCCTTGGATTTGGGTGCTGTTTTGCTCGGGCCCCGGGCACGACGCTTCTCACTGGCCGCAGCCGAGCGCGGCTCCCGGCGGTGTCCTGCTCTGCAGCCTCCAGCACTGACACCGCCAACAGGCTGGGCCCTCGGCGCCTCGCTGGCCGTGCTTTCCGGAAAGCCGTGGCTCCCAGCAGGCTCCTCTGCCCCGCAGCACTGGGAGCCGTCCCTGGCTGAGGTCCTCTCAGCCCGCCGTGGTGCCTTCTTCCCTGCTGCCCTCCTTGGGGGCCCGCCGTCAGCAGCAGGAGGCGACTTCTGCCGGCCGCCCTTGCTGCCTGGTGCTTTGTTGGCGGTCCTGGGCCGTGGCCCGTCCCGGACGGTGGTGGCGGTGGTGACAGTGTTGGTGCGGCCCTCCCCTCCACGCTGCTCGGCTGGGCCGGTGCCTGAGGTCTTCTCGTCTTCCTGCCGCTCTGCCTTCACGTGGCCATAGTAGGGATGGGCCTCCAGCGCTGGGCCATCATGGTGGGTCAGGATAGGTGCTTTGTGTGGGGTGACTTTATTCAGCCACTTGTCCAGCTGCCACTTGTTAGATGAGGGTGGTTCGGGCTAAAAGGGAACCAGAGAGCAATGACTTTAGTGCCAAGTCATCCTGTCCTAACCTGCAGAGTCCCCTCAAGAACACCAAAACTCCACAGAGATTTTACCTTGGGTGTGAGGCTATCCTGGGCCCCATGGCACCCCATGGCACCCCATGACCCCAGCTGTGAGTGGGAAAGGCAAGGTTGTTAGGCTAGCGGCCAAGGGGGATACACCACACTGCCCTGGCTTGGCATCAGAGCTGGGAAAGGGCAGGCATGCCCCACAAGGTGGGATGTTTTCTGTTTCTGGATGACGCTGGGAAGGAGGACAGTTTCCAGGAGTCATAATTGCTAAGGATGATTCATACAGCACTAACAGCTTCAGCTTTACTGGGAAACACTCCTGATTTTCAAAACAGAGGAAAATATAAAGGGGATAGGAAGGGTGGAAAACAAGGCAGGGGTATGACTGAGGCAAGACTAGCAGGAAAGCTAGGTTTATATATTTTGTGTCCTGCACCACCACATTAAATACAATAAGTATTTAAACAGCGTACAAAGAGGCATATAGTGGGGAGAGGGAGGGCTAACTATGCTGTGCATATAATCTGTCTGGTATTGATGTTATAATCCTGTGAGATCATGCAAACATTTGCTCTGTGGTATTGTCAAGTGCTCATTTGGTAGGTATTGTGTGGCTGTTAGTTTTCCTCTTTGTTCTTGTCACAACATGATCAAGTTATAAGAAAGCATCTAAAATATAATGGTGTTTGGACATTGAAGTAGTGGGATAATTATGATTTCAAACGTAACCACAGCTTAGAAAATGTTATTACAGAACAATGTGCAAGTGTTTTCCACTGCTTCTTACAATCAGTAACTTGTATGTAAGCTGAATACAAAAGGAAAAAAAAAAGGTGGAGTGGATAGCCAACCATATTCTAAACCAACAGCAGCCAATGTGAAAAGTCTCCTGATTTCCTCAGCTGGAACAAAAATTTGATCAGCTAGGCTCTCGCACATGAAAACTGTC
This sequence comes from Alectura lathami, assembly GCA_013399715.1. NCBI lineage: Eukaryota > Metazoa > Chordata > Aves > Galliformes > Megapodiidae > Alectura > Alectura lathami. The sequence goes on from VXAV01004185.1 coordinate 114,998, forward strand.
AACGCTCTGGAAGAAAGTTTGCTCAGGAGAGAATACCCACAGTCCCTAACTTCAGAGAGTCTCCAACTTAAAGGCACCTTGACTGAAAGGAGGTGCCTGAAGGCAACACAGGCTTCCTGCATAGCCAAGGGTGCCTTCAGAGTCACCCATAGAGGGCTGTGTTCACTCTACAGGAGGCAAAGGTTCCTAAATTCAGCAAACAGTTGGACATTGGAATTCATACGATACAGATACTCCTCACTCTGAAGTGTCTAATTTATTCATTACCCAGCTAGCCAATACCTACGGAAGCTGGATTGCCTTATTTTCTCTTAATCTTACTCCCTAATATCTTACACGAGGAATTTCTTTCCAGCGCTGTAAATTTTGAAAATGGATGAGCAGCATTTCTCTTGGGTGAAGATGTATTTTAAGACCCTTAACTCTCTATGTAAAATAAGCAAGTTTTTTAGACTGCTGCTGAGAGTAGAGATGGATGCTTTTGCTACCATTCATTATGTACATACTAATTACATGTATAGTAAAAGGTTCACTATATATGGAGGTCTTTGCATTGTTCAGGAGGTATATTTAACAAAAGGACATTCATCAAAAGCACCTGTAGAAAAAATATACCTCTGCCCATAATTATAGGCCAGAGTGAGGGCAGCTTGCAAGTTCAGAAAAATCTTCCAGATTTCTGTTACATCCCATCCTCTTTATGTACCTTGTTATTCTCAAAAACAGCAGTTCAAAAAATATGGATTTCAAGGAATAACAGCAAAGCAGAAGAAAACAGTGATTAACTGCTACAGTGTCATAACTTGGCAATATGGTACTTTCCTACAGTGATATGTCTGCTATTTAGGTGGAACAGCTACACTCCCACCAACCTGTAAGCCAACTATGAAGTCTAGTAAAGCGTGTCAACAATATTGCCAGCTTTGCTAATTTTGTCAGGAGTTTCAGGACACTTGCATTTTCTTAAAGACCCAGCTCTTGGAGTCATGGGCTTAGATGCATATACTGGGTTTATTTGAAGTAAAATTCAAGTCCATATGGTTGCTGAAAGAATCTTAAAGATGTATCTGCTAAAAAACTCCTTTAAGATGCATCTGCTAAAAGTGAAGAGCCTGCAGCCCGTACAGTCAATTTAAAGAATACAAATTCTGAAAAATCAGAATTCATAATTTTTTCTCAATATTTTGGGAGCCCTGATACAGTTTAGGAATATTTGAGATTGTCAATGTATGTGAGTGATGCTGATTCACTTCTGGAAGTAATTTACTCAATCAGTCACATTAACTGATGAGTACTATATTTTGAAATCACTTTCAGAAACAACGTAACTTGCAAGAGAGCAGCCAAGAGGGAAAAACAGAGCTAGTGAAAAAAAGGACTGGGAAGATTCACTTCCAAGTTTTAACCAGTCCACATGACATGCCCAAGAGTAATTACTTGTGGGAGGAAAGGAAAATCTTAATTCTTCAGTCCACACCACCTCCCTGAGCAGGCCATGTACCATTCTATGGAAGAAAAGTTGGTTTGCTTGAAGTGAGACATATTCAGCAGCATGTAAGGATGGAAATGTGTTAAGGGATCAGGTAGAAACATTGCCTTGTGCAAGGGAAATATACTGCTCTCAAGGCCTTGATAAGAACTGGCCATTTTTTAACTGGGGTAAAGCTGGTGGTAACCAGATTGGCAGCAACAGTAGGAACGATGGTTGGTAGTGAAGCTGACTTGCAGTGAACTATGGTTTTGGCATGAAAACCCAAACAAGGCAAGTCTACCAGAGAAGGATTGTTCCAAGGAACAATGCACCACAGATGTACGTGTGCCAGGCTTCACTGAGCAACAGAAGGATGTAATATGCTTGTTTAAAAACTGTGGGTGGATTCATCTATACAACATAGACAGCTATATCTGAGCTAGTCAAAAAGTTCCTTCTCCAATCAGTGGACTCCTCTTCTAGGGTGTGAAACACTTCATCTTCAGATAGACATCTGAAATAGACGAGATGAGCTGGGCCCTAAAAATGTCCATTCCTCTCTACTAACTTTAAAGAAGAGGCTGAGGTGATGAGCAGATGTAGGAATTTACATTTGGAAGGTGTCCAAATTTGGGTGGGATGACTCCCACACAGCACATCTATATATCTCAGATGTCTTCAGGGCTGCAAGTGCAACCAGAGTCATGAGTGGCATACATCCAAAAGAAATCTTTGTCAAAACTCATTATCCAGAAATGCTTTCTGGGATGAAGGGTTGTTAAACAATGTAAGCGTAATGGGATAACTCTATGCGTGTTATTACAAAAAGAGACCTCAGGTGTAGCTAATACCATCATAAACTTGAAGCACAACACCCTCTTTGCTGAGAGATGGGATAGCCTACAATGTGCATGTACTTAACCCATTGCGGGCTAGGAGTGAGCAAACAGCCATCCCTGTTGTATATTTGACCAATTGCAAAGTCAGGCATTATTTTACCCCAATGATAGCCTAGTGCTGTCCTGCTATCAGATATTTGGTTCAGGGCAATCCCTATAGAAATGTGGTGCCTTTTCATTGTATTTAAGACATGATGATATTGCTGCTACTACTATTAGTGCTGCTGCTAGCTCTTCCTCAGAAGAACTGCAGATACCCATAGGTGCACACATAAGTTGAGAGGTTGCTCCTGCTTCAAAGTGTTTTCTGCAGGGAAGGGAGAATTTAGTTTGTAGTCTTTGCTAAAAATGGTACATGGGAGAGTTAAAGCTCCTGAATCCTGTGAGCAAAAGTAAAAATAGTTTCCACAGCTGATTGGCAATATCCCCTTTTCTTCTGAACGTACCATTCAGGAAATCAAATCATGATATTTAAGATGGGAAGCAAGAACATTTTAGAAAATAAGACAGATACGAAAACATAGTATCTTCCCAACCTCAACCCTTAAACTACAACTCTTCAGATTCACTGAGGAAATCTATCAGTGAGGTGACAGGGGCATGCTCACCAGTTATGTAGTTAGTTAGGTGCACATAACTTTGTTTTCTGAGCTACGGAGAAGAGAGCCAATGCCACACAACATCTGAGGGAACAGTAGGAATTTACAGGCAGTGGCTGCCCTGCCATTGGTACCAATGTCCATGCACTTGAGGGACGGGATGCAGAGTGCTGTGGTCAGGAGGTGGCTCTCTGCTGATGAGGAAAGATGATGGGGAAAAGCATAATCAGTCAATTCAGCATGACCAAGTCAGTCATGTGTGGACTTGAGACTGAAGAGTATATACTGGGATGATGGAATAAGCATGGAAAAAAAGTCTTTGATGGTTGCAAACTGGTCGCTACAGCGAAGGCTGTAAAGGACATTGTAACTGGTGTGGGGGGCAGGCAGCACCCAGGGCAGCACACCTCTCTCTTCTGGCCTGGTTACTGTTGAACAGCTACTGATTTTCCCTCCTATGCAATGGCTTCTTGGCTCCTCTCCTGCCCATGTCTCCCTCTCGGCCTTCCTGTATAGTGGGACTTCCTGAGTTGCCTAACCAGGCTCAGTCTTGCTAAAGGTCTGCAGGATAATTAGAACAAAGAGCAAACAAACCAAATTCTTAGCTTTTGAAATGTGGTTGTGTGGACTTGAGACCCACACTTTTTTTCTACCATCTGAAATAACTGGAAGGACATCACTGTTTTCCAGAGTCTTCATTTATGACATTAATTAAGATCATGCAAAGAATTCACGGCCTCAGCAAAGAAACAGGAGATAGAAGTCTCAGACCCTTGTTCATAATTTCAGGTTTGGCAGTCCACAAAATTGTAACTACTGGCATTACTGTCTGAGGCACCTTAATTTGTCCACATCACTGAAACCAGTCTGAATGTTGTCTCCTGTTCTAGCTCAGCCATTACTCTTAGTTTACTGCAGACATAAAGTGTAGACAGCTGAGCTAGTCACTACAGGCTCTAAATAGTCACTGGAAAGAAACAGACACTTTTAGGGTGCAATTCATCTAATCTATTTTATATGTATGCTTTACAATGAGCTGCTTTTACACACTAGGCAGCTGCATTTAGACACCTAAAAACAACTCAAAGATATCAAAATGAGATGAGGAAAAAATAGAGAAGAAATGTAACACTAGCTGAATTTCTGTATAAACTAGAATACAGAAGATAACCTGTCTTAGAAATAAAAATCTTTTGAGTGTATGCATATGATATTTTTGATTATGGAAAAAAAAAAAAAAAAAAGAAGGAAGGGCTCATGATGGCCTGCAGATTTCCAGATGAACTTCTTTCCAACCTGGAGACATTGATTTCCTGCCCAGCACTGTGCTGGAGTACTCAAGTTCATTGTACTTGAATTTATTAGTTTATGCTTATGCAATTACTAAGATTTATTTGCTTATTCTGTCTTATCCAATAGATAATACAAAGAAATTCATGATAAGACCATGAAACTGAGTCCACTAATGAAATTTAGGTGGACAGGACCTCCCTTGTGCAGTTGTTGGAGCGGGTCCAGAGGAGGGCCACCAAAATGATCAGAGGGCTGGAGCACCTCTCCTGTGAGGAAAGGTTGAGGGAGTTGGGACTGTTTAGCCTGGAAAAGAGAAGGCTCCGGGGAGACCTCACTGCGGCCTTCCAGTACTTGAAAGGAGCTTACAGGCAGGAGAGGGACCGACTTTTTACACGGGTGGATAATGGTAGGACACGGGGGAATGGGCTAAAACTGAAAGAGGGGAGGTTTGGGTTGGACATCAGGAAGAAATTCTTCCCTGAGAGAGTGGTGAGGCGCTGGCACAGGCTGCCCAGAGAAGCTGTGGCTGCCCCATCCCTGGCTGTGTTCAAGGCCAGGCTGGATGGGTTCCCGGGCAGTTTGATCTAGTGAGCGAGTGGCTGGCAGCCCTGTCCACGGCAGGGGGGTTGGAACTAGATGATCTCTGAGGTCCCTTCCAACCCAAGCCATTCTATGATTCTGTGATTCTATGATTCAAAGAGCTTCCAAGGACCAGTGTCTATCCATTTATGGGGTAAGAACATGGCATGTACTTTAGGGAGGTGGTTTCACTGGGTTCCTAATTGAAAGTTAAAGCATTATTGCAAAGCAGACAGGACTTCCACTCAGAGATGTCACATAAAGAAGTTTTCAGCTGGTGCCACCAGTCATATGATGGGCTTGGGAAAACATGGGCCCTTGGGGAAAGTGCAGACATCCTACTGCCTTGGGACACCCTGACCCTGTCCAGGGGAATGTCATGGCCTCTCCCATATCCTGAGGAATAAGTTACGAAAACCATTGCAGCCATCCCATTTGTGAGTGCTTTACATTTTCATCTAGGCGTGTTTTGTACAGCATGTCCTAGAAGGCAAACCACTCAAATATAATGCAAAGAGACAAACAATCTGTTGGAGCAGTGCAGCTGTTTCGTGACAATGATCACTCATAACTCTGACTCTGTACAGAAGTGGTTCCACAGATCTCGAGAGAATATGTAAAAAATGCTTAAGAGGAGGCACTTCCTCCATGTTTCCATGGCTCTTGGTCCCTTGCTTGACTTTACAAAACCCACAGCCTGCCTCACTTAATTCACTTCCCATATTCCCAGAGAAGTTGTGGCTTGTGGGTACAATCAGCACAGGTATCTGTCTAGATGCTCTTTTATCTTAGTATACACACCTCTATTCCTAAGTCCTACGCTTCTCCCCCTTTTATCTCATAGTTACTTCCCCCCTACCATGGTCCCTTCTCTTTCTTCTCTTCATCCCTTTTCTTCCACCTTCTGAGATTCCCACAGGGAGAGCAGAAAGAGCGTGAGACCTCTGCACTAAACCCATCAGGGAACAAAACAGAGTAAGGTCTTGATGGGTCAGATGAGAGAACTTGGGATGGGAAATAAGAAATGGGATAGTGTGGGGAGAGCAACAGGGAAAGAAATGCTGGAAGGAAGAAAATAGAGGAGAACCAGAGAGAAAGACTTAGGAAAGAGACAAAGAGAGAGGAAAATTAACATGAAATGGATCTGAAAGCACTGCGGAGGAAAGAGAAGAAGGTAAGTGTTAAATTAGGAACAAAACCTGAGAAAAATATAGAAAGGCTGTATCTGTGAGTGCTGCATTTTTCCTGGTAGGAACCATGGCCCCAGATACTGAGCAAAATATGAGGAAAGGCTTGCTGGTTATTCAGTATAATGTTTCAGGGTGAGAGAATCTGTGAGGCTTAGTTGTCAGGGGAGGAGTCCAGTGAGGGGATGCTTTATGTGGAGCAGGAAAATATACTGACTGTATTTCTTGTGTATTTACAAGCTTGTCACTAGATTTTGAATATTTTTACATACATTAATGTATGTGATGTGGCTGGAGTTCATGGCTATATACTAAAGGTATGTATTAACCAAAACACATAAAAATGTGAAGTCTGGCAGACAAGCAGTATCGGGAAAACAGCCCTATAGTTTCTGGTGAGCACCCTGCAGAGGTGTAAGCAGGAGGTGGAACAGCACTGGCAGCTTAATTGTATCTTGGCCAGGGCTTGTCTATATGTGGAAATGTTTTGCACCACGAGTAATTCAGTTTAGTCCATGCTGGAGGTGGATTAAAATAAATCACACAAAGGCAGCAGCAGCAGAGAATAATTCACTTGGGGAGTGAGGTGAGGGAAGTGCGTGAGTGCAAAACAACTATTTTCCTTTAAAAATCCACCCTCAAAATTATTTCATAATAGCTCCCCTGCATAGAGAAGCCTTTAGTTCCCTTGCAGTGCTGAGAGCCCAGATCAGGACTTATGCACTAAGCAAGCTATCGCTGTGGTGGCAGAGTTGCAAGCTGTGAGCCTTGTGAGGAGCTCTAGTTTGAGCAAAATATCACAGGGTCATTTCCTTCTTCATTTTTGTTTCAAACGCTTTAATCTTCCCCAGCATCCTCTGCCACTTGCATTTTGCAGGGTGCCAGGAGGAGGATTCCTGTGCTTCTCTCATCCATTTCTTTTGTGCATCCCTCCCAAGCCTCCTTGCATCACATTGGCTGGAAAAAAGATCAGAATGGGTGCAATAACGGACAGCTGTCCCAAATAATGAAGAGCAGAAGCCCTTACCTCTGGGCTGGAGTAGTGCGAGGGCTTGCTGCCGTCGCTCTCACTGGAGCTGCTTTCGCTCTCCGAGTCAGACTCTGAGCTGGTCTCGGATTCACTGGAGCTGCTGCTGCTCGACCCCTTGCTGGAGAGTCCCAGGGCTCGGGTGCTGGACTGCGGCCCCACCAGGCTGTTGGCCCCACACGCAGCCCACGGGGATGGGAGGGGAGAGGAGGAAACAAGAACACACACAGAAAGAAAAACTTGTAAAAACCATGGTGTTTGAGGGAGCATACCGACCCGTGAGCTTGCCCCTGCTGCTAATGAACAATGAAGGGAGTTCAACGTTACATTATCATAATTGGAGGGAAAGATATAGGGTTAACTGCATGTGCATTTAAATCCACAACCTTTGCCATCTCTTCTTCACATGAGGGAGGGCCAGGCATTCACTTCAGCTTATCTCTTTTCCCATTCAACAAACAGGTTAGGACACATTACAACATGGTGAAAACAGCATAGAGGAAGCAGGCTTACAGGGTCTAATGAACACTGCACAGAGGTGAAAGCTGGAAAAGGTGAATGGTCAGGAAACTGAGCTGAACTGCACAGTACCAGCCATTTACCAGCAGTAACAGAAGAACAATAATAATAACAATAATACGTCCTCACTGGAGCTTCTCACCCCATCTTTTGTTCCCGCACACTTCTTCACCTACTCGTAAGAGATGTGGCTGCCTTGATATTGACAACCGCAAGATCTAAACCTCTGATCCTGCAGAAATGTGAGGAGTTCAGGCTTGTGTTTTTGCACATCAGCACTGCAGTGTTGTCAGCAGAGCTGCTTGCCTTCTTTAAAGTTATGTTTGCGTGCAGGCGTTTGTATCATCAGGCCTGATGGCAGAAGAAATGTATACTTTCCCGAAATAGTTGACCATGCATATTAAAATATCACAGTCATAAAAGCTTGAGTGTGAAGTGTCCTATGAAGTCATCCAGCTTACTCCCCGAGCAATGCAAGATTGTTCCCCATAGCAGGGTGCATTTTCTAGTGAGTTGTCCAGTTTGATTTTAAATGACTTGAATGCAGCTTTTACTTTTACCCCTGGGAAACTTCTCTGCAAACTAACCCAAATTCCACCGTCAGAAATTTCTCCCTACATTCAACCTGAAGTTGCCCTTTTAAAATTTATTGTTGTTACATATTATTTCATCCTATTACTAATAGTTACTATGATAAATTATCCTCCTCCCTTTTCCCTTTCACATATTTGCAGACTGTTTTCCTGCCCTACTTCAGTCATCTTTCAGACCGAGCCTTACACATTTACTTCTTCTGATCTTTCTTCATAAGTCATTATCTCTGGGGATATGGGATCATTTTTATGGCTCTTTTCTGAACTCATTCCAATTTGTCTATATCTCTCTGATAACAGGATGCCCAAAACAGAGTGCTGCATTATAGATGGTTCTCACTAGAGCCCTACAATGAAGGGCTATTACCTTCTTGCTCCTTGATGCGTTGCTTCTGTAAACATATACCAGAGCTGTGATGGAATATATAGTCCATTAACACTCCTACATTTCTTTCAGCACCTCTTTCTCCAGAATTCCTCCAGTGATAGCTACACTTTAGATTATTTGCTTCCAGAAAGATTAGCTTGCTTTGTTGTTGGTGTTTTTTTTTTTTTTCTCCACACCAGATCCCATTTGCTTCTTTACTGCAAATGCTTCTAGCTCCTTTTGATTTATTTCTCTGCCCTAGGAGGTGTCTGCAGCAACTTCTAATTTAGTATCAAATGCAAACTTAATTAAATGGTTATTCACTTCCTTTTCCAGATCATTAATAAGACTGTTAAATAAACCCCACACAAAACACACCGGCACCCTAATAACTAACTCTTCCCAACTCCATTCACCAATGTTTATCATTACCCTTCTTTATGCTCCATCAGTCCAATATAATGGCTAATGCAATGTGAACTTTGGAGATGCATTTTGTGAGAAATAATATCTAATAATTAATTACAGTTCAGCTATGTCGCACCTAATGAATTGTCTTTACCTACTAATGCTGCGTTTTGTGCTGGAGAACTGGTATCTGACACCTGACACAAACCTGGTACAACAGGCAAGTTCTGGGGCTAGAAAAGAGGCCAGCCCACCAGAGATGTGGTTTCAGCTCTGTGATTCCCCATGGTGCACACTTTCCAGCCCCATTCCCACCTCCCCTAACATACGTCAACCTTTCCCCACTGGATCCCTGGTCCCATACAAGACAGCACTCCAACCACATTGCCTTCAAGAAGTGCCTGCATGCACCCTTGGGAGGCAAGAGGTCTGTCATCATACACAGGCATTAAGTGTACCAGTTACCACGTGTGCCTTTAAAAAAACAGCCTTCTGCTGGTTTTGCTGTTATTCATTGTGTCCCTTTGTCTGGCTAGGTAGGTGTGGAAAAGGCAAGACTTTCAGGCACCCATTTGTATAACAGGTTAAGGTGCCTGAAACAGTAACAGCTAATAAGCTTGTAACAATTTTCCTTCCCAGAGAAGGAAAATTGAAGTTATGTGCACTACCTGGGGACAATGTAGTTTTCCACTTGTCCAGGTTGCCCAGTAAACTCCAGATCTACATTGCTCACTTGAATTAACAGATTATAGGCAATCCCTTGCTAATAAAAGAGTGAGCGCTATACAGAGGCCATTGTGAGCAGGTTTTCTGGTTTTGATTTTTTTTTTTTTTCTTATGGGAATATGAAAAGGTAAGTGCTTTTCTGACAGTGTAGCTTAGGGAATGCTTTTGACAGTGTCCAGCTCTGATGGATTCTTCATCCTCTCCACAACAGCATTGTGGCTGCTGCCTGAAAAGTTCTTCAACATCACAGAACATCTGCACATTTATGTCCTGCCCCTAGTGATTGTGGTTTTAATTTTTAAACCATCATTTATGTTTGGCATTGACTGAAGTATTCAGAATAGCTGTATAGGGGATGAGGAAGAAAAAAAAACATAGTCATATTTCTTTCCTGTTGTGACATGAAATGTTTTTCTAGGCTGCTGAATAGAAATTGTTACTACAGCCATAGATATAAAATATAACTGTTGGACTCTTCACAAACATCTGGAAAACTATGTTTGCTGCTCTAATGGTAGCCCATGTACTAAAGAAATTTAACAACATTACAATATTTTCCCACTTATGCTGATACTGTTGAAGTCCCCATCCCCTTTCTACCTTTTCCATCTTTCAATATAGTGAATTTTTATAAGGATCCTCATTATATTATAGTGACCAGGGTGAAAACATCTACACATTCCTTCATGCTTTCTTAGAAAAACTGACCATTATTTTAAATCTGTGACTTCCATTTTGGATTGTTCTCTCTGAAATATGTAAGCAAGATCATTCAGTCAAAATAAAACACCGATTTGCATTTTAATGACTGTGGCACATAACGTTCATGCATATTTTGCTACTGCCTTATGCCCTAGAATTAATTACTACACCATAGAAATGATATTTTTATTTTAAGCAATTAAACAACAATTTGGGTAAGAACCACTATTTAAAGTGCTTGATCGGAACATGCACCCTCTGGCTTAAGAGAGAGCAAATACATAGTACATGTGGTAGAAACTCAGTAAAGCTCTTCATAACCTACAAAACACTTGAAGAACACTTCTGACTGTGGTCAGAAATGATGGTCTGCA